>LPNX010223128.1:0-25169 GCA_001517045.1 Pseudotsuga menziesii | reverse complement strand
ATATATATATATATATATATATATATATATATATATATATATATCCTTACGAAGGTTTTAGCATAGGAGGGTATTTTGTAAATAAATAAATATTAATTTGTAATTAGAATAGATGTAAGTTTTAATTTTATTAATTATTATGTTATTTTCATAAATCAAGAAAAATCCAAAAGCAGTCAAGCCAAAAAAGATGGAGCCTCCGAGTTCACTCAAAAGATAAAAGCTAGGACAAAGGAGGAAACTAAAAAAAAAACTATCATGGTAAAAAAACAGGAAAATTTTGGAGATGTTGTTTCTAAATCAGAGAAAAGGAAAGTCATCATAAGCAGGAAACTCTTGGAGGGCACAGTTTCTAAAAAGAGAACAGAACATGTCAAGAGAAAAGCAAGAAAGCAAGTAAGTTTCCTCATTCATTCATGAGGGCGCATTGAGAAAGTGAAGTGGGCCACCTATTGAACCAAATTCGAACTTGAATCCTAATTGTGCTATAAAACAATGATAGCACACCCCTTTCACAACTTTTGACCATTTGTGTTTTGGAGTTTGAGAGTTGCTCTCAATAGTTGAGTGTTGTGCCTCAACTAGAGCTTTGGGTGGTGTGCCCCTTACCCAATGATTCTAGTGTTTTGGTCTCTCAAGTCATGGAATCCATTGAAGAAGGTTGTTTGCAGGTGTTGATGTCTCTTTCAGTCCATTATCATATCAACTTGAAGAGCTTGGAGGTCTCTTATCAGTGACATTTCTTTTTCTTCTCTCATTCTCTCATTTCTACTTTTTCTTCTCTCATCCTCTCATTTCTATGAAGTTCTGGAAATTTTGGATTAATGTAATGGAATTTCAACCCCAATTTGGTTCATTTTTTGATGTCTATTATATTCTTTAATATCAGGTTTATACTACTCTCAAGTCACTCACATAGTTTGGGAGGTTCAGGGATCAATTCCCTCTGGTTTCCTAGCTCCGGATGCCATAATTTGGGAGTTTTTCTATGAGAGGTTGCCTCTTAGCTTCTTATAAGAATTATTTCAGCCCTCATGGTATTGTTATATTATGATTTAATGTCTATGAAAATTTCATAACAATTTGATTTGTTTTGACTGAGTTTCTTATTAATATTTTACACCCTACTGAGATCACGTGGTCTTCACTTAGTGAAACCATGTCATAACGCCTTCGTTCATAGGATATTAAAGAGTACCCCTAATTGCACTAGATATTGGTAATTAATTACAAATAATTTTGTTGATCCACCCTCCCAATAAATATTTCCAAATAAAAAAACCCTTTTTACAATATATCCCTTATTTTTACTAGAAACCCCTTTTTATATTCCCCTAATACCTATAAACCCCCCATATCCTATTCCTTGCCCCCCAATACCTACAATATATTGATCTTTTTTTTCACAATTAAAAACCCCCCTTTATGAATGAACGTGATAAGATATTGCTCAACAAGGTGAACCCCCGTGACTCAGATCTCATTGTTAAGATGACTAGTTTTCCAATTTGAAGCAATTTATGTATCTAAACAGGCCCATTCCTTTTATTTTATGTTCTGAACATTAGTTAACACCATAATGATGACATCCCCTATTTAAAACATAAGTTTAGTTTATCTTTCAATGGATTTGGAAACCACTGAAATTTGATTAGTTGCACAATCCTGGTAACTAGTTTTAATAGTGTGACCCTTAACTTTTCTTGTGACTATCCATAATTGTTTTAGACCTACATAAATCGATGCTAGATTCCTAAACAGAAACTTAGAACCTTCCTAAGCCTTCCTTAGCCCTTGGTTTCATGGAGTTGATTGTTAAGATCTCAGTTTACACCGGTTGGGAATCCTAGAAGCCTGGTGCTAGAATTCATTTTGGATGATGCTCGAAACCTAAAAGGGCCCAACATCCAGGTGATTAGGGATCTGAAATCTCAATCTCCTAACTTGACTTTTGGTTTCTCATGCAAACCCCAATACAATTTCCTCTTTTTAATTGATAAAATTGCACACCTGTCAACTAGTTGTCTGAATCTTAATTGCAGAGAGTTTGTGAACCAAAATTCAGGCTTAGGTTCATTACAGTGGTATCATAGCACTCTCCTCCACTCCTATGGAAAGTGAGATCTAAAGTTGAAGAAAATTTCAGCCATTCCCTACTCTATTGATGACTATGATGAGTAGTATGAAGAGTACTATAGACAATATGAAGACGAATAATTCCCCTATGTTGATGGAGGCATACACAAAGATGATGCTTATGAATTCTGTCTTCCAACTTATGATGAAGTCATATGGAAAAAATATACAGGTGTTGTTGGTCAAATGTTCAGTGGAAATGAACTCTAAAGAATCTTTCCAGTATTTCATGGAACACTATGCTTTAAAAGAAGAGATAAGGGTGGTCTTATCTTTTCGAGATTACTGATATTACCAAATGTAATGTCTCCCACCATTACCAAATGTAACGTCTCCCACATCTTAGGCTTCACTACTTCCACCCTTCCTTCGAAATACTTGGGTGCTCCTCTGTTTGATTAGGAAATAAAACAATCCTCATGGAGAGAACTCCTAGATAAGCTGGAATACAAAATTTCCTCTTGGACCTTCTTCTCTCTCAACCTTCCTTGTTGTCTCACCCTCCTTAAATCTCTTCTCCAATCCCTGCTGATCTACCTGTTCTTTGTCCTAGCGGATCCTAAAAGGGTCCTAAAAATCATCAAAAATATACAACGCTCCTTCCTTTGGGGAGAAAACGCCAAAAAAACAAGTGGGCCCTGGTAAAGTGGAGCACTGTCTCCCTACCTCGAGGTAAGGGAAAATTAAGGCTCAGAGACCCGAAAATAAACATTGCAGCTCTCTTAGCCAAGATCTGGTGGTCCTAGATCACTGGGAATAAAATACTTTGGAGTAAAATTTGGAATAGAAAATATGCACTAGACTGGGACCCTTCTCAACTAGCCTGCCTCAATAGTGATCCTCCGAGATCACTCATTTGGAAAGCATCTAACTCTCAGAAAGCACTAATACAAAAGCACAAATTGTGGGAGATAAGAGATGGAACAAATGCCTTCTTCTGGAAGGATTCATGGAAGCAAATTCCCACCCTCATCAGTCAGTATGATATAGAGGAAATTCACAGTAGCCAAAATGAAAACTGTCTCCCAACTATTAGATACTTCTGGAGACTTGAAAGTGTTCTTACCTTCCATTCTTGGTTACACCCCAGTAGATGGCCCGTGCCTCTGAATCTAGTTACAATGGAACAAATTTGGAAGGAGCTGAAGACCAGGAAAATCAGAACCAAGCAAGGCCCCAATATACTAATATGGGGGCAACTACCCAAAGGATCATTCACTGAAAAGGAAGCCTACTCCATCCTTGCAGCTAAAGATGACAACCAATATTTTCCCCTTCGGGAAAAAATATGGAACCCACACATATGGCCTAAAATATCCACCTTTCTTTGGTTTCTCTCCCACAAGCACATCCTTACTTGGGACAATCTGCAAAAAATGGGATTCGAAGGTCCTGCATTCTGTATCCTATGTAGCAAAGGAGCAGAATATATAAGTCACCTACTCAAATCCTACTAGTTTTATCCCCAGCTTTGAGACCGCATCGCATAAATATTTCAGAGAACTAATGGAGACAAGCATAATATCATAAGAACATTGCAAAGATGGGAGACAACTTCTTTCCAAAGCGCCCTTCTCAGCAGAATTCGGGAACTCACCTCGAGCTTCTTGGTCTGGAGCATATGGAAGGAAATATATTCCAAAATATTCAAGGATCAACAAAATGCTTTGGACACAATATGGACGGAACTCAAAAAAAATATGTAGGACACCACCTTCTTGAAAGTGCGGCATGTCTCGGAGTTTCCTTGGACTAAAGATGAGAAAGCCATTCTGACTAACTGGAACTTCATGCAGCTTCAGGCCCCCACCACTGGTGTGAGGCCCTTCAGAGGGTTATCCATCCCTGAGAGATGGTCCTCCCCCCCGAATGGAGTATTCAAGCTCAAATTTGATGGACCCTCAAAAGGAAACCTAGTATATCATGTTTCAGAGGAGTCATTTGAAACCATGTAGGAAAAATACTACTCATCTTCTTTGGTAGCTTGGGTCTCAACAAAAACAACATGGAGGCTCTAGAAGGCCTCATAGAAGGTATATCCCTAGATAAGCATCATCACTTCCTCCCCATTATTTCTCTCACTTGATCCTTGCTCTGGCCACCAAAATACAAAATGGCGCGCAAATATCCAAACTTTCTAATAGTTGGAGATTGGAGCACAATATCAGTCGTCTGAGGAAAATTTTAGAGGCACTCACCCCGAACACCTTCCATCATGTTAAGAGAAAATCCAACGCTTTGGCTGACCTTTTGGAAAATTGAAGGGGTTAGGTGTAACCTTCCACTCTGTGCTGGAAAACTTGAACTGCCCTTTCAGAATCGATTGATCTAGAGCTGTAGTGCACTCACTTCACAAGATCTACAGTCCCCAGATGCGAGTGGTTTTCTATCCCACATGACACCTGGTACCCGGATCAACACACCTATAGACCAAAGCATCATGCAACCCATTCCCCGAAACATAGAAAATCAATAATTAATTCACATGATCTCCGAGCGGGTCCCACATGAAGGATTGGGTACAGGACATCTGCCATTTGGCCTTGACACATGCCCATGATTCGCCTCAGGCCAGGGTGATAGTTATATTTTATTGCTCACACATGTGGTTGGCGTAGGTTTAATGGAGGTCCATAATCTGGGCTTGACTCAACGCGATGAAGAGACAGGCAAGGATCGTTCACATAGATTGGAACTTAATGGTATATGACAGTATTATGAGAATTTTCACCCTGAAATGACGGAGGTTGTACAATGGAAAAATGAAAGCTCTGTAGGCAGACAAAGGCGTAATTCAAGCCCCGCGTGTGAAGCCTCCGTCGCCCCCCCAGATGATGTTTGATATATAGCCTACCTTCTGCATGGGTGCTCACTTGAAGTTTTCTCTGGTGTTAGTGTGTCTTTGGTCGTGATCTATTACATGTTCATTTCTGAAAGCCTCAGATCTATGCAGTCACACCATGATGCGGCCAAGAGGAACACAACGTAGAGGTAGTAGGATTGGCTAAGTTCGTGAGGCTGAGCACCTGTGAAAAGCAACGGTGGTTAATTTTGGTTATGAGAGCACTGTTTCACCTATAGTTCATGCCCTCATTGAAGAATGGGAACCAGCTTAGGTTGTGGAATTGATTTCCTCGGGAAACTCTCGCTTACAAATAAATTTATACTCGCTCATTAAGAATATGTTGGGAAATCTGGTGGAGGAGGTGCTAATGAATTGGACTACAACCAACACATCGATCCTAGATGTTCACAGCCTCCTGGTTCACTTATATGGAAAACTAGCCAATCTAGAGGGGGGTTAAAAAACTCTGGAGCGCTACTCAGCCATGGTCAGGAACCCTCCTTCTAGCTTCTCCAGGGCTACAATGGACAATATGGCAACTTCCTTCCCTGTTGGAGTGGAAAAATCCCCACACCTAAGTGTCCCGACACAGGGGCCTCCTCCCTTGTCGATCTCGAAGGTCTTGTTATCCAAAGGTTTAGACACAATGAAAGTCCTCGCTTCTACTTTAGTTGAGCTGACCATGCAGGAAATTGGGGCTACTTCAAGTCGGGCTCCGCTCGTGGCCCACTTTCCAGTTCCGTTAACTATTGATCTCCTACAATTCAAAAGAGTCTGTGCTTCCTCTGGGGAGGCGACCATAAGCAGCAAGCTAGAGCCCCTATTTCCCAAGATCCATTCTCAGGTATGGGATGAGGAATTTTTTGGAAGCTTCCCAATAGTGGAAGATAAACCCATCCCTAACAAAGTTGAAGCACTGGTTGTGTGCCCCTAGTCTGCTCTTCTCTCTGCACAGGTCCTATCCTTTTTTGCCACTATATTGTCTAATTGCTTGGAAATAATTCCTGGTCCCTATTGTAAATTTTGCAGTGCAGGCATGTTGAACGAAAAAACTCAGTTCTCTTCTGTGTTTCTGGTGCTCGAAATCATTGGAGGTCTATGTTGGTGGAAAATCCTCCCCAGACTTCATGAGCCAACATCTTGCCATGTATTTATTTTTGTACTTTTTGTACCTATAATATAATTCTAACTAGCAGCTTTACAACAAAAAAAGTCACAATACTTAATCTTGTAGGTTGTTATAGTCTTCAGGGCACCATCACCATTGTTAATAATCAAATTAACACCCTTGAGAATGATGACCTGAAAACATATATTTATTTCACTCGTAACATGAAGACCGGAATTTGGAACAAATTGGGAGCATTGATATCTCATCAGACCACTACTTCCGCAAAGGAAGAAGTATGTGAAGACAAATGTTTCTCTAAAGAAGTCAATATCAATAATACTTAAGGGACAAAATCCTATTTCCACAATTCCTAGAGTGGAAAGAATACATGTCATATGTATTAATTGTCCAGAAATGCTAGAAATTCAAGTGAAATGCTTGAAAAACTAAGTAAAGTGGGTTTTTTGAAGAAAATAATCAAAATTCACCAAAAATTTTAATCCCACATTCATGGTTAGTGATTGGATGCACACATCCCAATGCTATATAAGAAAGGCATATGAGGTGAAGTAGAGGACATAAAGTGAGAGTAAATGCATGCTGGAGGAATTGAATTATAGAAATGACTTTTCTACTACAAAGGATTTTGGGAATCAAGGGAATGGACGGTAGATGATTAAACCTAAGCAAAGGAGAAGAAAGGAACCTTCAAGGATTGTTAGTATTTATTCATTTGCATCTAATATGAATCAATTCACTGCCCCCCACACCCACCCCCAATTCTTGTTCAATGGATTCCCTCCAAGTTTTATTTTGAATTTGAATTGGTAGGCAACCAGATCTAGCTTGAATTTATTAAATATTGTTTGGTTGGATAATATGAAGGATGTTTTGTGGTTATATTTTTTGGTGTGAACGAGATTCAAAGTGCTTCAAGATCAGTTATCAAGAAACTCCATCAAAATTCAAGGCTACAGGAGGTATTCTCCTCTCTTCCTCCCCTTCTCAAACTCCATGAGAGAAAGCTTAATATCTTAGGTTAATTGTGATAATTGATTTGTATCTCTATCAACTGGGATTCATCCACCCCATAGAAATAGGAGAGTAAAACATAGCTCCGGCTGTAGAAAATTCACTAACATAATGGTTGTTAAATAAATGTAAATATGGAAGATATTCTATTTTGTATTAATATTGTTACTACCCCTTTCATATATGTTCAATTCCTCTGGTTAGAAATATCATTGATGTAATTGGTAATGTAAAGTCTTGAGGTGAAGCCTCCATTGTAAGTTGGATCAGTAGTACCCACTAAAGTGTTATTAAAATGTATTTTTGAGCCTTCCAAGGAAAGTCAGCCCTAGAAGCAAGGAGAACTCGGCCTAGTTGGGTTATTAGGCCTCTCAACTGATTTGTATAAATAGGAGAGGCACCTCCCTCATTTGGACAAGTAGAACACTCAAGCAATTGTGCTAGAGAGACAAGAGATAGTCCATATGGAGGAGAGGAAGCAGTATAGTCCTGTTATTGGGTCTTACACTATTCTTGGGTGAAGTCTATATAGAGAAAGTATTATTGGGTTTTTCCATATGAGGGTTTCCTAGGATAAATATTTGTGTTCTCCTTTGTTCTGTTGTGCTTGTTATTCTTTCATAGATCCTTTTTTTTTGTATAACAACTTTTTAAATATTAACATGGTATCAGAGCTAACCTGAAAGAAGACATTGTGCAGCAGCTCATCCGACAATCTGAAAATCTAGGGTTTACTATTTTGGATACCTCGCTCTACAGATCATTTGAAAAATAAGGTCCACTCAACTCTCCCTAGGAGGGCGCATCTTTCTGTTGAAGTAATTTTTGATTCTGATGATTTTGACTTTTTGACCTAACACTCTGCCAAGAGAAACTAGGGCATCAGAGTTTTCAAGGTTCTATCCTCAGACTTCACAAATGAAAGATACAATCTAGCTCACCTTGGGGAGGCACATCTTTTCCTCCTCTCAGATCCACAAGTAATCACAGTTGGAAAATTAGGGTTTCCTAGATAAACCCTAGGTCATCCTGAAGTTGGTTCTAGAAAAGGTCCTCAAACTGGTAAGTATTATATCCTCTATTTACATTTGAGGTTCTCTTTCATTAAAGATGACAAACAACACCAATCTTGATGAAAATATTGAGATAGAAGATAAATCTAGAGCATGGAAGTACATAATCATGCTCATCCTTGAAGAACATGACCTGGATGGTTTTATCAAGGAAGATGTCAAGAAACCAAAAGGAGAAGAGGCAAAGGCCAAACACAAAAAGGATACAATCAAAGTGAAAAGGATCATAGATAACTATATTAAGGATCAATTTATTTCCTATGTATCTTCAAAGAACACTGCTAAATAAATGTTTGATGCACTAACTATCATGTTTGAAGGTAATAACATCAACAAAATAATGACCTTTAAGAACCAACTCAAAGGTGTGAAGATACTGGAGACAGAAACCATACAATCATATTTCTCAAGAGTATCTCAGATCAAAAAAAAGTTGGAAGCCATTGGTGATTTGGTTGAATAAGAAGAAGTGGTAATGACCACCCTGAATGGTCTCCCTGGAGAATGAGATTCCTTCATTAGAGGAATATGTGCTATAAGAAAACTAACCAAAATTCAACAAACTATGGGAATAATGTGTACAAGAAGAAGGAAGGATAATCAACAGAGGAGAGAAGCTAAATGACAATGAAGATAAGGTTCTAGCTACACACACCAATAATGGTATATTCAAAAGGAAGAGTCAAGGTTCATCTCCCAGAATATCACCTAACTCCAAGAAGAAGAACTGGAAGTACCATGCTCATGCAACTGAAGAGAATGAATCATACAAGGAAAGGATCACAGAGAATGAAGACTCTAGTGAAGAGCATGTCCTGATTTCAGCTCTCATGGGAGAAATCACTCATGGAAGTAAAACTTGGAGATGGCTATCAACTTGGAGATGACTATCAATACCCCATCAAAGGAAGGGATAAGCATCTTACAAATTAAGAACCAGAAAGGTCATGAAGATGAAATAAGCCTTATATTTTCCAGGTTTAAAGAAGAATCTTCTTTCCATCTCAGATCTAGATAAGAAAGGGTTTATAGTTTCTTTTGTAGATGGTGAAGTTCTTATGTGGCCGAAGGGGAAAACAATCGGTGTCGAAGAAGGAGGACTCTACAAAATGAAAGGACACATAGATTCAACTCTTACAGCTAGCAGTATCTATCAATGTGAACTATGGCATAGAAGACTTGCTCATGTAAACTACAAAGCATTACCAATTGCGAGAAGGGTAGTCACAGGTCTACCAGAGATCCAAATCAACCATGAAGGAGTATGTAACAGATGTGCTCAAGGAAAGAACACCAAGAATCCATTTCCAAGCAGTAACATCAAAGCAAAGGGAATCTTGGACATTGTACACTCAAATGTGTGCGGAACGATGTCAGCTACTTCCTTAAGTGGGTATGTATATTATGTCTCTTTTATTGATGATTACTCTCATAAGACTTAGATATACTTCTTAAAAATCAAAGATGAAGTATTTGGAAAATTCAAGGTTCTTGTGGAGAATCTATCTAAAAGAAGATCGAGATCTTAAGATCAGATAATGGATGAGAATTCACTTCAAATGAATTCAAGGAATTTTGTAGAGAATTTGGGATTAAGAGGGAGATTACTACACCCTGTAATACACTACAAAATGAACTATCTAAAAGAAAGAATAGAACCATCATGGAAGCAGTCAGAGAAGTGATCCATGATCAATACCTGCCTATGCATCTATGGTAAGAAGCAACAAGAACTATAGTTTATGTCCATGATATAATTTCTCACAGAGCTCTTGGAAACAAAACCCCATAATAATTGTTCACTGGTGAAAATCCCGAAGTAAGACACCTAAATATATTTGGTTGTCCCATATACCTACATGTTCCAATAAAGAAAAGATCAAATTTGGACCCTTTAGGAAAGAAGGGAATATTTGTTGGATACAGTGAACAATCAAAAGCTTATAGAATTTATATTCGATGATTCCGCCAGATTGAGATCAATAGAGACATTACATTTGATGAAGATGCAAACGTCACCAAATCCAGAAAGACCCTTGCATATGAGGATCATGAAGAAGAGAAGGAGGCTCCTAGAGACACATAAGTTATCAGACCACCAATTATCGACATTGAAGAAGCTCTTATACAAGAATATCATGACCTCGCAAAAACTCAAGGACTTATTGAGACACCCCAGAAGATGATCTCAACAAAAAGAAGACCATCTTGGGATCGTGATATAATTAAGGAAGCAAAAATATACGGTGCACCAAAAGGAAGCAAAAGACAAAGAATCCATTCAAACTATGTGGCACTAATGCAAAATATTCTTGATGAAGAACCCACATGTTTTGAAGAAGATTCGAAGAAGAGGAAATGGATTTAGGCCATGATTGAAGAATACCAATTAATTATAAATAATGATGTTTGGGATGTGGTTCCAAGACCAAAGGACAAATCAATAGCTTCTTCAAAATGGATTTTCAAGACAAAGCATTCAACAGATGGAAGTATTGAAAAGTTTAAAGCAATATTTTTCGCACGAGGGTTTTCACAAAAGGAAGGAATTGATTATGAAGAAAATTTTGCACCAGTAGCTAGATATACTTCTATCAGAACTGTCCTTGCCTTGGCATCCAAGATGAAATGGAAGATACATCAAATGGATGTGAAAACATCTTTCTAAAATGGAGTCATAGAAGAAGAAGTATATATAGAACAACCACCAGAATTCAAAACACAAGACAAGGAAGAATATGTACGCATACTGAAGAAAACTCTATATGGGTTGAAACAAGCACCCAAAGAATGGTATGGAAGGATTGATGGATTCCTAATGAATTTTGGCTTTACCAAGACCAAATATGATTCCAACCTTTATTATGAAGTTGAATATGATTGAATTATGATATTACTATTGTATGTATATTATTTATTCTTGACAAGAAAGGAGAATCTCTTCAGTGAATGTAAGAAGAAACTTGCAATAGAATTTGAGATGAAAGACCTTGGCACAATGCACTATTTCCCAGGTCTTAAAGTATGTCAGTTTCCTGATGAGATTTTCTTGAACCAAGGAAAGTACACAGTAGATACTTTGAAGAGATTTGGGATGTTATATTCCAAAGAAATTAACACTTCGATGGTGACAAACATGAAGCTCCTGAATGATGATTCTTTAGAAAAAGTAGATGTGACATTATACAGACAGATTATTGGCTCACTAATGTATTTGACAAATACAAGGCCAGATATATGTTTTGTTGTGAACACCTTGAGTCAGTATATGGTGGATCCCATACATGTTAATCTAGTTTCATGAAAGCATGTGATGAGGTACCTGAAAGGTACATTAGACCATGGACTCAGATATACAACTAACAGTGAGTTCAAATTATGTGGATATACCGTTTCAGATTGGGCAGGAAGTGTTGAAGATAAAAATAACACTTCAGGCTATTGTTTCAGTTTGGGATAAGGTGTGATCTCATGAATTATCAAAAAGAAAACAAGTGTTTCCCTCAGTATAGTTGAGGCCGAGTACATTGCAGAATGTTCAACCTGTAGCGAAGTAGTATGGCTTCACAAAATATTGGCAGGATTGTTTGATACCGAGATGGATGCAACTGAGATCTATTGTGAACACCAAAGTTGCATCAAGTTGACAAAGAACCCGATGTTTCATGATAAGTCAAAGCATATAGAGATAAAGTATCACAACATCTGGGATATGGGGCAGAGGAGAGTTGTGAAGCTCCAATATGTTCCTATAGAGGAACAAGTTGCTGGTATGTTGACTAAGCCTCTGGCTCATGTAAATTTTGAACATTTTCGAGACAAGCTTGGTGTAGTATGAAAGGACCTCCCTGGAAAGAGGGAGTGATGATGAGACTATTATTGAGAATGAGATGAAATCAATGTGCCAGTGCAAGACTAGTGTTCTATAGATATTGATGAGATCCGATTTCACTTGTGGATGATAGTATCCCCTTTGAGGATGTTTTATGGGTAAGAAAACTTTATTGAGAGTGGTCCTATAACTGATAGGTTGAGGAAGGTCTATGTTGATTAAGTGATCCTTTATGAGGACAATTCCATGAAGAAGAACACTCTATTGAGTGTGGTCCTAGAACTGATAGGTTGAGGATGGTTCACGTTGATTTAGTGGTCCTCTCCGAGGATGGTTCCATGAAAAAGAACACTCTATTAAGAGTGGTCCTAGTACTAACAGGATGAGGAAAATTTGTGTCGATTTAGTGTTCCTCTCTGAGGATTATTATCTGAACAATAACACTCTATTGAGAGTGGTCTTGACACTGATAAGATGAGGACAGTTTGTGTTGATTTAGTGGTCCTCTTTGAGGATGGTTCCATGGATAAGAAAACTATCTTGAGAGTGGTCGTAGCTCAGATAGGCTGAGGATGGTCCATGATGATTGGTCATGCATTTACTTGCGGACGAGTTCCTACATTCAGTTGCAGATAATTATGTTCCAACATTTAATTATGTTGTGGGTGATTTATCCCAGTATTTATATATACTGATAGTGCAAGTGATGCTCGAGATGATGGCAGAGATGATGATGCTCGAGATGATTCCAGAGATGATGCTCAAGATGATGCCAGATAGGATGCTTGAGATGATGCTAGAGATGATGATGCTCTATATGATGCTAAATATTATGCTCAAGAGATGATGATGCTCAAGATGATGCCAAAGATGATGATGCTCAAGATGATGCGAGAGATAATGCTCAAGAGATGATGATGCTCGAGATGATACCAGATGATAGAGATGTATGTGATGATGATGTTCCACGGATGATGATGATGTTGATGTAATTGTGAAAACTTCCTATGACATATAGATTCACCAGTCACTTGTACAGACATGTTGTTGTATTGTAGAATACCTTCCTTGTTAAGAGGGAGTGTTAAAGAAATATAACTGCATAATATATTCTATTTTGTATTATTATTGTTATTACCCCTTTCAAATATGTTGTTCCTCTAGTTAGGGTAGGGATGTCATTGATGTAATTTGTCATGTAAAGTATTGAGGTAAATCTTCCGTTGTAAGCCGGGTAAGTAGAACCCACTAAAGTATTATTAAAATGTATTTTTGAGTCTTCCAAGGAAATTCACCCTGGCAGCAAGGAGAAGTCGAAATCGTTGGGGTATTAGGCCTCTCAGCCGATCTGTATAAATAGGAGAGGAACCTCCCTCATTTGGACAAGTATAATTCTCAAGCAATTGCGCTAAAGAGAGAAGAGATAGTCCATCTGGAGGAGAGCAACCAGTCTAGTCTTGTTATTGGGTCTTACATTGTTCTTGGGTGAAGTCTGTAGAGAGGAATTTTTCATGGGTTTTTACCTACGATGGTTTCCCAAGATAAATATTTGTGCTCTCCTTTGTTCTTCTATGCTTGTTATTCTTTCAGAGATCCTTTTGTTTTGGTATACCAACTTTTAAAATCTTAATAATGGCGACTATACTGGGGAACTTGGGGTTTAAATTTTTTATTTCTTGATTTTTTTCCTCAATATTGGGTGTTATTGAATTTAAATATTTCAATTATTTCTTAATTTCTGTCCTAAGACATCTTAATTAAGTTTAGGAGTCTTTGATAATCAAAACGACCTACATCAACCTTTACAAATTCAATTTTTTTGAAAATTCTGAAAACTTTTGCACTGGATCTTGATTTTCTTGGAAAAATGATGGTGCAGAGTGTACACATTAGTGTGTGACCTTGAAAAAAATCTTGTGTATACCACTAACAGTCGCATGTACCTCCTAAAAAACACTAGAGAACCTCATAACAATAGCGTTTTGCGCAGAGTGTAGTATTTTGGGAGTAATTTGGGCTAGGATTGCCCATTTTGAGTGATTATTTTTGTTGCGGTTAGATTAGGAATGATAAAACAAATATTTTATACACTAATTTCATCTAATTTTACTGATATTTAAGTATTCTTTAATCATTTTAAATATTTGTTTGCTTACTAGCTTGAAAATTGTCAAAAACTAGGATTGCAAATCACAGTTTTAGGCCTATATTTAGGGATTATTTTGAACTTTAAAGACTTGTATATGATAGTAGAGACATGTTAGGACATATAAGTATCATATTTGAATAATTTAGGATCAATTTCACTTGTATTTGGAAGTCTTAGAAACCTCCTTAAAAAGCTAGGAAAATCACTTTAATTAGTAATTTTTTTAGTTTTATTCAAGTTTTTATTTGAAATATTGTTTAGATATGAATGTTTAGGGCATATTTATCATTTATATTATTTATTTAAAAATTAATGACCAAAACATTGTTTTATTTGGTCACTTGAATCACTTGTTTACATAAGAAAATTGTCAAAATATTAAAGAACATCACACATTATTTCAATTTATGAACCTTTAGGCCATGAATTTTGAGTTGCATGAACTTGATAACTTGACACATAACATGAAATAACAACTAAGACACATTTAGAGCCATCATTTAAAAACAAATGCACAAATAATTTAAAAACTTTGGACCTCTCACTTAAGGTTAATTCAAAAAGAATTTCCCTCCAAGAACCATAAGAATATGACTTAATCAAGTCAATTTCTTTTGGATGGATTAATTATGACTTTATTGAATCACAATTAGAGATTTTTGTAGGTTTAATCTTCAATTTTATTGTGATACGTTTTGTTCGAGACACTATTATCCTCTTCACTTGCACTTTCGGGTGGTCCTGTGAACGAGAGAATGGATCTCAAGTGTAACAGTCTAGATTTGTTTTTTAAGCATAATTTTGATCCCTATGTATCCTCTTCACTTGCACTTTAGGGTGGTCCTATGAATTAAAAAATAGGTTTCTCAAGTGTAATGACCATATTTTTATGCTTTAAAGCATATTTTCGAGTTGCGAGTATCCTCTTCACTTTCTCTTTCGAGCTGTCGTGTGAATGAGAAAGTGGACCTCAAGTGTAAATGCTTGTCAATTTTAGTATTTCGAAAGATATTTAGAATTTTTCATTTATTTCAAACCATTGATTTGGAACATTAAATTGAACATTAAAAAAGAGAACATTATGTAATTGTAAAATCAAAATTGAATCAAAATCCTAGATTTAAACATCGATTTGGGAGACTTATTAGAAACAGGAAAAACATTGAACATTCAATCATTTCCATTCCAATTAGTGATAGTTGAAGAAAATTAAACATACATTATGTTTGGATCCAACCTCTTGAACCTTTGCTAAAAAAATTGGAAACTTATTTGAAAGGAAGAAGTTAATAATTTATGACAATAAAACATCACTTCTTTAGAAAATTTCTTTTTCAAATTCATAAAAGTGATTCTATTTTGAAATTTACAAGTTTGAAGGATCTCAAAGAACCTCTTACTCTTACATAGTATATAATTTCATTGAAATAAATGAAAGAGTAGTGAGCATTGTGCATTTGATTGGTTCAGCATTTTGAGTCACAAACACCACCAATTTCACCACTACTCCTCGAAACTAAGAAAACTACCGTAAAATCAAGTCTTAATCTATGATTGATCAAGATTTTATTTCAAACATCGCCAAAAAGATTAGTTTAAGGAATTGGATTAGGATTGAAAGTTAACAATCCAAGGCCACATAATTTTGAAACTAGTATTAATTAAAGAGAGATAAAATTTATTTGTAGCAAAAGGTCCCCGTGAAGGTGCTTTTAACACATGCATTAAGCATGAGGTCAATCCAAAGAAGTAAGGGTGGTACCCCCATCTTACTTGTTTGGTGGGATACGAGCACATCGCAATGTTTCAATTAAGTGATAAGTCCTTAGGGTGACATCACTTTCTTGAGATATGTAGTCTATATGAGTTATCCTAGACCAACAACTGTCCCGCCCAATCACCGATTGTGAAGTGGTAACCATAGCTTCTTTTTCTAGGTAATCACACAAGTTGTTGTAAGTGGGGAATGCTTGCAATACCTGAGATAGACACAAGGTTCTTTTATATGCTTGGGAGGGTGAGTAGCCAATATATAACACTTGCACCTTTGGTGATTGAAGGACAGTGTAATTACTTCTCATACCTTCACTATTTAGTAATTGTTGAGGCTTGATGTCCCTCAAGAGCTACTAGTTTTGGAATTTCCTCTAATCCATCTTTTCACTGAACTTTGGTTCTTTGAAATGAATTTTACTTGTTGACTTTCTTAAGACTTTTTTAGATGTGTGGACACTGTGATTTTTGTTTTTTTTAGTTGCCTTTAGGATTGTTTGACTGTATTTTGATATACTCTAATAAAAAAAACCTTTTATTAAACTTCAAAGTGATTATTCTCCCAATCCACCCATCAAGGTTGAAGCAAGGAAAGTTACCCAAGTTTGAGGGCCCCACTACATTGAACCACATCTTTATGACTTGGAAACTGAACTAACTGTGAACCCAATCAAATATTACTAGAGAAGAACAAAATCAAATGTTACTTTAGTTGAAATTGAAGGAGATATTGTCTTCAACTACAATTTTTTATCCATTTGATGTGACTTCAATTACATTAGACATAAACTAATTAACATGTATGACATGTTTTTGAAATAAAAGTAACATCTCATGGAAAGAACATTTTTCAAGGCATAGTTGATGAAGGGTCCTAGACTTGTGTCACGTTGTTTAAATATTGGGAATCATTAGGATCACCCACCTTAGTTCAATCCCATTATGTGAGAAAATAATTTGATGGACATTCGTTCTCTACTCATGGACTCATTGTAGCCTTCCTTATTGCTTGGGATGGAAAAACAATCATAATGGACATTGAGGTAGTAGATGTGCTTATAGATTACAATTTTCTATTAGGACATAGTTGGATACATGTGATGATGGATATAGTATATTGAAAGTCCCAAGTGGTTTGGTTCCCTCATTGGGGGAATATTGTTATGATCGACCAATTAGATTATTGCATGCTTGAAAATGTTGTCCAACCGAATGTTCCTTTCATTAGGGATTCTCTAAAGGAGGTTCAAGACATTAGGGTATGATCGTTTAAAAATGGTTCCCTCATGTGAAACTTTATGATCCCGCAACCCTTATCTATTGTAGGTTTCATACCAATATATTCAAATGGATTTGGCATATTCAAATCAAAATATTCCCTTGATGGAGGAATGTGATCCAGTTACTTAGCCCATTTTGGATGTGAGCTCTCCCAAATCACTTGATTTCTTGGACGAAATTTTATCATCAATGAAACTATCCTTGAAGTCATAAACATTTGGTCTCACCCACCTAAGGACATAAGTTTTGTGTGGCCATTGGGATCATTCTTGGTTTAAATCTAGCCAAGCATAGTAGCATCCTTTGCATGTTCCTCGATCTTATCAGGTATATTTGGAAGCATGCATATAGGTTTAGGCTATATCTCTGTGAAGATGCAATTGAACCTTTTTCAACCCAAACTTTTCATAGAGTCGAACCTATTGGAAATTGGTGGGTCATCCCATCATATCTGCATTTTCCACCATTCTGACAGAAGAGCGTACCAAACATGGGACACCCTAGTCAACACCCCATTTTGATTTTGGTTCCCATGATGAGTTATTCTCCTATGATCGGGAGCCCAATTAGTCCCATCATGACCTGGAGTTTGAGACCACATACTTCTCTTCCATACAGTTATGACCATTTCTTAACGGGATCCCTATTTTGCGTCAGTTTACATAGGAATTTGTTAAAATATCTGCATGAACATTCATGCTTACTACTTCGGTGCTTATTTATTTTGTTGTGTATCTGTCTTTGCAGTCACTTTTTGCTTAAGACGCCTATAAACTGATTTCGTCTATTTAAGTTTACCTATACATGTGAGAACTACTTGATTCAGGTAGTTAATAAACCATGATTCATTGTGATTTATGATTTTGGTGTTTTTCAAAAAAATTAGCATGAAGTAAACCGCATTGCCCCTTTCCTACTTGGCCATTGCACCAAATTGGATAACCGCAGTTACTTGGTGCTATTTTTCCATCGTTTGACACATAATCCTACTTCAGATAGCTATACCATGGAGGGAACATTCACAAGTGTGCTTAACTAGATTATCCCTTGTTTGCAATATGTATATTTTCCTTGTCTTAACCCGTTCTCTTGAAAAATAGAGTACACCCATGCAACGCTCATTCCCTCCCATGTACTATAACATTCTTTATTCTTTTTTCGAGCTAATAAATGAAAAAAGTAATAAAATTAAAAAAAAGGGGGAGACTTGAATCATTTCATATTGAATATTTGAAATAGTGGAAACAGTCAGTCCTATTCTCCCTTAAACATGGCAGATAATTTTGTATCTACTGTTAGTACACCAATTACATTTGTAGAAAGAAACTGTACCCATAATTTGACCATATCTCCATCGATGGCTTACCCTTCCCATCAGCTATGGATCCTTTCATTAATGCATCTGAAATTGATGGATTTCATAATGGTTAGTTACTCGAATCTTATGTTTCCAAGTACCCATTTTTCGTCGTGTTATTTGTTCAATGGAATTCAAAACAGTGTTAGTCATTCCTCAAATATTACCAACCAATCATGTCAGCGTTATTTGTGTAAGTATTGTTAGATTTTTATCATTCAAGCTAGCATTATGATATTAGGATCTTTTAATTGAGAGAATAACATGCATAGCAATAAAACTCAAGAGACAAGAGACACAACGAATTTTCCTTGAGGAAACCATAAAGGAGAAAACCTGGCAACTTCCTCAAAGATAGAATCAGCACCAAAAGTAAAACCCGAAAACATAAAGATGATCACTTGACAGTAGTAGTCTCTCTCTTGTCCCAGCAACTTCTCCTCTCACTCATGCGCCCCAATGAGTGAGTGTGTGTGTGTTAAATAGAGATACTCACTCTCTATTTATATTATTTTTTTCACTTGAAACCCACTCCAACATGTCGGCCTCACTTAATAATTACTTACTAGAGATGACAATTCTAGGAGTGTCTAATAACCCTAGTGCCCCACAACTTGTGGGGACTTTTCCTCCTTTGACCAACAAGGAGGGTTATCCTTAACACAATGGTGGGGACTATTGCCCCCACTTACAATGACTCGCCTAGGGTCGACTTCTCTAGGATAGTCTAATAACCCTAGGGCCCCACAACTATGCGGACTTTAACCCTTGACCAATAGGAGGGTTACCCACAATGACTTGACATGACTTGTTTACATTATAGAAACTTCCCAAAATAAACATTGGGGTATTACATGACTCAAATACATTACAGACACATCCCGGAATAAACATCGTGGTACAATACATAAGATATACGGATAAATACATTCTAAAGTTACAATTACATCAACGCTCCCTCTTAACTAGGAAGGTATTCTCTCGACACAATTTATCAGCACAAGTCTTATTCTCTATATCATATGGATCATCATTGAGTTCTCGTCATCTTCATCTCCAAGTCATCTTCATCTAGATCATCACTTGATCTAGATCATCATCACTGGATCTAGATCATCACTCGATCTGGATCATCATCACTGGATCTAGATCATCACTCGATCTGGATCATCATCACTCGATATGGATCATCACTCGATCTAGATCACCATCACTGGATATAGATCATCACTCGATCTGGATCATCACTATTGGATCATCATGACAGGTGCTATCTCATGATTCTTCTCGTCACAGGAATTTCTACAGAGCTAGCCCTTTTTCATGTTGGTTGTAGGCCTAGCCTCCATGTAGGTCTTCTTCAGCACTTATATCTGACCCTAAGTTAGAATGGCCCATCCAACACTTATATCTGATCATGTAGGAACCAATCCTATAATCATATCAGAAAGGCACGCCTAGCACTCACATATGACCATGTGGGAACACCTCCCACAGCCCTGTCAGAAAGGGCCAACACTCGCATCTGTCAACCAATGTCGGAAAGGCTCAGCACTTACACTCGGCCATGCGAGGAACCAATCCTCCATGCCGAAAGGCTCTGCACTTACATCTGACAAACAATGTCAGAAGGGCTCAACACTTATATTCGACCATGCAAGGAACAAATCCTTCATGCCGAAAGGGCTCTACACTTACATCTGACAACCAATGTCAGAAGGGCTTGCACTCACATTTGATCATGTAGGAACCAATCCTATAGTCATATGTGAATGGCCCCTAGTCCCAAACTGAGCTACCTGGTAACTGACCAGGTGCCTCCATTCCAAGAATGGCATTCAACGCTTACTTCTGATCATGTAGGAACCAATCCTATAGTCACATCAGAATGGCTCAGCACTCACATCTGACATGGAAGGAACCAATCCTCTCACCATGACAGAAAGGCTCAGCCCTTACATCTGACCATGTAAGGAAATAATCCTCTCACCATGTCAGAATGGCTCTGGGTCTCATCATTTCCCTTTGGAGGAAACCTCGATTTGGAGAGCACCAAGCGTCTCCCTGAAGTACCCTAGCCAATGGATTTATCAACACATCAGCTATATGTTCCTCTGTCGCAACATACTGGAGCTTCACTGCTCCCCTCTGCACCATATCCCTGATATAGTGATACTTGATCTCGATATGCTTCGAATTGTCATGGAACACTGGGTTCTCCGACAACTTCACACAACTCTAGTTGTCACAATGTATACAAGTAGCATCCATCTGGAGATAAATAAATCATACAGTAGCTTCCTCGGCTATACTGCCTCACAACTAGCTAAACAAGTTGTGACATACTCTACTTCAGCTGTACTTAGTGCCACACAGGATTGCTTCCTGATAAACCAAGAGATCACACATGATCCCATACTGAAGCAACACCCTGAAGTTCTCTTTCTATCGATGGCACTGCCTGCCCAATCTGAATCAACATAACCTTCCAGGTTAATCTTTTGATTCACCTCATACTTGAGCCCATAATCAATTGTACCCCTTAGGTACCTCATGTTAAATTTTCATATGCTAAGCTAGATCATTAGTATTTCATTTCGATTTCATAACAAAAGCATATAAACAGGATCACTGAAAGATAGACAAGCACAACCATACAAAAGGAGAACACAAAGATTTATCCTGGGAAAACCTTAAAGGGAAAAACCCAGCAAAAGCTTCCTCAATATAGATGCCCCAAAAGATAAAAGATAAAACCAACAAGGAGATCAAAGCCTGATCCTCCTCCTTCTCCAGCTACTTCTCTTCTCCACTAATGCGCTACACAAGTGAGAGAGTGTGTGTGCCAAATGAGGAGCACTGCACCTCCATTTATATTCATCCGTTCACTTGAATTAACTCATCTGACATGTAGGCTCGAGTTGATCATGTAGGCTCGAGTTACACATGTAGGCTCAAGTAACCACACTGGGGTGCTAATGACCCACCTTTACAAATAGAGGGGACAACCTCATGACTCTTATTAGTTCTTCCAATTAGAAGCATCGAGGTACAAGATAATACAAGTGGTTCTCCCGATGGGACCATCGGGGACCACAAAAGATACATATAGAATATTCTTCAAAGTTACAATATTTCAACACTCCCCCTTAACGAGAAGGGTATTCTACAACAACATCAACAACAACAATAGTAGGAGAGGACATCATCAACATCATCAGGGTAACACATCTATAAATCATTGGAAGCTTTTCAACATCATATAGTCTTCGTCTTCAATATTTGACAACAACAACTCTTTAATCAACATCAGCATCTTTTGACCTTTTAATCAGCAACATATTCAACACTTCGATCTTTCGATCAGCAACATCTTCAGCACTTAGACCTTTCGATCAGCAGCAACATCTTCAGCACTTTGACCTTTTGATCAGAAACATCTTCGGCACTTTGACCTTTCGATCAGCAACATCTTCAACACTTTGACCTTTTGATCAGCAGCAACATCTTCAACACTTTGACCTTTCGATCATCACCAATATCTTCAGCATTTTGATCAGCAATATCTTCAGCACTTTGATCTTTCGATCAGCAACATCATCACATTCTGATTAGTAACATCGTGATCAGCACTATCATCATACTTCAACTCTCGAACAAAATCATCATCATCATATTCTGATCTTTTGATCAGTATGTCGTCATCATCACATACTGATCATCATCATTAGAGGAATTTTGGGCTCTAAAATGGGCCTCCTAAGGAAAATAATAAAATAATGGTTAAAATAATAAAATAATAGTTAAAATAATAAAATAATATTGATTAATTTTGGAGGAAGGAAGAAAAAAACTACTTTTTGTGTTCGTATTTTTGACATATCTCCCTGTGTTTTTACTCAAATTTCGATCGGGAGAGCTCGTTGGATGCGGAATCAAATTCTGCATCCAACGAGCTCTCCCGATTGAAATTTGAGTAAAAACACAATGAGATATGTCAAAAATACAAACAAAAAAAAGTAGTTTTTTTTAATGACAAATATGTCAATTCAACCATTACGGTTGACTTATTTTATTGAAATTCTATTGGTTCTTGAATTCCAACTCACAAAAACTTATTTTGGCACGTTTTCTTATAAGGCCCATTTTAGACCCCAAATTTCCTCTAATGCATCGTCACACTCTGATATTTCGATCAGTACATCATCATCATCATACTCTTGATCGTTCGATCAGGTACATCATCATCATACTCTGATATTTTGATCCGTACATCATCATCATCATAAAAACATCATCATCATGAAAACATCATCATCATCAAAACATCATTATGATCAAAACATTCAACATCATCAAAACATCAAAATATCATCATCATCACACTCTGATCTTTTGATCAGTACATCATCATCATCATAAAATCATTATCATAAAAACATCAACATCATCAAAACATCAACATCATCATCATCAAAACATCAACATGATCCTTCCTTTCGGAATTACGGGATCAACATGTCTGTGGTACTCAGATGATCCTTCCTGTCGGAATTACGGGATTTAGGTCTTTACGGAGTTACTAACGATCCTTCCTTTCGGAATTACGAGATCAACACATTTGTAGAGCTCAGGCGATCCTTCCTTTCGGAATTACGAGATCAAGTCTTTACGGAGCTACTAATGATCCTTCCTTTCGAAATTACGGGATTTAGGCCTTTACGGAGTTACTAACGATTCTTCCTTTCAGAATTACGAGATCAACACATTTGTGGAACTCAGACAATCCTTCCTATTGGAATTACGGGATCAACACATCTGTGGAACTCAGACAATCCTTCCTGTTGGAATTACGGGATCAAGTCTTTACGGAGCTACCAACGATCCTTCCTTTTAGAATTAAGGGATTTAGGTCTTTACAGAGTTACTAGCAATCCTTCCTTTCGGAATTACGAGATCAACACATCCGGAACTCAGACAATCCTTCCTATTGGAATTATGGGATCAATTCAATGATCCTTCCTTTCGGAATTACGAGATTTAGGTCTTTACGAAGTTACTAATGATCCTTCCTTTTGGAATTACGGGATCAACACATTTGTGGAACTCGGACAATCCTTCCTATTAGAATTACGGGATCAACACACGTTCTCGAGTACCGAAGTCACCGGATCTATTCTGAACCGAGGTTCAAGGATGATACAATCCTACTACCTTCTCGATGACCTAAGTTCACCGGATCCATTCTGAACCAAAGTTCAAGGATGATACAATCTTGCCACCTTCTCGATGACCGAAGTTCACTGGATCCATTCTGAACCGAAGTCCAAGGATGATACAATCCTACCACCTTCTCGATGACCGAAGTTCACCGGATCCATTCTGAACCGAAGTCCAAGGATGATACAATCCTACCACCTTCTCGATGACCGAAGTTCACCGGATCCATTCTGAACCGAAGTCCAAGGATGATACAATCCTGCCACCTTCTCGATGACCAAATTTCACCGGATCCGTTCTAAACCGAAGTTCAAGGATGATACAATCCTGCTACATTATCGATGATCGAGGTCACCAGATCACTTCTGTACATATGTCCCAGGATGATACAATCCCTCTACCTTCTCGATGACCGAAGTTCACCGGATCCGTTCTAAACCGAAATCCAAGGATGATACAATCCTGCCACCTTCTCGATGACCGAAGTTCACCGGATCCGTTCTAAACCAAAGTTCAAGGATGATACAATCCTGCTACATTCTTGATGACCGAGGTCACCGGATCACTTCTAGACATATGTCCCAGGATGATACAATCCCTCTTCATTCTCGAAGACCGAGGTCTCCAGATCACTTCTAGACATATGTCCCAGGATGATACAATCCCATTGCAACATAACTACTCCCTCTTTCAAGGAAGGTCTTTCCAAACCACACCAATCTTGTCTCGAAAGTGTTCGAACTTTACTCGGGACAGAGGCTTCGTCAGCACATCACCATCTAAACCATCATCATCTACATCTTCAGTATGTGAATACTGAACTATCACCATCTGTATCTCCAGTATGTGAATACTGAAAGCATCATCTATATCTTCAGTATGGGAATACTGAAACATCATCATCTGCATCTTTATCTTGTATGTAGAAATATCGGATTTCTATGTGTTACGATGGAACACAGGGTTCTCTGTTATCACAACTCTCGTTATCACATAGAATCAATGTAGTATCCATCTTCAAGTCAAGGAGACCTGATATCAGCTTCCGAATCCATATGGCTTCACAACTTAGCAGAGCAATCTGCTATGTATTCTGCTTTTGTTTTTCTAAGAGAAACATTGGATTGTTTCCGGCTAAACCATGAACTCATAGAAGACCCCAAACAAAAGCATCTACATAATGTGCTTTTCCTATCTGAGATACTTCCAAATTAATCTGCATCTGTATAGCCATACAATCTGTAGTCATGGCTACCATCGTAGTATAGACCAAGGTCTATAGTCCCTTTCAGATATCTCATCACATGTTTTGCAGCTACTAGGTGAACCCATCTTGGTTGAACAAGATATTGACTTAAGG
>LPNX010223115.1:319878-518617 GCA_001517045.1 Pseudotsuga menziesii | reverse complement strand
TAAATAAAGGACAGAAATGGCTGTACGGCTGCAAGTGGGACAGGTGGCTGTGCAAGTGCAGGAAAAAGGGAGGCAAAGTAGCTGGGTTTCGGCGCAGAAATAAGGGCAAAAAACTGTTCGTGGACCGTGGGTATGGGGCGGACTCGCGCGGTCGGACCGCGGGTTGGAAGGCAACAGTCGCGCGCAGATCGCGGGTTTAAAGGAAACAGGCGTAGTCTAGGTCGCGGGTTTCGGGCTGACAGCGGCGATCGGAGCGCGCCTGTGTAATGAATAGGCGTGGTCGGATCGCGACTATGGGCGGAAAAAACGTGGTCGGGATGCAGGAAAAAAGGCTGACAGCGGCGAACTGGTCGCGAGTTGGGGCCTGAAATGCGCGGTCGGGCCGCGGTTGCGGAAAGAAAAAACGCGGTTTCCGGCGGCCGAAAACGACAGCCGAAAGTACAGTACAGAAAAATAACAGTAAAAAAGACAGCGGAGTCGCCAAAACTGTAGCTAGGGTTTTCACCCTAGCTTGTGCTGATGAGCACCTACTAAGGAATCTGGAATCCTTAGTAGCAGTTCAAATAATGTAAATAAAAAGAGACTGAAATGAAAACTAAGTTAAAGCAGTAAAAAAGTAAATAACGTGAAGCAAAAACAGTAAAGAAATGTATAGTGGTGGTTTTTATTAATATTACCTCCGATGAGGAGGTTGGTGGAGTCCGTTGCTCTGGTCCGATGTCGGTGGCTTCGAGCTCCGAGCTGCTCCTTCTCCTTCTCCGATGGTGGAAAATAGGCCAAGAGGGTTCTCAATGGTGAAAATAGCTTGATGGTAAGCTAGGGTTTCACGAGATGTTTTGGCAAAGTAAGGGTGCTATGACTGTGGATGTGGAATAATGGGTCTCCATCACTTATTTATAGTTTTTTAGTGATGGAGTGCTGGCCCATGGTTTTTTGGAAACCATGTGGTTTAGGGCAGGTTGTTTAGGGTTTTTGCTGTTTTAGGGTTTTCCTCCTTTTTCCTCATTATTTTTATTCCTTTTCTTCCCTTTTGGGGATTTTTGCTATTTTTAGAGGAATTTTGGTTATTTTTGGAGGAAAAAGGGGTTTTTTGGCCTTTTGGAGGCATGTTAGGCCTTTTGGAGCCTTTTTAGATGGTTTTATGGCCTTTTGGAGGCATTTTAGGCCTTTTGGAGGCTTTTTAGTGGGATTTTCAGGGAAATATGGTAGGCAAATGGACAAATGAGCCATGAAATGGGGTAGATGAGGTAGTTAACCATTTTTGGGTGTTAACATGGATGGAGCAGAAGGCTCTCAAACATACCAATGCATGCGTGGGATAGATCGTGGCAAAGGCCTGCGAGTCGATGGGATAGAGGCATGCAAACCGAGGTGGTTCTCAGATAGAGGTCAAGAGAGCGTGTGTGTGTTGCGGTGAATAGAATTGACTACATGCAATGTGAGTGCAGGTCTGGGGGCATTTATATGCCAAATGCATGCAAGAAAAATAATTGTTTTGTGGATAGTGGTCCAGTGGTCAGCGTAAGGTGCGGTGAATGGAAAAGACAACTATGTGTTAAAAATACAAAATAAAAGCTAAAATTACAGTCCTTAATGGGCGGTGGCCCAAAAACTTGCATGAGTAGCGGTCAAGAAGTGTGATACAAGTACAGGTCCATAGACACTTGCATCGTCATGTCATGGATTCGTAAATCAAGGTGACTTGTGGGAAATGGTCTTGAAATTAATTTATTAAACATGAGACGATGGTCTCATAAAGAGATATAAATTTGAGCCCGAAGGTGTGAGAGGTGTCTCGAACCGGTTCTGGGTGACTTTGAATTAGCAGCTGATGGTGTTGCCCCTAGTGCATTGGTGCACTTAGGATTTTTTGTGTCGCTATGTATACCCTGTTGAGAGATCTTTGTGGCTTCTTGTTTTTGTATTAGACATGTTGTGGACATGCGACTTATGGATTTATATCTATATATATTTTTGACACATGTGGATGCGCTTTTATGGTTTTATTATGTGAGTCTTTTTATTATGTTGTGGAATGCAAATGCCTATGTGATGTATTATTACACCGTGTGTGTATTTTTAGACATGATTATGCATTAGGTTGTATGTCTCCTATATACTATTATTGATGTGCCAATTTATAATATCGTTAGCCATTTGATCTGCGACACTATTGAGGTTCCTAGGAACATGTGTGAATGTGATGGATTCAAATGTTCTGACCATGTGTTTAGTGTGCAGGTACATTCTAAATAGGTAGGGATCGCGAACTCGGTAGTGTTTGTTCAGTTGAGAAACAAGTAGCTGGGAGTCTAAGAAGACATCGAGATGGTGAATTCCTAATTGTAGAGCGGTGGCCAAGAGGCCATTGACACCATCATACTCCGCCTGGTTGTTGGTTGTGGTGCCCATGCATATTTCGTCGATGTGGATCAACTTGTGCAATGGGGAGTATATTACCCATGCAACTGAGGTGAGGTTCAGGTACCATCTGCTTGCTCCATTTGCGAATCCCATATACTGATCTGAGGTGTGCTCGATCTGAAGCAATGAGAGGAAATGATACATATGACTCAATTGAGAAAAATGTGTAAAAAAAAAAATAAAAGACTATAATACAATTTAAAACGTTGTCACTCAAAGGGGTGATGTTAGGGGGAAAGTCGTTTGGTCTTTCCCAGGATCAGTGGTCATTCCTTTGTGTGACACGATGAATCCTTGGAGACGGCCCGTGGGGACATAGAAAACACACTTGAATGGGTTCAAGTGGATCCTATACTGGCAACATCGCATTAGGACTTATTGCAAGTTGTCTATGTGTTGTGTGTGGTTTTGCGATTGCACGATGAGGTTGTCAAAACAAACCAACATGATGTGAATGAGATCGCGGAAGCAGTACATCATGGCATGCTGGAAGGTGGCTCCAGCATTTTTGAGTCCAAAGGGCATGACTCGGTAGGCGAATGTTCCCCATGGGGTTGTGAATGCCATTTTCTAATAATCTTCTTTCCAGATTTGGATTTGGTTGTAGCCAGAAAATCCGTCCATGAAGGAGAAGGCCTCATGTTTGGTGCATGCATCGATGATCTGGTCGATGAATGGGGTGGGGAAGTTGTCTTTGGGACATGCCCCATTGAGATCACTAAATTCTGTGAAAATGCGAATGGTACCCTATTTTTTATTCACGAGAATAGGATTAGAAACCTAGGTTGTGTATGCAATGGGATAAATGAATCCAACTGTGTGCAGCTTCTCTATCTTGGATTTCACCATAGCCACTTTAATTGGATGGATGAGCCATTGCTTCTAGCGGATGGGTGCCACATCAGGCCATGTGTCGATGTGGTGTTCCATGATGGATGGATCTAAGCCAGGAATTTTAGTGTATGACCAGGTGAAGATGTCACAAAATTCTTGGAAGAGAGCAGTGTAGGCATCGACCTCTTCTGGGGAGCAAGATGCCCCCAGCATGATTTCCTCAACGATCTCAGAGTTGGTTAAGATGTCGATCTTAATGGTTGGTGAAATTTTTGCCATGTTCCCTTCTTTGAAGGCATTAGGTGTTGGGATTGGGTTCTTGAACCAGTCAACATTCCCATGGATGAAATTTATGGTCTCCATGGAAAACTAGCCAGATTGCGACACAATCTCTTCCGGGAGGAAGAATGAGTGATGGTGCATGTCATCCCATGGGTATTCTGGGGCAGTCAGAGCTTCAAGTATCTCCTCATCGTTGTTGAAGCAACAAAGTGACAGGTCTGATGGACTGTCATTGGAGATGGGGATGAGCTGGTCGGGGGAACTAGACATCATGTAAATGGACATGGTGTTAGACAAAGGAGGTGGCGGGTGAAATTCTTTGATCAAGGTGATCTCAAACTCAAGGGAATGGTGACAGAGGTCAACAAGAACCATTCAAAATTCGGGCAGGTATTGGCAATGGTGGGAGTAATGTCCATAGAAGTTGCAAAGGGTGCAAGCATGGTTTGTCCTCAATGCCTTGTTCTTGACTAGTGGCACGGTTGGGAGTTCAACCACGGGGATGTTTTCGTTTGTATCCATGGCATCCAAATGTGCACAGATTACTATAATTTTAGGGTAATTTTGAGTTGGATGGCCCTGTTGTTCACAGAAGGCACAAGGTGGGACTGGTCGTGGTTTTGCGGTGGCTTTGGTGTTCTTTACCCTAGCCCTTTTAGGTTGGTGCGGTGTAGGTGCGGGTGCGGCGGTTGGCTTATGCAGACCGGGTGGGGGGTGAGAATAAATCGCAATAGGTTGCACTGGAGTTAACATAACCTGGGGCATTGCTAGTTGAGCTGGTGGATCAAGATACCACACTGGGATACCCAACATAAAGTTGGGTAGGCTTAATGTGGCCATGACCGGCTTGCTCATGACACCAAGTAGGGGAAAGAGGAAGGGAATTGTATGGATTGGAGATGAGCCCACATAACTCCGAGCTGGTTGCATGTGGGGGTTAGGTTGTGGTTGCAGCTGTGCATAATGCTACTACTGCGGGTGATGTTGTGGCTATTGTTGGCATTGCGGCTGCGGATGATGATGTGGTTGTGGTTGGGACTGCGGCTGCGGTTGGTGTTTGGGTGCAGTGGTGCTTGATGAGGCCATTCACAAGTCCACAATTTGCTTTTGTGTTAGTGGTGGTGACACCAATGGGAAAGGAGTTGTCATGGTGGGATCAGTAAACAACCTAGGGCCCACATTCAATGGTGGGGAGGCTGGTGTGTTTTCAACCACAGTGTTTTGTTGTAGGGATGACGTTAGTGTGTTCTGTTGCCCCTTGTAGCTCAGTGGTGGTGATGGTAGGGATAATGTTGGTAGGTGCTATTAACCCTTGCGGATCATGGTAGGTGAGATGGTCAACCGTCACAATATTCCCTTCATGGGGGAACATCATTAGGCAGAATACAGTTGACGTGATGGCTCGCATGGTGTACATGTAACTCCTCCCAAGGAGGAGGTTGTAGTCAGGATTGTCTTCCCAGCTAACGTGATAGGGACATGGGAGAGGATTCCTTAGAATTTAGTGGGATGTCCATCATAAGCCCGCAGAGTCATGGAGGTGTTCATGCCCAAAAATTCGCAGGAAACAACAGTAAGGAATTCTCCCTAGTCAACGTTCCCAAATAGCCCGTGACTATTTGGTATGGGGAATCCGTCCAGTTTGCAGTCCGGCTACCGTAGGTCAAAGTAACAAAAAACAAAGGCTTTACCGGTTGTGGCCCGGTCCACCGTGTATTTTTGTATTTTTTGACTTAATGTATGATATGCAAGTGCCTAATTAACCATGCAGGGTGATAAGATGCAAGGAGCAGTCACAACATGATGCACAGGTTCTTACCTCTCATCTTAGCATTCACAAGCATCTAAATCACATACAACAAGAAATTAAAACTAACTACCTAAACTATCCCTAGGGAGCAGGATTATCATTCATTGGTGAGTAATATATTTTGTACATGCATTATGAAGAGTTACAGATCGCTGATACTTCTTTAAATACACATGAACAATTACAGATATTTGAACAACCAGATAGCCAATTGTTTAGAGACAACATTTATTACTCATAGTGGAAAACATCACAAAATATACCGAAGAAAATTCAACAAGAACATAGGTTCAGGAAGTTAAACACTCTCACAGTTAATGAAAGACAACTGAAAATGAAATAGTTCACCTTCAACATTGTTCATTTAATCACATTGATACATTCCACATTTCTCTTTCTCTAGCAGGCAAAAGTTGCAGTTTCTGATTGTAAAACGAAATAGTTCCTCTTACAAGCAAATGGTGTACAAGTTTTTCCAGGGAAAAAGTCCTTGTAACTTCTAACTTTTAGAAATTTAAACAAAATCAGCAGACTGCTTGGGTTTCCCCAAAACTCTGGCGTTTCCACTCCCCAACGCTTCATATTCCTCTTCTTCATATTTTCTTCGTATGCTCATGATCAGTTGAGTAATTGCTGGACCTTTCAAATCTTCGTTTTTGTTGCTTTCAATTTTTTGTCTTTTCCTTCGCTCGTCTCCCTTGCGACCCAGCTGGTTTCGATTTGATTTTTTACAAACTATTAGCTACGCCTTCACCACGTGGTTGACCCAACAGTCCCTTGAGTTATACCTGCAATCAATTACTGTGCATCATTCGTTGAAATGGCATTTTAAATTTTAACTTAAACCACCTGAAATGGCTAATCCATAAGAAAACAGCCAGGTGCATCCCTTAATCTGAAAATTTTAACAAACAAAAGAGTTTTGACTGAGCCTCGAGCGGGAAAGTTCTGAATCGGAAGCCGGAATGATATTGACATCGGACATGAAAAGGATTTCCTAGCCACAATGGTGGCAAACGAGAGGTTAAGGATATGCTACCCGTGGGCGGGAACACTCTCAATCGGAAGTCGGAAGGATTTATACTTCGGAGGCTTAACTACTTTGGGAGCCACAATGGCGGAAGAGACAAGGGATAAAGACACACGAAATGTGGGCGGGAAAAGATTTAGTCGGAAGTCGAAAGACATCACATTGGAAGCCAAATGACTTTCCTAGCCGCAACGATGGAAGAGAAAAGGCTACGGGCAGGCGATTAAAAGACTAACAAACATCGGCAGTCGGAGCTCTTTGCACTTCGGATGCTAAGCTGCAACGGCGGATGAGAAAAGGACAACAGTCGCCGATCAAAAATATTTTCGACGCCTGATGTATAAAAATGATTTAAGTGTTTTGGACAGCCCTTGAATTTCAACAACGAACAAAAACTGGCTTTACTTTTGAAGCGGCGACCCAAAACAAAGAAACTTGATCCGATCGATAAGCAAATAAAACTGCGACCTGCAACAATTTCCATCACAATCAAATTTGAAAACTAGGGCGAAAGTTAATCTTTAGAATCATCCAAAATTAAACATGTCCAAAAATTCAAAGGACCCAACGATTAAAACAACGCTACATCATGAGGAGGGGCCCAAAATTTAAGAAATTTGGGGAGAATGGTTGCAGCTGCAACAATTGGCGATTACCTGGTGAACCTAGATCTCTGGGTGATTGTTCTTTGAGTGACAGACTGTTTAACAATAAATGCATCTATTGAATTCTTCCAGCTATCCAGATTTCTCAAATGACCGAAGTGTGTACCTTTAATCATTGATGATAGTCCAATTTGGGAGAGTGGAAACCAAGATTTTCAAGTCCAAATAACTCTGTTGAGGCCAGAGGATGAGTTTCATTATTACTTTTGTCTTCGGGTAGCAGATAGCTTGGACACCACAGGGTTGTAGCATATGGTAAAAAGAAATATTCATTTGTTCCTCATTCCCATGCCACTTTAGCAATTTTGTGCTTCTGGACTTTTGTCCCTTTTTATATGAGTTCTCCTTCATGCCTTCCTTACTAAATTTTAATTCAGGATCCTCTATCCCATAGTGTCCTTTTGTGTGAGTGGCGTACTTCATGTTTCAACTCACGGACAGAGAGGATCTGTCGGCAATTTAGTACTTATGATTTAGCATCTGCTTTGATGTATGATGCTTTCATAGGAGTTTTTGACTCTTATTTGCCTTTTAGCCTTCATTTATTGGCATGGGATCATTTATATTTAATATACTGTTCACCTCGCTCCTTTCCATGGGTCCTCTGCTGTCTCTCCTTAGAAAATTTTAAGTGTGATGTGGATGGAGCCTCAACATAGTATTATAGACTCTTCGAATTCGGTTTATTTCACAAGGGTTAAGCAGGACTTCAATGCACACAGAGCTTATTCAAGAAAACTGCTAAACTGGAAGAAGTTCTTTTAGTAACACACAGTCTAAGACCCAAAAATGTTCATCATTCCCAAACATTTTGATGTTCTCCATGCAACCGCGGGTTCATTCCCTTTATTGGAATCAAGAAAAAACAAACTAAAACAAACTGAAAAACATGACCCAAAAGACAGCCAAATAGATTAATTATATACAAGATAGAAGAACTCAAAGAAACTCAGGAAAAATAAGGCTTGAGAACCAAACCATTCACTGGTAAGTTCTCTTCCCACCCCTGCAGATCTTGCAACTTATAAGTAGAAGGGCCAAGCTTTTCCGCTATCTGATAAGGGCCTACCCACAACTGCTGGAATTTAGTATGCTTTCCTTTCTCATCATGGGGGTGATCCCATTTGAGAACCAAATCACCTACCTCAAAGTCTTTTGTTCCAGCCTTATGTTTGTCAAACCATCTCTTTATTACCTCTTGCTGTTGCTTAAACCACTCTCTGGCTTTAGATCTAGCCTCTTCTGCTTTCAAGAGATTATATATCCTTATTTGCAAAACTTCATCATCCGACCCTCTAGATTCTTGAGCTATTATGGAAGAAGGAATCATGATATTGGGAGGAAGGATGGCTTCTTTACCGTAGACAAGGGTATATGGAGACACTCCAATCGAAGACTTGGGGGTGACTCTATCAGCCCAAAGGGCATTTGGTAGCGCTGCATGCCAACTCCTCTGGTTTTCTATTACAGTCTTCTTTAAAATTCTAATCAGATTTTTGTTAGAGGATTCAGCCAGGCCATTTCCTTATGGATAATAATTAGTAGAATAATGCAATTTTATCCCTTTATCATGAGCAAATGCAGTCAATTTAATTGACGAAAGGTACTTAGCATTATCAAAGACTAACGAAACTGGAACTCCAAACCTGGTCATGATATGATCTTGTAGGAAGTTGATGACCTCATCTTCATTTATCTTGCGCAGCAAGATAGCTTCGACCCAGCGAGTGAAATAATCAGTCGCGGTCATAATGTACTTGTACTACAGAGAGGAATTCGGTTTTATTTCTCCAATAATATCTAGCCCCCATTGCTCGAATGGTTCCGTGATCATCACAGGCTTTAGGGGTGCTGCTGCTTTAGGTTGTCTCCCACTACACCTTTGGAAAATATCACACTTCCTGACATGTGCATGTGCATCTTTGAAGAGCATAGGCCAATAGTAACCTTCCCTGAGGATTTTGTGGGCTGTAGTATCTCCTGAATAATTTCCCCCAGCAGGACCATCATGCAACTCTGACATTACTTTCTTCACATATTCCTTTTCTAAGCATCTGAGAAGAACCTCGTCATAATTATTTCTGAATAATACTCCTTCAACAAGTTGATAGGAGGCTGATTTAAGATGCATCGCCCTTCTTTGCTTGGAACTCCAAGGTTCTGGCAATAGCCCTACTTGCAGGTAATGCACAAGGTCTCTATACCAAGACTCGAGAGCTATAAACAAAGGACATACCTCCATTACATGTAATTCGGCTTCATCTTCCCAGGCGTGTTCTTCATTTTTTCCATTTTCAATCATCTGTTTGCACAACCCTTGTCCTTTAACTATAGATGCTGGCTTGAATTCAAGGTCGTACTCTTGAAGAGCTGTTACCTAGTTGCCTCTTCTTTCTCCTAACTCCTTTTGTACAAGAAGAGACCTTACAGCTGGGTAGGGGATGATCACCTTGGTTCTATTTTTTAAAATATAAGGCCTGAATTGCTTTTCTGCTTTGAATACAGCGTAAGCTTTCTTATCGATGGCTAGGTAGTTTAATTCAGCCCCTTTCAGACCAGTACTCATAAAGGATATTGGGAATTCATCCCCCCCCATCTTCCTTTTGGGTGAGCACAGCTGCTAGTGAATCATCGGATGCAAAGGTATACAAGATAAAATCTTTGTCAAAATCTGGGCTTTTCAGGGAGGGTGCATGTGCAATAGCAGTTTTGATTTTACTGAATGTGCTCTTCTCAATTTCAGTCCACTTGAATAGTGCATTTTGCTTTACCATCTGCTGTAGTGGTTTGACAATCTTAGCAAAATCAGGCCCAAATCTTCGCACGAAGTTTATCGTTCCCATAAATGATTGCATCCCCTTTTTATTATGGGGCAAGGGGATTTGTTCAAGAGCCTTAATTCTTTCTGGATCTATATAGATTCATTTCTTTGAAACTATGTGACCCAGCAACTTGCCTTCCGTGACAGCGAACACACACTTCTTAGGATTGAGTGAGATGCCATATTTTCGACAGCGTTTGAAAATTTTCCTTAAGTGAAACGAGTGCTCTCCTCTTCTCTTCGAGAATATTGTAATATCGTCAAGGTATACTACAACACTTCGACCAATCAATCCGTGGAAAGCTATGTCCATAACCCTCTAAAATGTTGCTCCAGCATTTATAAGCCCAAAGGGCATTCTCCTGTAGGAAAAGGTTCCCCATTTGGTCCTGAACGTGGTCTTCAATCTGTCTTCTTCAGCTACTAATACTTGATTGTAGCCATATAAACCGTCTAATAATGAAAACAGTTCAGCACCTAAGACCATTTGCAGCAATTGCTCCATGGGTGGCATAGGATAGTTATCTTTGTTGGAAGTGCGGTTTAGATTTCTGAAATCCATGCATAATCTGATTTCTCCATATTTTTTCCTCACTGGTACCAGATTTGATACCCACTCCGAGTGTCTGACCTTAAAAATGATTCTAGCGTCCAATAATTTCTTCACTTCACTTTGAATCATCGGTTCCAATTTTGGATGCATTTTCCTTAAAGGTTGCTGATATGGCTTGACACCAGCTTTGATGGGAATGACATGTTTGATGATGCTGGTGTCATATGTTTTCAAATCTTCGTATGTCCATGCGGAAACATCTTTATATTGTTTAAATAGACTGACAAATTTGTCTCTTTCTGCTGGTGAACAACATTTGCCAAGATTCACAAATTTGGGATTCGTCTCAGTCCCTAAATTTATTAGCTTGAACTGTAGATATGAGCTGTGGGTTTTCACGTTGGTAGGTCTTCTGAACTTTTCATTTAAATCGAACATTATTTCCAATGTTCTGACTCCTTTAGGGATGAAATTGTCATATTTCATCTCAGCTTGATGTTCTTCATTATCTATAATCACCCCTTTGAACACCTCATCATTTGTTAAGCATTCTATTATCTGCTGATCATCGTCGAACACTCGCAGGTTGGTGATCATATCCGGTACTGAGGGCCTGAAAAGCAATTCAACAGAGCATCGATTATTAGTGGGTACGAGCCTAGCGGCTGATGTGGCCAAAAGGTCAGCTGCTGCATTCTTAAGTCTTGGAATTGAAATAATATTGATTGCATAAAAACATTTAAGCAGGTCCCATACCTCATTTTGGTAAGCTTTCAAGTTAGGGGAAACACAATGTATTTGATTCCGGATTTGTTTCACAATAATCTCGGAATCTCCAAAAACTCTTAGATTACTTACCTTTAATTCAATCACTTTCCTTAAACCTTGCACCATCGCTTCGTACTCAGCTGTATTATTAGTACATTCAAACTCTAAACTACATGAGAGAAAATGTTTATTCTTCTGGGGGTCGATCAAGACACAGCCAACCCCTGACCCCTCTAATGTCTTAGAGCCATCAAAAAACAAAGTCCAAAAATCACTAACTACTGAATGTGAATCTATTCCTACTGCTAAGTCTACTATTTTATAGTCAATCTCATCAGCCTGTGAGAATCGAAGGAGATCAGGCTGAGTGTCTGATGTGTTGCTGGATTCTTTTGCCTTGTAATTTCCTGGTTCCAACTCAATAAAATAGTTTCCCAATACAGAATCCACTGGTTCATTCTTCTCATTCAGTTGAGTAACATTGTGTCTCATGTGAGGGTCCCTTAAAATCTTAATCTAGTTCGGACTTCCCTTGTATGGAAACCACAGATGCGACCAATCCGAGGCAAAATATCCATTTAGTTTGGCTGACCAATCTCTTCTCAGGACAAGACCGTAAGCGTCTGGTATATCAGCCACCACAATATTAATGACTTGGCACACTTTATCATTTGATGCCATACGGACTAGGACATCTTCCATCTCACCAATTACCTTTACATCCATCCTGTCCAACTGAACAACCCTCCACATGGATGGCTTAGGCTGCCCATTAATATTTTTACAGACTAATATTGGCATGACATTTATTGATGCCCCTGAGTCTACCAAGCAATTATGTACATTATGATTGAAAATTTCAAACGTGAGGAGGAAAGGTGGATGTTTGCTCGTGTAGCGGTATAGAGGAATATCTTGCGGCTAGAAGAGCTGCGAGGCGAGGAAATCATGCGACGCAGGCAGGAGATCGCGCGACGCGCAGAGGAGAGACCGCAACTAGGAGAGCTGCGAACCACCAGTGGGATTGCCACAGAACCCGGTCCAAGACACTTGAGTCCTTGGCCAACCCATTAGAGTCACTTCGGGTGAGACTTCAGGCCGCTTTGTGGTCTGTCGCCGAAAGGGCCAGTGATCTACGGGTGTTGTTGGTTAATCATAGAAAACCCGGGTCTACCCATAGCAGCCAACACTTATACAGAAGGATTTAGGAGAAAGAAGGGGCAACTGGGTTACAGCTCTTCAAGAGTACGACCTTGAATTCAAACCAGCCTCTATAGTTAAAGGACAAGGGTTGTGCAAACTGATGACTGAGAATGGGAACAATGGAGAACACGCCTGGGAAGATGAAGCCGAATTACATGTAATGGAGGTATGTCCTTTGTTTACAGCTCCCGAGTCTTGGTATAGAGACCTTGTGCATTACTTGCAGGCAGGGATGTTGCCAGAACATTGGAATTCCAAGCAAAGAAGAGCACTGCGCCTTAAATCAGCTTCCTATCAACTTGTTGAAGGAGTATTATTCAAAAAGAATTATGACGGGGTTCTTCTCAGATGCTTAGAAAAGGAAGATGCGAAGAAAGTACTGACAGAGTTGCATGACAGGCCAGATGGGGGACATTATTCAGGAGATACTATAGCCCACAAAATCCTCAGAGCCGGTTACTATTGGCCTACGTTCTTCAAAGATGCACACGCGCATGTCAGAAAGTATGATATTTGCCAAAGGTGTAGCGGGAGACAACCTAAAGCAGCAGCACCCCTAAAGCCTGTGATGATCACGGAGCCATTCGAGCAATGGGGGCTGGATATTATTGGAGAAATAAAACCGAATTCCTCCCTACAGCACAAGTACATTCTGACCACGACTGATTATTTCACTCGTTGGGTCGAAGCTATCCCGCTGCACAAGATAAATGAAGACGAAGTCATCAGCTTCCTGCAAGATCATATCATGACCAGGTTTGGAGTTCCAGTTTCGTTAGTCTTTGATAATGCTAAGTACTTTTCATCAATTAAATTGACTGCTTTTGCTCATGATAAAGGGATAAAATTACATTATTCTGCTAATTATTATCCACAAGGAAATGGCCTGGCTGAATCCTCTAACAAAAATCTGATTAGAATTTTAAAGAAGACTGTAATAGAGAACCATAGGAGTTGGCATGCAGCGCTACCAAATTCCCTTTGGGCTGATAGAGTCACCCCCAAGTCTTCGATTGGAGTGTCTCCATATACCCTTGTCTACGGTAAAGAAGCCATCATTCCTCCCAATATCATGCTTCCTTCTTCCATAATAGCTCAAGAATCTAGAGGGTCGGATGATGAAGTTTTGCAAATAAGGATATATAATCTCCTGAAAGCAGAAGAGGCTAGATCTAAAGCCAGAGAGTGCTTTAAGCAACAACAAGAGGTAATAAAGAGATGGTTCAACAAACATAAGGCTGGAACAAAAGACTTTGAGGTAGGTGATTTGGTTCTTAAATGGGATCACCCCCATGATGAGAAAGGAAAGCATACTAAATTCCAGTAGTTGTGGGTAGGCCCTTATCAGATAGCGACAAAGCTTGGCCTTTCTACTTATAAGTTGCAAGATCTGCAGGGGTGGGAAGAGAACTTACCAGTGAATGGTTTGGTTCTCAAGCCTTATTTTTCCTGAGTTTCTTTGAGTTCTTCTGTCTTGTATATAAATAATTTGTTTGGCTATCTTTTGAGTCATGTTTTTTAGTTTGTTTTAGTTTGTTTTTTCTTGATTCCAATAAAGGGAATGAACCCGCGGTTGCATGGAGAGCATCAAAATGTTTGGGAATGATGAACATTTTTGGGTCTCAGAGTGTGTGTTGCTAAAAGAACTTCTTCCAGTTTAGCAGTTTTCTTGAATAAGCTTTGTGTGCATTGAAGTCCTGCTTAACCCCTGTGAAATAAACTGGATTCGAAGAGTCTAGAATACTATGTTGAGGCTCCATCCACGTCACACTTAAAATTTTCTAAGGAGCGACAGCAGAGGACCCATGGAAAGGAGCAAGATGAACAGTATATTAAATATAAATGATCCCATGCCAGGAAACGAATGCCAAAAGGCAAATAAGAGTAAAAAAACTCCTATGAAAGCATCATACATCAAATGCAGATACTGAATCATAAGTACTAAATTGCCGAAAGATCCTCTTCGTCCGTGATCTGAAACATGAAGTACACCGCTCACACAAAAGGACACTATGGGATAGAGGATCCTGAAATAAAATTCAATAAGAAAGGCATGCAGGAGGACTCATATAAAAGGGGACAAAAGTCCAAAAGCACAAAAGATGCTAAAGTGGCATGGGAATGATGAACAAACGAATATTTCTATTTACCATCTGCTACAATCCTGTGGTGTCCAAGCTATCAGCTACCTGAAAACAAAATTAATAATGAATCTCATCCTCCGGCCTCAAAAGAGTCATCTGGACTTGAAAATATTGGTTTCCACTCTCCCAAACTGGACTATCATCAATGATTAAAGGTACACACTTCAGTCATTTGAGAAATCCGGATAGCTGGAACAATTCAATAAACGCATTTATTGTTAAACAGTCTGTCACTCAAAGAACAATCGCCCAGAGATCTAGGTTCACCAGGTAATTGCCAATTGTTGTGGCTGCAACTGTTCTCCCCAAATTTCTTAAATTTGGGTCCCCTCCTCATAATTTAGAATTGTTTCAATCGTTGCACCCTTGAGCCTTTTTGGGCATGATTTATTTTCAAATGACTTTGAAGATTGATTTTCGGCCTGTTTTAAAAGTGCCGTGTTTGAATTTCGTGATGGGTCACGGATGTGAGTATGTTTCGCCAGCCGAGAATAAAATATTTTGTTCTTTAAGGCCGCTGTTGCGGAAGTAGAGCAGGTTTAACCTTTGCTAATTCTTAAATATTTTGAACACTTAATGTTTTATTGATCGGGCATCTTGCTATGTTAAATCGGTGGCTGATAGCCTTTTCCCGTTCGCTGTTGCGGCACCCAAATCGATTAGCCATCTGAAGTATGAAGAGCTCCAACTGCTGATGCGTGTTGACCTTTTCGTCGCATACTCGTAGCATTTTATTTTTCGCCGTTGCGGCTGGGAAAGTCATTTGGCTTCCGATGTAAAATGTCTTCCAACTTCCGATTGAGAGTCTTCCCGCCCTCAAGTCTCGTGTCCCTAACCTTTTCGCTTCCGTCGTTGCGGCTCTTAAAGCATCTAGCCATCCGAAGTAAAAAGCGCTCCGCTGTCGATGCGTGTTGACTTTTTCGTTGCGTTCCCGTAGTTGTGCCCCTTCCGCTGTTGCGGCTGGGAAAACCATTTGGCTTCCGATGTCATTATCCTTCCGATTTGTGATTGAGTTTTCCCGCCCTCCCGTCGCATGCCTGTAGCCTTTACTCTTCCACCGTTGCGGCTGGGCAGAGCTTTTGCTTTCGATGTCGATTTCCTCCCGTTTTCCGCAGTTGGTGTTTTTATCACGAGCCCGTAGGAGGACGAGGTAGTGTTGTCGGCATTTGTAAAATGATGATGGCACACTTGGTCTTTTCTTGTGGATTAGCTGTTTCAGTAATATAATTTGCTGCTTTGTTTTGGAACGCAAATCCAATGAATGATGCATGTTGGTTTATTTGCAGGTGGACTAAAGGGATTGGTCGGACTACCAAGGCGACAAAGGCACCGACCCAAAAGAGCTATCAGTTACTAAATAGTTCATGAATGCATAACAGACAACATAGAAGAATATGAAACGTTTGAAGGACGGAAAGGTCCAGCAGTTACCCAACTGATCATGAGCATACGAAGAAAAGATGGAGAGAAGAATGTGAAACGTTCGAGAAACCGAAAGGTCATACATTTGGAGGGCAGCCCAAGCGGTCTGCAGTTATAGTTTAAATATTTGAAAATAGAGCTTAGACAAGGACTTTTTCCCTGGAAAAACTTGTACACCATTTGCTTGTAAGAGGAACTATTTCGTTTTACAATCAGAAACTGTAACTTTTGCCTGCTGGAGAAAGTGAGATGTGGAATGTATCAATGTGATTAAATGAACAATGTTGAAGGGGAACTATTTCGTTTTCAGCTGTGTTTCATTAACTATGAGAGTGTTTAACTTTCTGAACCTATGTTCTTGTTGAATGTTCTTCAGTATATTTTTGTGATGTTTTCTACTGTGAGTAATAAATGTTGTCCATAAAAAAATGGCTATCTGGTTGTTCAAATATCTGTAATTGTTCATGTGTCTTGAAAGAAGTATCAGCTATTTGTAACTCTTCATAATGCATGTACAAAATATATTACTCACCAATGAATGATAATCCTGCTCCCTAGGGATAGTTTAGGTAGTTAGTTTTAATTTGTTGTTGTATGTGATTTAGATGCTTGTGAATGCTAAGACAAGAGGTAAGAACCTGCGCATCACGTTGTGACTACTCCTTGCATCTTATCGCCCTGCATGGTTAATTAGGCACTTGCATATCATTCATTAAGTCAAAAAATACAAAAATACACGGTCGACCGGGCCGCAACCGGTAAAGCCTTTGTTTTTTTTGTTACTTTGACCTACGGTAGCCGGACCGCAAACCAGACGGATTCCCCATACCAAACAGTCACGGGCTAGTTGGGAACGTTAACTGGGGAGAATCCCTTACTGTTGTTTCCTGCAAATTTCCGGGCCTCAACACTTTCTTCAACGGATTCAAAGGCCATGCGATGTCGCTAAATGCAAGTATGAATCGTCAATATAAATTCACTAAACCAAGAAAACTTCTTAGTTCATGAATGTTTTGAGGAATGGGCCAGTCTTTGAGGATCTATATTTTTTCTAGGTCGACTTGAGGTTGAGTTTTGTAAATAAATTAGCACCTTTCAGATTGTTGATGATTTCATCAATCCATGGAAGAGGGTATATGTTATTCACTGAAATTTCGTTGAGAGACCGATAGTCGATGCACATGCTCCAAGTCCCATATTTCTTTGGAAATACTACAACTGGACTTCCACAATGAGAGGAGTTGGGGCGAATATGACCCTTGTCGATAAAATCCTGGATTTGTCTAGGTATCTCTTCATTTTTAGAATGGATATTCTGTAAATAGATGCATTAGGTAATGAAGAACCAAGAAAAAGTTCAATAGAGTGTTTTACCTGACAGCGCATAGGTATTCCGTCTGGTGCCTAAAATATGTTCTGCTATTCTTCGAGAATGTTGTCGATATGTTTTTGTTGTCGGGAGTTGCGCTGGTCGGTGATTCGACTCATTACTGTAGTCTTCCTAGAATGTTGATAATTTATCATGATTAATTCGAACTTTTAAGCATGATTTATAAGCTTCTTCATTTGTTTGGAAGATATCATAGCAACTGTTGATGTGGGTTGTCGCTCTGGTATGCCATACCATTTGCTTCATATTTTGAAAACCGCCTTCTAAGGACGTGACTGATGTACCGTGTCAATCCCATAGGTAGGGTTTAACAAATAGGGCATTGAGTATAGAAAGTGGTGCCACATCACATATTAATTCATCTTAAAAAGGCTTAATGAAGTACGTGAGTTGGTATTGTCGTGTGATTCTTAGTTCCTTCCCGTGCTTCATCCAACTGATATTGTAAGGCTAAGGATGTGGAGTGGTGACAAGACCTAATTTTTTTCACAATATATTCATAAACGAATTTCTTTTGGCTACCATTGTCCACAATAAGATGTAATGGGTTGTTTTGAGTCCATATCCGTGTATGGAACAAGCGCTCTTGTTCCTCGTCATCAACGATGGTCGAGTCTGTCAGAGTGGTCGAGGTTGAGGCCAAGAGAGTTGATGCATCTGGATCATATTCTACCAGGGTTCTGTCAAACAAGTTGGATGTTGATAATTTTCCCAAAACTATCTTACAAGCTTTTCATTCTAACGTATCATGCCATGATGAACTGTGATAATCACACCATTTCCTGATAGGGTTTTGTTTGTCGCGATCGATCTTGTCTTTTTGAAATTTATTCTTTTGATGTCTAGGCTTTGGTGGAGTCTGCTGAGAAGGATTCTTGAACTTGTTGAAGTCGACTGGCGACTTCTTGTCGGATGTTTGACCTATTGGCTTGTTCATGAAATGTACTTTTCCTTTCTGTTAAGCTTCAATATTGATGGCATAATAAAATGAATCCGCAAGCGTGATGATAGTCAGAAACTCCATTTCTTGCTGAATGTACAAGGATAAACCACTGATGCACTTCAGGACAAGCAATTTATCTTCTTCTTGGATGGTAAGTCTATCCATGAGTCGATAGAACTCACTGGTGTAACTTTGTACACACGGTTCTTTCCATTTCCATAGATGTTGTCACTTATTATACTGATGTTAAAGGTACTTGGGTGGATAGAACTCCTTTCGAGCATACTGGAACAATTTTACCCATGTGCCTATGGGGTCTTATTCTTTTTCCATCTTTGTCAAAACATTTTCCCACTAGCAGTGTACGGAGGTTGACATCTGCAATGGTGATATTTTTCGCTTCGAAGAGAGAGCTAGTGGATGACTAGTTCCTTGCCTTAGCCAATTTCGAGGGTGAACGATTGCCATCCTAATTGGTGATTTGGAGAGGCCACTAAAGTATTTCAAGGAGATTCAATGGATTCATAATTTATATTTTAAAGCTACAGTAATCTCACGCACATCTCAATATCAGCTTGTTCTTCCATTCATCTCAAGTTTTCTCACCATATTTCAGCTCTATGGAGTGAGGTGCACTTGGTGAGATATTCATATCTTTGAGGGAGATTGTCTTGCTCCAATATTTTGTATTATGATTTAAATGATCTGTATTTCAAGCTCATAAATCTCTCAGGTTGAACGTTCAATATATCTCATGTATTATTTTCCAATATTGAAGAAACAGTGCCATTTCCCCAATACCTTGTTGTAAACTCTTGCAATCTTGATGGAATCGAATATATCTGTGCACAATTGTGATTTATGAATGAATGAAATTTAAGATTTACCACATAGTAAGATTCCAATTGTTGTACCTAATTTTCGATGGATTCCACTTCAATCTTGCATTCAAGTTTCAGTATGTCCAGATTCATTTGCACTTTGAAGGGATTGATTTTATCAGAGTAAGATCACGTCGAGGATTCCTTGGAGTTCACAGTGACTCTCATGAGAATCTCGCTGAACTGGGTGAACATTTCATTCACTGGAGAGCCAGTGATTTTTCTATGAGTTACTCTGTCTCATTAGTTGCATTTCTATTTTATGCTTCTTCGACCATCTTTTCTAGAGTCGAAGGAAGTGTCTGCTTGTGTTGTTAGGCTTGTGAGTGTGCTTGAACAAGAATAAGTTAAATAACTTTGATGGAAGTGCTTATGTAACTTAAGACTTTGAACAAGATCTTGCTCTGATACCAATGATCCAGGTCGTGCCCAAGTGTACGCAGGGGACAACAGTCTACTGAATGAATCGAGTTATGTTATGGCAGAAGCATATAAAAGGGAACAACAAAGTAGTAAACACACTAGGTCGATAAGAAATATACACACAGACAACATGCAAGAATTCGAACCAATTTATTACTTATCCTCCATGAAAGATCGAGGAATTAGATGATGATCATAAATATATATATATATTACATAATGTACATGCTTATATATGATGCTGAGACATTTGGGTGACTACTCGTAACATTCAGTTACAAGAAGTTACAATTGTTCCAACTATCGCACAGCATGTTGGTATGTTGTATTCGGGGCAGACATGTCGAATGCGAACTTGTCAGCTGAACATGTCAAGGAAAATCTATCGAAGGTGAACCTGTTGACTACCAAGGTGAACCTGTCAAAGGAAAACTTGTCAGTTTCCAAGGCGAACCTGTTAAAGGAGAACCTATCAGCTGCTGGTTGGATTAGAGTATGTTGTCATTTTCCTGCTTGATGTAGAAATTTCTATCTTCACTTCTGTTACACCTAAATATCTTCACCATCATGTTATGAGATAGGTATTCCCTTATCTGCTTCAATCCCTCAAATGTTTCCCTAGATAAATGAAAGAAGAAAATTATTCCATTGCAATGTTTCCTTGTTTTGAGATGGTAACGCTCCTTTTACACAACAAAAGAGTGGTTCCACCTCTCTTTTCCTTCATGGAAAGGGTGTTACCCCCTTAAAAATACTTATTTGCTTCATTAAAGGTGTGGTACTCTAATTTTAAAGGAAAAAAATGAAGCTTCGAGAGGCTTCTCAAAGCTTTCCTCCGTAAAGCCTCATCCTTATGGTTTAGGACCACCTCGAGCTCGAGATCCTCCCTTTTTCAATCTTCTCTCCACCTCACCCATGATATCCTCAACCATACCTATCCTCTCATGCCTTTAAATATTGTCTTACCCCCCATGGGAAAAAGGGAGGAATAATTGTGTTGAACACCCAATCTCTGTCAATATAATTCTTGAGCTATTGGAGGCAAGCTGAAGTTAGGGAAAATGATCCATTGGAAGGAACTCTCAACACCAAGGCATGAAGTTTGTAGTCTCTCTAATCATTCTCAATAAAAAAATGTCTTTTATTTCCCATATTTACTATTTCATTTGTATATATTGTTTGATTCCTTGGTCACAAGCATAGATCTAGTTGATTATCTTGTATGCTATCGTTTTTCTCTTATTGTATTCAATCTTTTATAGGTTCTTCTGCAGTATCAGGGGAGAAAGCTTCAAGGATAGCGAGGACAACCTATGAGAGAAGTATTGTGGCATTATATTCAAGTGATTAACTAGATCTAGGGGAAGTTTAACATTTCGTGTCTGTATTTTGTTCTAGACCTGTACCATTCAGATATAGGGAAACAACTCATATCCGCAGGAGGTGCGAATTTCTGGCTAACAAATTCCCCTCTTAAATTTTTGTTGTTGCAAGTACCTATCCAATCCGAAGTACCAAGCTTGTTATAGCTGATTTTACCACACATGGTGAATCACATTTTTATTGCCTTCCCTGTCCCTCTACAGACTCCTTAGACCCCATGGACCATTTTTGTACTTTTGATGTTTCCAATATCATCCCTAAAAACATGCAAAAATTGCCATACGCGACTTTTAAACCCTTTCTCGCGTATATACGCGGGTTTGACCCCTAAAACCGTGTACATCGGGATGTGTGCAAAAGGCCAAATTCTTTTGGAGTTTTCCTTGATGTGGATCCAACTCACTTGTCTCCTGGCCTTCCATATTCCTTGAGATCGCTTGGATTCGAACTTTCATTACCCTGTTGAAGAGCTATATAAGGAACCCTTTGGATACATTGAAGGCATGAGGAATTGAGAGCAAGAAAACTATAGTCCATTGTTGCTGGAGCTTATACTTGAGTCTGCATCCCTTTGTCCCTTGGAGCACCTTTGTGTTCTTCCCAAGCTTTCCTTTTGCTTGTGATCTTGCTATCGCGAGATGGAGGATTGAAGTGGTGGAGGCCCAAGTGGGGGACTCAGTTTCTCCGATTCGCAGACGTGCCGACAGAGGTTGTCTCTATTGTAATCTTTGTTTTATATTAATAGAAATATCTTTTCCTATCCAATAATGTGTATTTGAAGGAATATTTGATCCATGGATGATTTCAAATGCTTATATGTTATTGATTATATATGCTAGAGTAGGTCTAACACAATTATATATAGCATGCTTGTCTTGTTTATTGGATGTTGAGGAAGCAATTTATCAATTCAAGGTGGAGTTGGAAAGCTCAACGGGGATCTACATCAACCATCTGGAATAAGGTACGAATCAAGATCCTTTAGTGTTAGATATTTGGTTTCTCTTGCATATAGGAAAGGATTGATTTCTGGAGTTAAGCTGTCTGTTGTGGTACCCCAAGCCATAGGAATTTATCTCCGTAATAGAATTGGAGACTCCACTGGGGACGTTCCTTGTTTTTCTTTGGGGTTTGGGGGCACAATGTGCTTGATATTCTTGACTTGCTCTTTGTTTCTCCTTGTTTATGTGTCGCAGTTTATAGTATGTTCATCCATTGACACTCCCCTTTATTGGTTTGACCCTTCACCTTCTTTTTACCACTGCCTTCTTTGTATACGCACGTTTTTGGCCAAAATTCACGTACATACGCAGATTTTTGGTGAAAAGTCACGTATACACACAGGTTTTTGGCCAAAATCCACGTATACATGTAGCTTTTTGGCCAAAAGTCACATATATGCGTAGCTGTTCTTTAAACAGTCATGTACATCCTCCATTTTGGTGAGTTGGATGTTGTGGGAAGTTGTTGGGTGGGTTGTGAGTGTGGTTGGGTTTTCCTTGGGTCTGATGTTGTTTGCTGGATGCTTCTTTTGTGACCAAAGACTGCTTTTTCATTGATTTTTCTTCGAAAGTAGTTTTTCATTTGTCCTTTTGTTTTGGCATTAGTGAATTACTTTTTTTGTCTCAATGTCTTGCTGGGCTTGTGTTTTATACTTGCTACAGAGACTGAGAGTTTTAGATGACTTTTATTGCATTTTTCATTCTCTGATATTGAAAAATACAAAGTAGTTGCACTCTTAGTTGCATCTCAGATATGGATTTGAGGAGTGTTACCACCTAAGTTGTACTTAGTGGTTTTTATCAAGTGAGCCCAGTGAACCGGACAGGGCTAACTTGTTCGTACTTCAAAAAGACCTTTGGAAGTACTTCTGGGAAGTGCTTGTTGTACTATATCACATGTTCATACCCCATGGGGGAATTGTAATAAATGTTCTAGCATGATAGTGTCTGTAAAAGAATCGGTCTCTTAGACTTCATTTGTCAATCCGATCAGCCCAGGGTGTTTTTTCCCTTGGTTATTATTGGTTGTTGAATAAACGACTGATAATTTCTGAGTTTTTCACTCCATACCTCCAAAGTTGGGGTGGTCGGCTTGGTATTTGGGCCTATTGAGGTTATTAGAGTCTATGTGTCAATGTATAAGCATACTAGACATCTTTTTTGAGTCATATGAACATGTCTAAGTCCCCCTAGGTGTTTTTCAATTTTTCAATTTTTTAGTTTTTTCAGTGTTTTTTATTAATTTTTAATTTTTCCAAAATTTAAGCTATTTTTAAATAGTTTAATTGGAAAAATTGATTTTGTAATAAAAGTGGGCCAAATAATCAGTTTCAGTAATGTAGGTGCTCATTTTCAAGCTAAGAGCACCATGTAAACCCATGGACCCGCTATTTCCTAGTTTTGAGTGATTTTCCATCACTCAGGTCAGAAAGCCCCAAAAATCAATTATTGATTATTTTAATTAATAAATTGATGAATAATGGAGCAAATCCAAAAACAATAAATCAGTGGATTCTCAGCCGATTTGATTGAAATCAGTTAAATCTGAAGTAGATTGACTGGATCTGACAAATCCTTGACTGAAGGAGGTGATCAAATCAGCTCCAGAGTTGATCTTGAGCATCCTTTATGGGGAATTTTGCCCTCCCTCTCTCCTCAACACGTTTTGGCTCATCTGGATGAGTTTTGGGCCGATGTGTCAGTGTATGGGTTGATGTGTCAGCCAGATCAGGCCCCCGGTTGACAAGTAGGCTCAGTCCAGCTTCAGTTGTGCATTGATGAACTCTCCATCAGTTGATTTCACTTGATTCCATGAGGAATTTTTCCCCCCTTGGGCTAGATGGCCTGCAAATTGTATATATCCTGTTGGAGGCTCCCTCTTCCAAGCTAGTTAGAGCTGGACTGAAGGGATTGCCATTGTAACTCTGTATTTGATCATTATTTGTGAATAAAGAAGCTTTGGAGGCTATACTGTGTAGTGCTTTTGATTGCGTGGATGCTCAGTGTTATGCTGCTGATGTGGTAGCTGCAACTTCTTGCCAAATTCTATGTTGTTTTTGTGTTCTGGCTTCAAGGATTCGACTGAATCTAGTAAGGGTATAAACTAAGAAAGCTAGATTTTTTATTCTTGTTTATCCATATGATGTATGCTCAAAAATCTTAGTTATATGCTTCAATAAGGTTATTTCTGCATAATCTCTCATTTTTGTTGCTTTATACATCCATATCCAGATCTCATGAGGTTTGTGCAGGCTTGTGTTATTTAGTTTCAGGTTCCCGTTTGGATGAGGTTGTGGATCTAGATTGACTCCTTTCCTATTCAATAATCTCAAGACTCTATCCCTCAGCACTCCACGAAAGGGCCTCCTTCCAGCTTGCTCTATTCAAGCAACGATCCGACCTTCTCTCCTCTTCTTCTCATTTCTACAAAAAATCAACACTTTACCCGGTTACCATTTTCAGTTCATAGCTGTGATTTTATTTGGATCTGTTTAATCAAAGTAAAATATACATAGATCTAATATTTCATAGCTCATATCCTAGATCTTTCACTTAAAAAAGGTATCATAAGCATCCCAGATCTAGTTGTAGGGAAATTGTCCTTTTTGCATGAATTTGAAAGAAAACTTGTAGATCACATGCATTAGATTTCCTTTCACTATTATAAATTTCAATATTCTACAATATCAGTGCATCTTAATTGGCTGCACAAACAGCAGGCCAAGATCCCAAGGAAATCTTGCTTTCCTTGGTTCCTTTTTCATCGGTTTAGCTAGTTTAATTTCATTATTTTTTGAGATAAAGTAGGCTGACCCAAAGGTACTCTTAAAGTGATTTTGGGCATTTTTTATTCTAACATGATTGCTGTCCTTTAGTAGGTCTGACAGAGAATAAAGGAAGCTACTGTCCAAAGTGGCTTTTGGAGCGCTCAAATCCCCCCAGGGGTCTCTCTTCTGTCACAAAATTCTTAAAATTTTTGTATAACTGTAAGATCTTGGTTTCAGCCTGTATAAGGACCAAGAAAGTTCTGATTTATCAGTCCTTTGATATTGTAACTTCTGTAATAAAATCATTCTTTGAATAGGCTCTTTCGAGCCCATTCCCCATCCCCCCTGGGGGGATTCACGTCGGTGCCATTTTCGTCATTTTTTGCTTATTTATTTTTCACTAGAATTGATCTGATTTGCAAGGTAGTATACTTGATCTTTTTTTTTAATTCCATACTCCATATCTTACATTTCAAAGTAATCATAATACTTACCCCACGATTTCCCGAGTGACCCGCAAGGGGAAAGAGATTCGTGGTAGGATTAATCAGAAAACCAGATTTGTGTAGTTGTTTTATTTTTAATCTTTTGTTTATCATAAATTTAAAATTAACCCCTCCTCGATTCCCCGATTGAGATCCACTTGGATCGAAAGAGGTTCTTGGAGGATTTTTTCTTTTAAACAAGAACACTTAGTTAAAACTTATTAAAATTTACAAGAATCCAGTGTGTATGCTCTGCACTTGGATGCAGTTCATCTGATCAGTCAAGCTGTATCATAAGCACTTGGATGACTAGCATAATTAGGACTCACTCTCCCCAATTGACAAACCATCAGGTGAAAATCCAACACCTCGATCGAACCTCTACGGTGGCAAAATACCCAAAGGAAGCGGGAACCTACTGAAAAGTGACCTCAGGGCGCCGATCTCTGTCACACCCTAATGGGTGCGTTACGAACAATAGCCCCAGAGACTCCTTTTCATCCCACATATTCCTTGCGGGTAGCCGTAAAGGTTTTGTTTTGGACATACTCTAAGTACTCTCGGGTATATCTGGAGTCCCCCCTTAGCCTAATTTAATCAATTAATACTTCAATTTTAACTTAAAACATACCAAGATGCAATCGCAAAACATTCACTCCAAGCACATTGATCTCTTTGATTTGACTCCATTATTAAGGCACTGGTCATTTTTGCTTCATATATATATTGTTTATCAGCTTTGTGCTTTCGTGTGTTATTTTCGTATCTTGTCATCTTCAATTGTTTATAGTTAAAATATTCGAACTCCTAAGTAACTGATTCAGTTTAACATCACCACACTAAGAAACAATCCTTAGTAACTTAATAGGGTCTACCCCCCTTTGCTTCGTTAGGAGTTGAGCCTAAACGGAGGAGTCAAGAACAAGGTGACAGCCTTGACTCGAGACTTGCCCCCAAGGACACACCGAGTGGCTTGAAGATTTCTGCCACGTGACCCAGGTGTGTGAAAGGCGAAAACAAGGAGGTACTTGCATTGGATTTCTTGGATGAGAGTTGGTTTTAGGATTTCATATAGGAAGGATTGCATTGGCATTCGGAAAGGAATATATATTTATGCATCTCATGTAGTGGCATACCCTATTTTTCATTTGACAAAGATTGCACTTAGCATTGTTTGTTATGGTGTGCACTTTTATTTCACTGCCGAGTCTTCATATCACTAGTTGCACGACCATTTCCCTTTGAGTAATCACAGCCAATTAAAATCAACGCTTAATTAAAATGAATTACACTCTTTTCTTTTATAGGGTGCACCAACAAGATTAGGTTTTAGGGTCTTGGAATAGTTCATTGTGAGTAAATCCTCCAAGACCACTAAACAACAACATGTATGTGTTTATCCAGGTGAGAGTGTGAAATTCCTTTATATAATTCATGTTTCTCAGGATCCTCCTCTTACAAGGGATTTAAGCACGAGGCAGTGTGAGCGGTTATTGATTGGGATGACCCCTGGTCATAACTGAGTAGCACCAAAGATGTTTCCAGGATTGTATTCATATATGGGGGCTCTTTCGAGAGTTTCAGGCTTTTCTACCCTGCCCATACGGTCAATACCTCCTTGTTGACGGGCATATGTGACTATGCACGTAACGTGGAAGACAACCCAGACCGGGATCCTTAGAGCAGGTTCCAAGCTGTTTGGGATGGTTGTTTCCGACAGGTTTAAAGGCTCTGTTAGCCTGAAATTCTAACTGAACTAAGTTTATAATCTGCTTACTAATGAATTAGTAATATAATTAAATTAATCTATGAACCAAATCTATTCAATTAACTTAACTTATAAATAATCAAAAATTAATCAAACATGTTAAATGAGTTACAAAATTTGCATTATTAACAAATATACATTAATTACAAAAATAAAAAAATAACCTGAATCTGAAATGGATATAAACATCTGATTCAATGGTTGTTTTTCATAAAATAGTTTACAAAAAAAACTATTAATCTGTTCTTGGTCTTATCCCGATCGGGAGTGAAGAAAAAATAATAAACTGAAATCGAATCACTAATAATCCTACTGTGTTACAATCCTACTAATATTCAGAAGGAATTCGAAAACTTAAACAAGATCGCACAGCAGACGAATATCATAGATATAATGATGACAACACCAAATTTATAACATGATATATATATCAGCAAATCGAAAACAACGTGAATCGACATAATATATGTAATGTATTTGCAAAATTCATCAAAGGGATGATGGCAAAACATTGATATTGCAGAAAAGGGAAACGAGATCGACTGATATCAAGAATACAATTGCAAAGTATTAAAATACTGTAAATGTATATAGATATCACCAGTTTAAATGATGCTACAGCTACTAGCAGCAAACTGCCTTAAGTCACAGGAACATTCAAACAGCAGTCTTGTCCATCCCTTTACAAACTATCGACCCCCCAGCTCCAGCTCTTGATCTACTCTTCAAACAGTGAAAAAGAAATTCTTCAATGCTGTTGATCCTTCCCAAAATTATCCCTGGCAGCAGCGATTTAATCTGAAAGAGAAATCTCTCAGTTCAAACCCCTCCCCTGCAATCAAATTCTTCTTCTCTTTAAATAAACAACAATCAAAAGCAATGAAATCCATATTCAGTTTAGCACTGGCGAATTTCTGGAACAATCAGTTTTCGTTGTCGGCCGCAACTGCCAAAATCGTGCTCAAAGGATCCTTTAAATCTCCCAGAATCCATCATTTTCTAGTGAAATCCTCCTGAGTATAGCTAAATGGGCCCGTTCTGAAGAAAACCCATGTGCCATATTTTTAAAATTTGCCTTGATTTGCTCACAATGTAACCTGGAAAAACGCCTGTCAGTTGAGCTATGCGATTTCGGCAACTGGATGGAAATGAAATTCGTGGAAGTTATTTGATTTTTTTTTACTATCATCTACAACTGCCACTAATGAATTAGATGCCTGAAATCTGGGAGAAAATCCTTTACTTCATCTGTCAATCAATTGAATGTAAAACTTGCAAACTAGAGATGTAGATTCGTTGCCTAGAAATCTTGGATTTTAACTGATTTTGAACCTTCATCAAATATGGATCAGCCAGATCTGCTTCCTTAAAATCTGTAGTGAATTAATTGCCATATATTTCCTGAATATATGCACCTTTTAAAACTGGAAATGCTCAATCATTTAACCAAAAAAAAAAAATCTTATGATTATGATCTGCCTTCAAAGTTTCCGAGAATAATTTTCAACGCTGAGAATAATCTTTGATGTTGATTTTATGCCTGAAAATTTTGTATCCGGACCTCTCTTCTCAGTTATCGACAAGTGCTCTATTCTTAACTGGATACTTTTACAAAGCTTCCTTCCTCCTTTAACCTGCAAAACAACCCACACGAAAAAATAAATTAAAACCAAAAGTTTAGATTAGAAAACCAACAAAAATGCAACTAAACCAAAGAGCATAAAATAAGAACCAGTCGAAATATAAACCACTTTTAACGTTGCAATGTAAAATAAGGTTTATGCCGCCAAAAATTAAATACAAACCCTGTAATATTTGCGTGCTGCATTCAAAGTGGAATGAAATATATGTTATCAAAATTTATTTGGATATAACATTTTAACTTGTATTTTATCCCCCTTTGAAGACACATTAACCAATGATTAAATAAAACCGTTAATGAATAATTTTTTATGTGTCAAGGTGACTAAAGAGTCATTAAAATATTTAACATTTCAAAAACCCTTGATAAAGTTCAAGTCGATTACTGGTTTGAGATAATAGTTTTTTTTTGTTGCAAATATGATAGAATTAGAATAAAGTGTCAATTATACCTAATATTCTAGGTAAATATTAAAAAGATCAAAAAACTTTATTTATACAAAATAATTAAAAGGTTTATTTATTTTGTATAAATAAAAAAAATGATAAAGTCTATTTAATTGAAAAGATACTTATTTGATCTTTATTTATTCAACACTTTAAATAATGTAGCAAAAATAATAGGATATGCTTAATAATATATCTTTCAAACTCTTAACTTGAATGCATGGTTTTATCCTCCAATATCTATCGTTTCATGAATTAGAATTACCAAGTTGAATAGTTGAATCAAAATTATCCATTTATCAGCCTTCCAATTTCAAAACCTTATCAATATTTATGACAACAAAATCACATAATGAAATCAAATGATAATTATTTGGATAAGAAATCACTACTAGATTATGACAAATTATTAACACTTATCCACCTGATTTTCAATGCAAATCCAAAATAATAATTTCAAATTAGTGATTTTATCAACTAATCCATAGCTCGCAAAGGTTTTTCTTTAAAAAACATTTAATTTCATTGTTTCAATAGCTTCTGGAATGTCACCATTTCAGTAGCTGTCAATTCTTTAGTTTTACTATATGAAATTCAAACATTTCATTAAAAAAAAATAAAATTTTGTTTGATGAAATAATGTTTTTTAAAGACTGTTGGGTAAGGGCACAACACGCCTGCAACTATCCCCCTGAGCATTGGTTATATTGAGGTGACCTTAGTTTCCTTACCTAGGTATCACAGGGGGTATTTGCAGAGGTTATTCTATGGGTGTCTTGGCCAGGTAGAGGTCGGACAACATAGTTTCTTTATGCATTGAAGTTGAGGGCCACTATAATTGGTTACATACCTCCACTTGTAGTGTATGGGAGCTTCGAGCCTCTCCTAGGCAAGACATACATGCTGCATTCAGGAGCTCGCATATCCTCCCCTTGGTTTGCTTGTATTTTGGCTGTAGATTTTCTTAGGAGTGTGTTCTTTGTGTACTAGTTGGCCTTTGAAATCACGGTTACTTGAGTATATTTATGCTCTCTTGAGTTTGTGTCATTTTATATTTGGCATGCTTGGTATCCTATCTACCATCCTTGGTCCTAGTACGGACCCTGGTGTCAGACTTGGGGGCATCACAACCCCTTACCCTACTCATAGATTTGGGAGTGGTCACATTCTGCTCTCTACTCCATTTGTGGAGGATGTTGACTCCCTTCTCTCGGTCTTTACACCGGTGGTCACCCTCACGGGGGTGGTAGTGGATGCATGAACGTTGGGTATACACCTTACTTTCCTTTTTATGTCCCATTGTTCACCACATTGTTTCCTTTGGGTGCAGTTGTCATGATCATTCCTCCCTATATCCTATAGTTTGTATTCTTTATTGACTATTTTGGTTTATGTTGGACTAATATGGTTGTCATGTAGAGTCTAGTTTTTGTACACTCTCTCTGAGGTTTCAACCAGTTCGTGCCTATCACATGTATCATGCTAAACTGGCATATAGGTTGGGATTTCACCTCCATTTGCATTTTGCATGACCTTATGACCTTTTCATTATAAACTTAGGTACGAACCCATTCTACCCTGTCATAGAACCTTCTTGCTGTTATAGAAGGGACATGATGTGAATGGTAGAGATTGACCTTACATGGGTACCCTAGTTAGCTCCTTATTTGCATTTGGTGCCCATGCTGACAGTTTTTCTTTTAGGATGTGGGAGTCCGTTGTATAGTATTGCTATGACATTTTGCAAGCGCCTCATACTCCTCTTGATCTTTTGTTGGCCTATTTCCCTAGGACTCCCTTATGTCAAGTTGTAATTGCATTATCATGAGCTTTCCTCATTGAGCCTTGTGTCGGCTTCCCTGACTTTGAGTATCAGCCATATAGCATGAGCTTGTCTCATGTCAAGCCACATAGAGCCATTTTATATATCCTTTGCAACTTGATTCCCTATTTTTACTGGGAGGGGAATTTCCCCCGAGTGTCACTATCCTACACATGTGTCCTTGCATCGAGCATAGGTATGTTCCACTGCTTGGAACTAGTTTGTTTGCCCATTTGACACTCATCTCCTCCTAGTTTGTAACTTTAAAGAAATTTTATTCTTTTTCAAGCTTTTCAAATATTTGTAAAAGTCCAAAAAAAAAAATTTAAAAAACCAAAAAGCTGGACAAGAAAAGATGTTATCTTTGGCAGTAGTCAAGTCATGTCGCCTTTGAACAAAGCACTGTATATCACATCCATTGGTTGGGTTAATAGTTTGAATTTAGGATATGTACTCGTTTATCTGATTTTATCTCCACCGACTGGTTAAGCTTCCAGTCCCTATGGAGCCTCTGTCGATGCCTCCTGTGTCACAGAGATGTCCCAGTTTTGTATATCGAGTCTATGCTGCCTACATTCAGTCACCATTCACCTTTATGCTCTTGTTCGAAGGAAGTTGAAACTTGAGTCGGCCATTCCTCAGTTATCTTGACTTTGCATGTCGGCCATTCCTGGTATAGTTACTGGTTCGTGCACCTTATGATCGAGTCCTTCCACATTATACAGCTTTGCTGAGTATCTCGTGTTGCATGATGGGGGATGCCTTAATTCCCTCCTTCCAGCGGATTTCATCCCATTGACTTTAGATCATTTATTATGGGATAGTAATCTAGAGTCATGTTTGAGTTCCTTGAGACTTGCAGTCATTAGTGGCAAGTTCTCTCGCCATTGACAGTTTTTGGGAATACATCAATGTCCCCTGATCGATATCAATGACCGGTAATCAGACGATGGACTACTATGTTCGACCTTGACACCTCTATTCACATAGTAGGACATGTACTCGTAGTGGTTTGTGTAGAAGACCTTCCATATTGGTGGCATCTCTTATATGCTACCTCCTTGATCGTGCCAATGTTCATGAGCTTTCAGCTCTTGTGACTTGATTCCAGTATATGTCAGACATTTCCAGCCATTATGTAGATTTTGATGCATTATATATCTTCGGTCTTCATGGAGATCATGATCCTTTGTATATCTTCATCATGGAGATTCTGATCTATTTATATTGTATGTGGCGATGACCACATATGTTATATTGTATCATGCCTATTCATGGCCATTGTACTCTTGTGTATCCAGGACTGCTATATCTATTTGCAGTTAGGTGTAGAGTTGTATCAATGTATAGTGTTGATTGGATGGCTGGTTCTTCCACTAGGTTCTTCATGACTTCACTTTTGGGATGGACTTATAATGTATTTCGGCCATCGTATGACCCCTCTAACCTCACACACTAGGGGGCATCTGTTATAGCTGATTTTACCACACATGGTGAATCACATTTTTATGGCCTTCCCTATCCCTCTGCAGACTCCTTATACCCCATGGACCATTTTTGTACTTTTTATGTTTCCAAGATCATCCCTAAAAACATGCAAAAATTGCCATACGTGACTTTTAAACCCTTTCTCACGTATATACGCAGGTTTGACCCCTAAAACCGTGTACATCGAGATGTGTCCAAAAGGCCAAATTATTTTGGAGTTTTCCTTCATGTGGATCTGACTCACTTGTCTCCTAGCCTTCCATATGCCTTGAGATGGCTCGGATTCGACCTTTCATTACCCCATTGAAGAGCTATATAAGGAACCCTTTGGATACATTGAAGGCATGAGGAATTGAGAGCAAGAAAACTATAGTCCATTGTTGCTGGAGCTTATACTTGAGTTTGTATCCCTTTGTCCCTTGGAGCACCTTTGTGTTCTCCCCAAGCTTGCCTTTTGCTTGTGAGCTTGCTATCGAGAGATGAAGGATTGAAGTGGTGGAGGCCCAAGTGGGGGACTCAGTTTCTCCGATTCGTAGACGTGCCGACAGAGGTTGTCTCTATTGTAATCTCTATTTTATATTAATAGAAATATATTTTCCTGTCCAATAATGTGTATTTTAATAAATATTTGATCCATGGATGATTTCAAATGCTTATATGTTATTGATTATATATGCTAGAGTAGGTCTAACATGATTATATATAGCATGCTTGTCTTGTTTATTGGATGTTGAGGAAGCAATTTATCAATTCAAGCTGGAGTTGGAAATCTCAACAGGGATCTACATCAACCGTCTGGAATAAGGCACGAATAGAGATCCTTTAGTGTTAGATATTTGGTTTCTCTTACATATAGGAAATGATTGATTTCTGGAGTCAAGCTGTCTATTGTGGTACCCAAAGCCATAGGAATTTCTCTCTGTAACAAAGCTCTAGGATATTGCTTTAGCCCATATAAATCCATTTTGAGTCTGCATACATAGTCCTTATTTTTTGAAAGTTGAAATCCTTCTAGTTGTTCGATGTAAACTTCTTCTTTTAATTCCCCATGTAGAAAATCTGATTTTACTTCCATCTGATATAATTTGATGTCTTTGGAGAAAGCATAATCCAATATCATTTTGATAGCTTCCATTCTAGCTACTGATGAAAATGTTTCTTCAAATTCTATTCCTTCAATTTGAGCATAACCTTTACAAACCAATTGAGCCTTGTTCCTGATCACCTATCCATCTTCATTCATTTTTTTTTTCTGAACACCCACTTTGTGTTGATTACATTCTTGTCGCTTGGTCTAGGAACAAGTTCCCATGTTTCATTCTTGTTAATTTGATCTAATTATTCTTCCATTTCTTTGACCCACTGCTCATATGTACTGGCCTTTGCAAAAGTTCCTGGTTCAGTTGTAGACAATAGAGAGAAGTGTACATGCTCATTTATTCCAGATAGTCTTCTTCTAGTTCCTATTTCGGCATCCTTATCACCAATAATTTGATCTAATGGATGATTCTTCTGTCACATGTTCTTGGGTATCTATTGATCCTTATTTTCTTCTTGTTCCACAGTTGGATGATTATGGTATTCGTCTTCTGAGAGTTGTTCTTCATCTAGTTGTTCTTCCATTTTAATTTTCTTCATTTCTTTCTGATCGAAAAATTCCTCTTCTTCATTGTCTGATTCTTCTGATCCTTTTCTGAATGAAGTTAGTTTTCCCTCATCTATATTCACATTGATACTTTCAATCACCTTGTCTAATCTCAAATTGTAGCATTTGTAAGCCTTCCTTTTGGATTAATATCCAATGAAAATGGCATCGTCTACTCAAGAGTCAAAATTTCCAATCTTATTATCTTCTCTTTTGATGTAGGAATTTCTTCCAAAAATTATGAAGTGCCATACATTTGTTGCTCTTCTCATCCATAGCTCATAGGGAGTTTTATCATTTTTTCTTCTGAGTAATCCTTTGTTCAAGATGTGTACTGGTGTATGAACTGCATGTCCCCAAAAATTTTCATTCAACTTGGGTTCATTCAACATGGTTCGAGCCATTTCCATTACTAATTTGTTATTTATTTCAGCAACTCCATATTGCTGAGGTGTTCTGGATACTGAAAATTGTCTCTTTATCCCATGCTCTTCAGAGTACTTGTTGAATTCATCTAAAGTGAATTCTCCATCGTTGTCATATCTGAGGTACTTGATTCATGACCCTATTTCATTCTTGACCAGTTCCTTGAATGTTTTGAAACATCCAAAATATTATGACTTCCTGTTGAGAAGACATACCCATGTCATCCTGGTATAGTCATCAATAAGTAGCATGAAATATTTTTCACCATTCAGTCCTTTTCTTTTGGTTGGTCCACATAGGCAAGTGTGAACGAGATCCAAAGGTTTTGTAGAAGAATGCTATTTTGTCTTGAAATGTACTCTTATTTGTTTTCCATGTTGACATTGTTCACATACAGAGTTAGCGGGTTTTGTAACTTCTAGCATATTCCGTACTGCTTGGTTTTCGTATATTTTGACCAAATTATCAAAATGTATATGCCCCATTCTTTGTTGTCAAATCCATCTTTCATCTTCTTTTCCCAAGTGAAATTTCTCAGACTCAATCTCATCCAACATGTATATGTTGTTGGGAGTCCTAGTGGTTGTGGCTACTAACTTTCCTGATAATTCATTCCTTATTTTGCATCCTTTTGAGTTGAAGGTGAGTTCATGTCCTTGATCACACATCTGACTGATGCTTAGCATATTGTGCTTAATGTTGTCTACAAGCAAGACATTTTCAGCCAGGTAGTTTTTACTTCTGAGCTTTACTATGCCCTTCCCCAATACTTTTGCTGAATTTTTATTCCCAAAAGAAACATATCCTTTATCCTTTTCAATATTGAAGAAATCACTTTTGTTACCTGTCATATGCTTGGAGCAACCGCTATCAACATACCATTTACCAGAGCTGTAATTCTGAGCTTGAAGAGAAATTCCACATCCGTAGTTGTTCTTGTGTTTGATCCATACCTTGTTGGGAATTTCCTCATTTCTTACTGTTGGTATATTCATTCTCCAATCTATGGCTATATGTCCAAAGTTTTTACACTTGTAACATTCTATTTCTGATCTCAAGGGGAAAAATCTATTACTGTATTGTGGTCGTATGAGGCTTGCATGGTTATTTCTTGTTTCAAAATTTCTTCTTTGAAAAAAAATTATAGCTTTGTGTTTAAATTTTCCACATGTAAAACAATGCCCATAAAATAGATATCCATACCTCGGAACATATGAAGGAGGTTCTCTTCTGAGATATGGTCTTGCTGCTGGCCCTTGTTTTGATATGGGTTGTTCTGGTTGACAGTCGATCTCTTCTTCATTTGTGGAGTCCTTGAAAACTTCTGCATAACTTCTTGGCTTCTCTTCATTACTTCTCATCATTGAGCTTGATACTTCATTAGTATTATGCTTGTATCCTATACTGGTCTTGACGAAGAATGGCTTCTGATTACTGATGATTTGTTCTAGAATCTTGGAGTTGTTGTCATAACCTTTGCCGATATGTTTTGTCTATAATTTTGTCTTTAGATATATTACCTTAGCCTCAGGATTTTATTTTTTCTTTCACACTTTCCATCAGTTGTTTATTAAGAGTCTTTGATTATTTTGGCTTCTTCCAATTTGACCTTTAATTAAGCAATGATTTGTTCAAACCTTTGTGCCTCTTCCTTAAGTATCATGTTTTCCTTCCTGACTTTCTTCAACTCTTTCAAGGTGCTTATAAGTTCTTCTTCAAGATCTACTTCACCTTCAACTTCAGATTCTTCATCACCATTAGGATCCTAATTTGATTTTATTTCCATAAAGAGTACCTAATATGGTTCTCCATCATCATCAGAGTCATTGCCATTATCATTTTCAGAGTCACCACTGGATGAGTTGTTGTCCCTTTTTGTATAGATACTTTTCTTCTTTGTAAACTTCCCTTTGTTCTTATTCTTGTAATTAGTGTACTTCTTGTAGGGTTTGAATATGTCATCTTCATCACTATCTGAGTTCTTTGCATATGGAAATTTAGAAGCAAAATGACCTATATTTCCATATGAAAAACATTTAAGAGGTAAATTACCTTTGTATTTCCTAGTGCCTCTCTTCAATTTCCGAACAAAGTTAGATATTTCTTCATCATCATATTCATCACTTGTTGGATTGTCCTTTGTTGATTTGTTCTTCCCAACTTGTTTGGAGGAGACCTTGAATGTTGCTTCCTTTATTTACATGTATTTGTCTTCAATTCTCATTTCATAAGCCACAAGAGTCCCATGCTGTTGATCTACTATCACAGTCTTCAGATATGTTTTTTCTTCTAGTGCAAAGATATTGGGGTTGAAACTTTTGGGAAGATTTCTTTGAAGCTTTTGAGAAACTATGGCCTCCTCAAATTCTTCTCCCAAACCTATTATGGTATTCACAAGTTGATCAACTCGAAGAATATAGATTGTTATGTCTTCGTCTTCATTCATCCTTAGTTGTTCAAATTTTCCTCTGTATGTTTGAAGTTTGGATTCTTGACTTTGTTATCTCCTTCAATATATGTCATTTGGATTTTGTCCCACATTTTCTTTGTAGAGGGGAAGTGCATCATTTTGTTGAAGACATATTCATTTCTAGCACCTAGAAGGTGATTTTTGGCCTTTGAGTTGTTGTTGTATTGAGCCAACTCAGCTGCATCTGTTGGTATGGTATGTGGTACCTTGTACACATTCTCAACACTTTTCCATATCTCTATTCCTTTAGCTTCTATGAAGGATCTCATCCTTATTCTCTAGGATGTGTAGTTGCTCCCATCAAACAAGGGTGTTCTAGTTTTTATTTGTTTATCAAAATTTCCCATGATTTCCTTCTAGTGGTTAGTTTGTTTTGAAGGAACCTGCTTTGATACCAATTGTTGAAATATTGAGAGGGGGGTGAATCAATATTTGAACAATTTAAAAATTTTAGTCAAAAGAAATTTTTTTATCACCAATCACAACATATCATCAATGTGTATAATAACAAGTTGCACAATACATAATAATTTTTGACATGGAAATGCAATTCCTGGGGGTAAAACCACATAAGCCTTTTTAAAATAGTTTTCCAGAAATAACTTGCGAGAGACAACAACCCCCTTTTACAAAGACTTCAAATTTCCAGCTAGAACTAGAAGGAGGCTATGACCTCTAGATTTATAGGATACAATATGAATGAAGTTACAACTCCCTAGTTTTCCATCTACAACCGGAAGGAGGCTACAACCTCCTTTCCTTGCCTGTCCTGCCACCCATATAAGAAAAATATTGTTGAACCTGTGAATACGTCAAACCAAAATATGAATCTGCTGCTAATAACCTCTACAATCTGATCACTACCAAATCATCCATGTATACCAACAAGTCATTTCACTTCCAAACACTACTCATGTACATCATTGCACACCTCATCATACACAATTACTGAACAAGTAATTATGCTTTGCTTTCACTCAACATAAGGCATGCATCATCATGCATCATTATCATAGGTCTAGATCATCATCATAGGGTATGCATCATCATCATCAAATATAAATCATCATCATATCAGTGTGCACCGCATATGCATCATCAACAACAAGTATACATCATAGTGCACAGGAGAGAATCATCACACTATGGTATGCATGTACATCATATTGTATAGGAGTGCATCAACATCATAGAGTGTACATACATTATCATCATAAAGTGTATAATATCATAGCATAAAGTTATGCAACATCATCATCATAACGTCCATAATTAATTCAAATATATATACCAATATTGTAATGTCCCCATTCAAATAATTGCACGGCAAGACAATTCCATCGATCCTACTAGTTCCCTAGGTTGGATAGAGACATTTGGAATTTTAATAAGAAAGATAATAAATGATGTCCAGACATTAGAATGGAATAAATATTTAATAATGCAGCTTATTAAATAAATACAAGAGAAAAATGAAGTGGCAATGGAGCATGGAGACACATGGAGATTATGGGGCCCACACAAGCTAGAAGTTTTGTGCCACATGGCATCCTCCTCTTGCAATTTTGAATCCATGGGAAGCCTAATGTTCTTGGATGATTTATAAGTCTAATACACTTTTCCATATTCTTCATAGGTTGAATTTGGAAGGAAATTTACATGGGAGAGGAAGAGTCAAATGGGAGCTTCTTGGACACTTGGGCTAGATTCCCTAACATATATGACATCTATGACACCAATGATGAAGATGCTATGACATTTATGACATATTGAAAAATTGAAGGCTGAAATATGACCATTCTAACATGTTAGGTTGAAATATGGAATCCAATAGGGTGCTCATGTGAGTTGGGGAAGCTCAATAGGTTCCCACTCGAATTGGGGGAAGATGGAAGGCTAGGAAAGGGAGGACACATGGAAAATATTGAGCGCACACCCTAATTCGAATTGGCTTGAGTTTGTGGATGGATTGGTAGCCTTAGAGGGATAAATATGTTTATAAAATAAAGGGATAAACCAAGAGAATATATTTTTATCATTTGAGAATTTTCATTTGTGAATTGAGAGAGCTAGTGGATGACTAGTTTCTTGCCTTAGCCAATTTCGAGGGTGAAAGATTCCCATCCAAGTTGGTGTTTGGAGAGGACATTCAGGTATTTCAGGGAGATTTAATGGATTTTTTATTTATATGTGTAATATACATGGCATATCATGGTTCCTTCTAGTCAAGCACTCTCAACGATTTCCAGTTTTTATGGCATATTCATGCTTGTGCAGGGATTGCGTTTTGGGTGAGCTATTGTACTCTTTGGGAGAGATTATCCTAATCCATTTCTGATTTTAATAAGTTAAATATTATATTTTATTCATTCTCATAAATTATCAGGTATAAATATCAAATATTTTTATGTAAAAGTGACTATTAATGAGCAAACAATGACTATTTCCCCACTATATTGATGTATGCCATGGTAATGTTGATTATTTATAATGGAAGAATGTATATTGGATATATTTATGATTAATTGACTGTCATATATTAGTATTAAAATTTTCATGTTCAGCACTTAAGTATTTGAGGTCATTTTACTCAGTTTAATTACATTTGGAGAAGATTTGGTGTCATTTCCCCAAGGGTCGAATTAGTGATTTTGTAGCTATTTGGGAGAGGTTAATAACATCCTGTATAAAATGAATAATGATGCATATAAGACCTTAAAAATTTTCCTTAAAAATACTATGCCTTTTTTAAGGAATTCGAAAGGGTTTGGGAGCATTTGAGAAGCCACTTCCAGCATTTACCTAGGGGGAATTGGAACCCCAATTTGCTTGTAAAGAATCCTACTTTGAATAGAATATTAAACAAGTTTGAAGAATTAATTGGAGGGTCATAAATAATCATTTAAAATAATATTCAAGTATTAATATCATTCTTATACCTTCTCAGAATATTTGGGATCATTTGGGTCACTTTGGAGACCTAGACATCAAAACTAGTCAAAGGTCGAAATAGGAGAAAAAGGTGAAAATTGGTCATTTTAATAAAATTTAGAAAAAGAGACATTACAAGTGGTATAATAGAATGATATTGGCACCTGATGTTCTTATCTAGGATTCAAATCAATAAGCCACCACCCTTAGAACCTAAATTTGAAGGTGTTTTTGTTGAAATAGAAGAAGAAGATGTACATTCTGCTGAAACTATGAATAAGGAGGGGAAGGGACACAATGATCAATGTTGGAATAATTTTCCTTTCTCTCAAGACACAGGTTTAACAACAAAAAAATACCAACAAAACACCCAAATACATCGGCCCGACAGAGCAAGCTCAATCGGCAACACCTGCAAGGCAGGCACAGTCTCACCCGAGACATCTTAATGTGTAACTATTGGAACCATGTTTTCACAGTCGGTGAGGGATTATAGTCCCTTGGAATGCAGCCAAGGCACTCTATAGAGTCAAAAATATGGACTCTTTTACTACTTGTCAATTGCACAATGGTGCAACACAGCCAACATGCAACATAACCTTGTCCTTGTCAACTTAACAACTGGTGCAACTATGCAACGCAGCTGATTCCTTCAAGGTAAATGACAGGGATGAGACTATATTAAGATATTAATAGTATTTTAACATGAAATGATAATAAGTGCTCGAAAATGATTTAATCATTCATTCACTGCTTTTGTCAATATTGCGACATTCATTGAAGCAATAACCATAAACAATGCAAGATAATCAAACATTCAACATTCATTCGACACAAGATATAACATGGAAACCCATCTGGGAAAAACCACCAAGGTGCTCTTCATATGGCATGAGAAATATATGGCACCTTACATTCTGCAACTTGCATACTATTTTGAGATATGTCTATTTAGCTCACACTTTTTCCTTCTCTCATGCTCTCTATTTTATGATTTTCTTCTATCTACTCCTACTGATCTCCACATAGCCTAGATTGACTCTTCTACTCTACTATATGTGCCCTCAGCTACAGAATGACTCTACAAAATGGTATACGTACACAGCTGCAGATCTGGGGCTCAACAACATTCTACTATCAGACTCCTCTCTGATCTCCTCAAAATACTTCTATTATTACCAACTAATCCAACAAAACTACAATATTTTCAAAGCTAACCCTTATACCGAATGGGTTCCTCTTATTTATAGAATTTACAATATCACGCAGGGTCAACTGAGTACAGCTTAGTTATTACAGTCATAAATAGCCACAAAATACCTTCTATTACATTAATGACAGGCCATACTTCCCGTGAAAACGTCCTTCATTACATTAATCGCAGGCCATAACTAGTCGTGGAAACGTCTTTCAGTCTTCTTGTATAGGTCATAACTAGACACAAAAAATGTCCTTTAGTCTTCTGCTGAATTGAACTCCTACTGTATTTTGACCTACTGCTTCCCATCCTTTACTCTTCTACCTGCTAATCTTCCACTGACTCTAGGTTCACTATTCCTTTGTCGTAGATTTCTTTGTTCTGCACTTCCTTTACATCCTTTACCTGCTTTTACTCCTTCATGCACTTGCTCCTCTCTGTGCCCGTGCCTCAGTTTCTTCCTTTAGCTCTTTATAGGCCCAATAGGCCCCCAACACTCACATGTGGCTCATCCCTGTAATGTTCCCAAAAGTGACATGCATGCAAACCCTAAAAATGATATGCATGCAAACCCTAAAAGGGACATGCATGCAAACCCTAAAAGTGAGATGCATGAAATCTAAGCATTATTTAATGATGCATGCACCCAATTAAGTATACATGCGCATGCATGCAAGTCAACTGTAAATTAGAAGTTAAAGTGACCTAATTAGGTCAAAAGTTAGGGTTTTCACAGTTAAAAGTTATAAAAGAAAGATAAAGTGAATGGAGACTTTACTTTTGATGATTATTGATTTTGGAGCTCTTGAATAGCAGCATAGCATGCAGCACAACAGTTGGGGTTGGAGACGACGTCTTCAACTAGTGAGGTTTCAGCAATGAGATATCTGCCCTAGTCTCATTCAGGGTAAGCCATATAGGTTCACCATTTGCTCTTCCATTCATTCATAGTTATCTAGTATACTACAAAGATTGTTGCAGGGGTACATGTGCAGCCGTAAAGGGTTTTCAGCCAGAAATACCTAATCATTCGTTGGAACTTCAGATCTTAGTTTTACTTTGCAACCCAGGAACCATTCTCATCATCGACATCTTACTCCAATACATGGTGATTATCATATCCGATCGTGCTCATCCTAAGTAGTTATCAGCCATTTCGGGATCAAGAGGGCATGAGCAGCTGCACCTTTGGAACAATTTGCTAACCTGCCTAGTGATCTTAGAACTTTTGCATGTTCTAGGCATTCTCTCCGGTATAGGAAGGCTATCATCCCAGCAAATCAGCAGCTTCATCAGACACCTCCTTCACTGAAAACGTCACCCTTAGCTGATCTAGGGTTCGTGCTGCTGAGGTTTCACCGAAAGTAGAAGATATCGGTTCATCTCCAATTCAGCTCTTGATGCATGCATACTCTCTCAGGAGCAGTCTAGCCAGCTTATCAGTGGTAAGTGTTCATTCTATCCCACAAACCCTAACCCTAATTTTTTCTATAAAATAGGGATTTTCGCATGGCAGTTTGCATGCCCTGTTGTATCAGTGTATTTGCTTAGAATTAGAAAATATCAGGATTTGGGATATTATAGTGGTATCAGAGCTATTTTCCTTTCCAGTTGTGGGCATGCAAAAATATAAATGAATTCATAAGGCCCATACAACATTACTCATAAGAGACAGAGGTATAGAGATAGAGAAGAGGATTTAGGGGACGTAGATTTGGGGAATAGAGAATATCAATTTGGAAAAGGAAAAGAAACAATGGTTGATGATGATAAAAAAACTTTCAATAGTCTCATATTAGCCATAAAAGAACTCACTAATGGGAAAAAAGAAATGATGAGCACCTTCATGCAAATGACTGAGAAGAATGGGCCCACCCCACACAGTCCCTTATTTTCCAACAGTGATAGGGTATCCACCAGCAGTAGTAGGGAGCACTTACATACCAACATGCAGAGCCAACCCCATATATACAATCCTTTTCAACCTACCATGCCTCAATTCTTAGATAGTCCAGCTGTAGTGCCTCTAGCACAAACAGAACCAGAAGAATCCATGAGTGCCTACCTAAGAGAATATAGAGCTTTAGGAGAGGACTTCCATTCAACCATGACCTTCACCGAATTTCGCCACTTTAAAAGTCAGAACAAACCCAAAGCTTACAATAGGCCATTTACCCAGAACTATGAGTTACAACGCACCGTAGGGAAACTGACTATCCCTACCTTTGAGGGCACCCGAGGTGGCCTAGCCAGGAATTGTGTGCAGAATTTGGATACATACTTCCAGCTCAACCCCATGATTGAGACAGATGCCATTAAATTGGCTACTTTGCATTTGGATGAGGATCTCCTTAAAGGCAAGGTTGGGGGAGTGAAGAAAGATGAGCATGAAGTTCAAGTTGTTGGTGAGATTTATTTGGAGTTAACAATACATGATGAGGATGTGCATGAGGAGATAGCATTAGAGCCATCCTAGTTGGTTAGGATACTCGGCTCTCACCCAAGAGACTCGGGTTCAAGTCCCGACAACGGAACCAATTTGTTGGGAAATAGGGCAGACCTGAGTTAATTCTTATACGTTGCACCAACAAAAGACCCACTGTGTTGGCCCTTTCGGCAACAACCTGTGCGCAGGTTGCAGTCTCACCCGAAACAACAATGGGGTGCCGCAGAATCAGGTTTCTGCATGCAAGGAGGGGTATTATTGTACCTTAACCTTCAAAGCAATTATTAATCAACACTTGTAAACTTTATCATTCATTCACATATAAATTCACAGCATAATAAACAAACTAGACTTGCATAACCCACTACAGGGAATTCACAGCGAAGCTTATTACTAGCAGTGATCTTATGTTATCAGATGTATTCAGTTTAATGCATGAAAATAACAGGAACAGAAACAACACAATAAAACCACGACACCAAATATAACGTGGTTCACCACCAGTGTAGGGGCTACGTCCACAAACTGCGTTTTATTCCTCTTTCCTCAAAACCACAGTTGATCTGCGCACTCAGCTGCAGATCCCTTCAGTCCTTAATAGCCGCGCACACAGCAGCAGGCTTCTGCGCACACAGCTGCAGATCTTTCTTTACTTCCTACAAAACCCTCTGCGCACACAGCTGCAGAGGTCATCCATGCACATAGCTGGGACTGATCCTTTCCTTACAAAATCAACCTTACTTCACCTTAATCTTTCTTTACATCAAAAATCCTAACCTCTCTTCTTTACATAAGCGCTTATTTATACTGCGCATTTTTACAAAACCATGGCTTCAGACCATGGGCACCCAAAAAACCCTAAACCCTGGATTTAAACCATGGGTTTATTACAAAAAGGGGTTTTGACTTACCCTGACACCCCTAAGACTATTTTGAGTCCAAACTTACGAAATTATCCACTTTAAGAGCCGTTAAGGTGCGCATCCCAACACTAGTGACAGAAGAACATTCGCTAGTAATATTGTGGACAAACCATGTGATGAGTTAGAGTTGGTACACTCTTCATCACCTACAGCAAGAATCCAGACAATACATGACAGGCGAAATACATGAGGTGCAAGGCAATGAGCACAGCAGTAGAGACAGTGAGCAGTCACACATGGAGCTTAGGGAGAGTTTATACATACATGAGATCAAGATTCCAGTTGATAGTCACCGAAAGAAGATTGAACAGGTTAAATAAAGAATTCTAGTGATGAAAGAGAGGACCAAGATACTCCGAGACACCATAGTACAGAGAGATGTTGAGCTTACAGTTATTCGAGTTGTATGTACTGAGTCAAAGGTCAGGCTGTCTAGTATTGAAGAGCAGTTGGATTCCTTGATGGGGCAGCAGAAGAAACATACTATTGCATTTCAAAGCAGTCCTCTTAAGGAGTAGATAGACAGACCTTATAGTAGCTTGAGTCCACATTTGCATAATGGTGGATGGTTTTTACAGGTTGGCCAGGATCGAGAAATTGACCAGCAGTACATGAGCATTCTAGTTGAAATCAGAAGGGTAGAATGTTAGCTTGGTAGGATTATTCCTTGTGATGGTGCTTATGGAAAAGGTATTTTTTTGGGGTTAGATTGTAGAGAGATTAATATTTGGTGTCCTATTGAGTGGGTTATTCTTGGGAAGACATTCCTAGCCAAGGGTATAGTCCCACAAGAGCCTTTAGATATTTGGGATGAAATATGCACAAGTTTGCATTGGGATCCAGGTGGAAGACCTTATGAGGGATGGATACAGTGTTTATTGATGGTATTACTTGGGAGTATACATGATGCTCCTTGTGTCGATACTACGCATGGTAGCGGTGGATGCATTTTGAACTTTGCAATTCTTAGATTGATTTGGGACCCCGGGATTACAGTGACTGACAGTTTAGTGATTGCTAGAGGGTGCTTTCAGGAGGTCTCTAGGGATGGTACTGTACAGTGCAGTGTTTTGATCAGAGGGTGCTACAGATCTCCTAGGATAATTTGGGACTTGGGATCATCCCCATATTCAGTTGGTTCAGTTGATTGATTGTGGATTTGCGTTGGCATTGCTTGAGTACAAGAAATATTTGGAGAGGGAGGACTGTAATGTTCCCAAAAGTGACATGCATGCAAACCCTAAAAATGACATGCATGCAAACCCTAAAAGGGACATGCATGCAAACCCTAAAAGTGAGATGCATGCAAAACCTAAAAGTGACATGCATGCAAACCCTAAAAGTGAGATGCATGACATGTAAGCATTATTTAATAATGCATGCACCCAATTAAGTCTCCATGCGCATGCATGCAAGTCAACTACAAATTAGAAGTTAAAGTGACCTAATTAGGTCAAAAGTTAGGGTTTTCACAGTTGAAAGTTATAAAATAAAGATAAAGTGAATGGAGACTTTACTTTTGATGATTATTGATTTTGGAGCTCTTGAATAACAACACAGCATGCAGAACAATAGTTGGGGTTGGAGACGACGTCTTCAGCTAGCGGGGTTTTGGCAGTGAGATATCTGCCCTAGTCTCATTCAGAGTAAGCCATACAGGTTCACCATTTGATCTTCCATTCATTCATAGTTATCGAGTATACTATAGATATTGTTGCAGGGGTACATGTGTAGTTGTAAGGGGCTTTCAGCCAGAAATCCCTAATCATTCGCTGGGTCTTTAGATCTCAGTTTTACTTTGCAACCCAGGAACCATTCTCATCATCGGCATCTTACTCCAGTACACAATGATTATCATATCCGATCGTGCTCATATTGAGCAGTTATCAGCCATTTCGGGATTAGGGGGGCATGAGCAGCTGCACCTCTGGAACAATTCGCTAACCTTCCTAGAGATATCAGAAATTATGCATGTGCCAGGAATTCTCTCCAGACAACTTCATCAAACACCTCCTTCACTGAAAACATCACCCTTAGCTGATCTGGGGTTTGTGCTATTGGGGTTTCACCGAAAGCAGAAGATATTAATTCATCTCTGATTCAGCTCTTGATACATGCATACTCTCTCAGGAGCAGTCTAGCCAGCTTATCAGTGGTAAGTGTTCATTCTATCCCACAAAACATAACCCTAATTTTTGCTATAAAATAGGGATTTTTGCATGGTAGTTTTCATGCGTGGTTGTATTAGCGTATTTGCTTAGAATTAGAAAATATTGGGATTTGGGATATTACAATCCTAAGCCACTAAGAAAACTTATTTATGTGGTAGAGGCCGCACCATGGGACCAACCTTGTCCAGAAATTCCTTCAAAATGCCTTACACTCGGGAAACCTCTTGCACTACTTCTTGTGCCTGCTTGGACAATTGTTCCACATGGTCAGAACTAATATTTTTCGATGGACCTTCTTCCAGCGACTGAGTGATAAGATGGAGCTTCTGCTGTACAGGATGAATGAGCCATGTAACTTGTTTGGCCTCAATATGCTATGTCGTGACTTCATCATTTCTTTTCTGCTCCTGGTTGCAGAGAGTTTTTAATTCCTGTAGTAGCTACTTTAGCTCGATGACCTTTGAAATCTTCTCCTTGATAGGCAACTTCTTCATGTCTGCCTTAAACATGGTGATATTTAAATTGGCTTACCATGCATATTCCTTGATTTTCTCCATGACTTCATCTTCCAGAATAAATTATCACGTCGCAGAGACGGCTTCAACTACTTCAGTGCAGAGTTTTTTTCCTTTCTTTATTCTCTCAATAGCCTTAGATGTTGTTTTCCTACGCTCTTCTAGCACCTCAGGAGGTGTTCTTGGTATCTTTTTCTCCTTAAGCTCTTCAACATGTTTTCTTAGGTCTATAGAAATCATGGATAGTCGTGATACCTTTGCGGTTGTATCTGCATCTTCTTGGACTTCTTCCAAAGGGAACTCTACGATTGCATCTTTGATGGATTTAGCTAGTGTAATCATGCTCTGTTCACGTGCTTCGATCTCTTGCTCTTTTTCACAAAGGAGGAGGGCCTTTCAAATTTTCACATTCCTTGCTTACTATGTAGCTTGGTACGTAAGAGAATTCTCCCGAATACTTATTTTAGTCGTGGCCTCATGCTGAATAGCATAGACTTCGGCTAATGCGAGTTTGGAGAAATATAGAGATAGTGTCTCAAACTCATGGACAACATCATCATAATATTTTGTCCCTGTCTCCATTGCTCGTGATTGGAATTCGATCTTCACGGGTGGCAACAATAGTCATGTTACTAATGCTTTGTTTGGATCCATGCCATAAGTCTCTACTTTGACTATGTGTCACACCTCACTGATGGCTTCAGTGAGCGTATTGATGTGTTTCGCCAATTTATCGGTCAGTCGTAGCTTCTTTTTTCCTATTCCTTTAAGACTAGACTTCGTAACCTCTATAATAGCGTCGGTAAGAAGGCTTATGTCCTCCTCAGCTAAGCTGACTGTGTTAGTCATTTTATCAACTTTGCGCTTATGCTACAGCTAAGGATTCTCTTTGTCCTGCGCCTCTTCCTGGGCCTTCTTTCGATTCCGTACATCTTTGTCAATAGGTGTGTATTCTCCATCATCCTGATCAGAACCTTGATCACTATCATCCTATTTTGATCTCAATGGCTGGTTTCCTTGCCCATCACCCTATCATTACCTTGGCCATCCTCTTGGCCATTCCCTTAGTCATTTCCCTGGTTATCTTCTTGGTCCATTTCTATGTCCACTGGGATGCACCATTCCATAGTCCAGTCCTAGATGGTGGCTTCCACATCTGAGTTAGTAATCATGAAAAGCATCTGTTGTGCTTGCTTTTTTGGGTCCTGTCGCTACTCTAGAATAATACTATGGACACTAGCCTAGAATATTATGAAATATGAATACTTTTGGACTGTCGTAGCACACAGTCTATACTAGTGTTTTATTACTTCTTGTAATGCCTCTGCATGCAGAAAGAACTCTATGTTATTATCCTTCTATCGGATCGTGTCTTCCTTGTCCTCCCAGAGGTTATGATACTTCACACGATGGAAAATTACTTGGACATCGAGTGGTTTGTAATCCAGTGGGTTGGACCAAATAATAAAATAAATTAAAACGAGCAACCAGGAGTAGTGGTATTTGGCCTTAATTTCCTCCTGCGCCTGCTCGGCGTCCTTGAACAGCTCATTCAATAGATATTACGACCAATTGAAAATCACACCTTCTTCCCACTTCTCTGCTAGCTCCATCGTCCTGGCAGAGCACTTAGTAGGCCGCATATTGTGCAGCAACTTGCAAGATTTTTATACCCAAATCCTGTCACCAACATGTGATGAGATCCTTAACCCCTATGTTTTCCCTAAATCCCAAACTTGGAGTGGAAACTTGCTCTGGATATCAATTCTACATGAAAAAACCTAGCACCACACTTTCCCCTTAGCTGATGAGTGGTACCTTGTTCAGCATTGCCTGTGTCCTGTTATAGAAAAGCGGTGCCACCATGGAAGTGATTTGTTCTTGAAGTAGTTCTCACCTAAACCACTCTGTCATAAGAGAACAAAAGTGATACCCTTGTGCTACAGAGAGAAATTCCTATGGCTTGGGGTACCACAACAGACAGCTTGACTCTAGAAACCAATCCTTTCCTATATGCAAGAGAAACCAAATATCTAACACTAAAGGATCTTGATTCGTACCTTATTCCGGATGGTTGATGTAGATCCTCGTTGAGCTTTCCAACTCTAGCTTGAATTGATAAATTGCTTCCTCAACATTGAATAAAAAAGACAAACATGCTATATATAATCATGTTAGATCTACTCTAGCATATATAATCAATAACATATAAGCATTTGAAATCATCCATAGATCAAATATTCATTCAAATACACACTATTGGACAAGAAAAGATATTTCTATTAATATAAAATCAGAGATTACAATGACTACAACCTTTGTCGACACGTCTACGAATCGGAGAAACTGAGTCCCCCACTTGGGCCTCTACCACTTCAATCCTCCATCTCTCGATAGCAATCTCACAATCAAAGGGAAAGCTTGGGAAGAACACAAAAGTGCTCCAAGTGAAAAAGGGATGTAGACTCAAGCACAAGTTCCGGCAACAATGGAATATAGTTCTCTTGCTCTCAATTCCTCATGCCTTCAATGTATCCAAAGGGTTCCTTATATAGCCCTTCAGTGGGGTAATCAAAGGTCGAATCCGAGTGATATAAAGGCATATGGAAGGCCAGGAGATAAGTGAGTCAAATCGACATCAAGGAAAACTCCAAAAGAATTTGCCCTTTTGCACACATCTCGATGTACGCGGTTGTAGGGGTCAAACCTACGTATATACGCGAGAAAGGGTTTAAAAGTCACGTATGGAAATTTTTACATGTTTTTAGGGATGATCTTGGAAACATAAAAGGAACAAAAATGGTCCATAGGGGTCTAAGGTGTCTGCAGAGGGATAGGGAAGGCCATAGAAGTGTGATTCACCATGTGTGGTAAAATCAGCTATAACAGATGCCTCCTAATGTGTGAGGTCAGAGGGGTCATACGATGGCCGAAATACATTATAAGTCCATCCCAGAAGTGAAGTGATGAAGAAACCAGTGGAAGAACTAGCCATCCAATTAGCACTATACAATGATACAACTTTGCATATAACTACAAATACATATAGCAGTCCCGGATACATAAGAGTACAATGGCCATGAATAGGCATGATACAATATGACATATGTGGTCATCGCCACGTACAATATAAATAGATTAGAATCTCCAAGATGAAGATATACAAAGGATCATGATCTCCATGAAGACTGAAGGTATATAATGGATCAAGATCTCTAGAATGGTTGGAAATGTCTGACATATACTGGAATCAAGTCATGAGAGTTGAAATCTCATGAACACTAGCATGATCAAGGAGGTAGCATATAAGAGATGCCACTAGTCTGGAAGGTCTTCTACACAAAACACTACGAGTACATGTCCTACTATGTGAATAAAGGTGTCAAGGTCAAACATAGTCTCCCATCGTCTGATTACCGATCATTGATGTATACCGTTAACAGACGTGAGATCACCCACTGATAATGAAAATGGGAATCAAGGTACTAGAGTGCAAACTAATAAGTGTGAATAAATGTGTTGAGGTCAAACACTTGAGAGAATCCATCGATTAGGGGATATTGATGTATTCCCAAAAAACTATCGATGGCAAGAGAACCTACCACTGATGATTGCAAGTCTCAATGCACTAAAAAATGACTCTAGATTCCTATCCCAGCATAAATGATCTGAATTCAATGGGATGAAATCTGCTGGAAGGAGGGAATTAAGGCATCCCCCATCATCCAACATGAGGTACTCAGCAAAACTGTATAATGTGGAAGGACTCGATCATAAGGTGCATGAACCAGTAACTGTACCGAGAATGGCCGACATGCAAAGTCAAGATAATTGAGGAATGGCCAACTCACGTTTCAACTTCCTTTGAACAAGAGCATAAGGCAAATGGTGACTGAATGCAGGTAGCATAGAATCGATATGAAAAACGAGGACATCTCTGCGACACAAGAGGCATCTACAGAGGATCCATAGGGATTGTAAGCTTAACCCTTCGGTGGAGATAAACTCAGATAAATGAGTACAACTCCTAAAGTCAAACTATTAACCCAACCAATAGATGTGATACACAGTGCTCTATTTGAAGGTGACATGAATCGACTGCTGCCAAAGATAACATCTTTCCTTGTCCGCTTTTTGGTTTTTTAATTTTTTTTGGACTTTTTCAAATATTTGAAAAGCTTGAAAAAGAATAAAATTACTTTAAAGTTATAGACTAGGAGGAGACGAGTGTCAAATGGGCACACAAACTAGTTCCAAGTAGCGGAACATACCTATGCTCAATGCAAGGACACATGTGTAGGATAGTGACACTCGGGGGAAAGTCCCTTCCCAGTAAAAATAGGGAATCAAGCTACAAAGGATATATAAAATGGCTCTGCGTGGCTATACATGAGACATGCTTGGGTTATATGGCTGATACTCAAAGTCAGGGAAGCCGGTGTAAGGCTCAAATGAGTCAAGCAAAGCTAATGATAATGCAATTACAACTTGACATAAGGGAGTCCGGGGGAAATAGGCCAGCAAAAGATCAAGAGGAGTATGAGGCTCTTGCAAAATGTCATGGAAATACTATACAACCAACTCCCACACCCTAAAAGAAAAACCTGTCAACATGGGCACCAAATGCAAATAAGGTGCTAACTAGTGTACCCATGTAAGGTCAAGCTCTACCATTCAAATCATGCCACTTCTAAAACAGCAAGAAGGTTCCGTGACAAGATAGAATGGGTTCGTACCTACGGTTATGATGAAATGGTCATAAATTTATGCAAAATGCAAATAGTGGTGAAACCTAACCTATATGCTAGTTTAGACATGATACCTGAAATCGTCACGAATGGGTCAAAACAATGGTCGAAACGGCTCTCAAAACGGTCTCCTACATCATATATTAGTCAAAAACGGTCCAAAAGGATTAGAAATGGTCCAAAACTATAGAAAATAGGGTAAAAATTTTCAATATTTTGAATTTTTTTTATAAATAGTAAAAAATTCAAAACATTATATATCATTTGAAATTTTTACCCAATTGAGCTGAGAACTTCAAACGCGAATTCTGGGAGATCCAGCAGACGGAATCCAACACCATTTTTTCCAAGTAATTTCCCATGCCCTGCTCTTTCATTTTCATGTAAAATTTTCAATTTTCCATGGTCAATTTTGATTTCTAGGCCATCCTAAAGTGTGCACCTCAGCCCACGCAGAAATCAAGCATTTTTCCGCATATAGGGCTAGATATACGCAGAAAAAGCCCTCAAAGTCGCGTACATACGCGGCTGTTTAGCAAACAGTCACGTATGCGGCTGCAGTCAAGTTTTTTAAAGACTTCTAATGACCCAAACTTGATTTAAATGTGCAGGATGGTTCTATAATGGAGAGAACATGAGCACGTGGATGTAGAGGAAGCAGTACGTGGTGATCTAATGGCACAATAAGCTCTTCGTGCATACGGGATCTACAAGTTTTGGTGTCTTGGTGGATTAAGAGCCATACCAAGACTACTATATATGCTAGTAGACAACTAGGATCCTGAATTAGAGTCTTTCCAGATCGTTGGAATGTCCCTCACCATAGAAGTGGAGGACATATACTTTATTACTGGACTTTCCTGACAGGGGGAAGCGGTGCACCTACGATCCCGTGATCCCGGAGTTTGCCTCACCATAGATGAGTACATAGCTGTGTATTGTTATCTGGACATGGAGAAGGCCAAGAGTCAGATCCCAACTAACTCCATACAGGTGCTAGGCCTAAAGGCCATACTACTGACACTGGGTAGGATAGCAGGGCTAGCCTCACTCCACCAAGCCTCATAGCCTCTGATGTTCTATGCGGTGGAGTGCATGAGACCCATTGTACATGATTGGAGTACTGCACTACTAGGCAACATGAAACACCAGCTCAGTGAGTGCATGATGGGCAGAGTATGAAAATTCAGTTTCAGTAGCATACTGAGCATGTTTTTCTTTGAACGTGTTCCGGGATTGAGCCCTAGAGTTGACGTTCCTCTTCACGGGGTTCAATATTCGTCCCAATGACGTTGGGTAGAAACGATGCACAGACTGGGTGGAGGTAGGGTGTCCAACCCCTATCCAGCTGATTTCTTTCCATGGTGGCGACGGTAGATAGTTGCCATCGATGATTACCCCTATGCGGGGATAGATTATCGGGGAGACCCCGACATGCCATTACAACCAGGATTAGCATACAGTGACATTGGTAACGAATCCCAACCCTCTTTTTAATATTTTTTATTTATTTAATTTTTTTGTGTTTTTTGATATATGGAATCAAAAAGACATGTTTTTGCATGACAACACATAGTGACATCCTATCATATGTATGTAGATGTAGGACCACGGTGGCCTGAAGGCTTCCCTCATCATAGAAAGAGGGGAAGAGGAGATGATAATATGGGTGTGGATGCAGAGCGGATGCTCCAAAGCATTCATATCAACTTCATGCGACTGACACATAGGGTACCCATGGCGCAGGTCGAGGACCTGCTTGAGGCCATGCAGCGTAAGGTGATGGGTGTGCCACAAGCATGGGTGCGGTTGTTTATACGACTAGCTAGAGCCATGGTGACATTCCACAATTAGAACCCCCCTGCTCCTCCCCAAGATTAGATACCTGGGAGTGATACATTTTGTACTACTATGTATTTATATTTTGGTGTCTCGGAAGCCCCATTTTTGTATTATGACACTATCTATTATCACATTTTGGATGTTTAATGAATTTTTTTTATGATGATCGGTTTATTTATTTACATGTGTAAAAATATATGTTTGTGATGAGCTTACTGTCTATGAAACAAATTCCAATCTAACACATAGTTAACATATGATTCGACAACTTGATTATAAATTCTTGGAACATGTATGTATGTTATGTTGTCAAATTGCCTTTCTAACAATCTCAAACGTAAAAATATTTGTAATAATGTTGGATCTCTAACATGATACAAGCCATTAATCTGTGACACTACTAAATCCGAATCAAGACGTACTTCAAGAGATAGAACACCATGTGAAATGGAATCACGTAGAAGCTTAATAACGACACTATATTCAGCAACATTGTTTGAAGAAGGCTGTAAACATACACCTCCTGAAGACAATACCTGACCCATAGGAGTATAAATCACCCAAGTAGCAGAGATTGAGTGTTGAGTGTGATGGCTTGCACCATCCACGAATCCTATATAGATGGAATACTCCATTGATATCTGCCGTAAGAATTAGAAGCTAATCAACAAACCCGATCACCATAAGAAAAACCTAACTATGAAAAATGTTGTACAATAATATACAATAGTCAGCCCTAGCTGAAAATTATGCATAGTACTTTTTAAGATAGACCCCATTTCTAGGCTCCTCCAAGGTCGTCCCTTCATAATATACTAGCTCATAAGTTCCCTTATCTAACACACATTTAACCACGTAAGGACCATGCCCCATGGGGTTGAATTTTCCTGCCCCCAAGGGTTCTTTAGCTTGATCCCACAAAAGGACCAAATCTCCCTCACTAAACTTCCTTGGAAGGACAGATTTATCATATTGGACCTTAACGCGACACTTATTCACCTCTAGAGCCACTAAATCATCTCGACACTGCTCATCAAGCTGCTCTAAATGGACTGAACATTCCTCCAATGAGGAAGTATCCGGTAAGAGCTCTATGGCTAGCTTCAAAGAAGGGATCTCACACTCAACCAGTAATACAGACTCCACTCCATGTACAAGCTGATATGGAGAAAAACCGGTGGTAGTCTTAACCGCGATCCTATAAGCCCACAAAGAAGGATATAACATGATATGCCAATTGGTCTTGCTTTGTACGATGGTTCGTTGGAGAATGGAATTGAGTGATTTTTTCACTGCTTCAACCTGTCCATTCACTTGAGGGTAATAAGAAGAATACTTCTCTTACTTATACCCTAACTTCAAGGCCAACTCTTCCATCATCCGATTCTAAAAGTTCCTACCATGGTCAGTGACAAGCTCTTTCGGAATACCGAACCGAGTAATAATCTGGTTGAATACGAATTGAGCGGTTGTCTCACCATCAGATTTAATTGTGGGCATAGCCTCAACCCATTTCATTAAGTAATCAACAACCACGATAATATGATGATTCCCCCCAGCTGAAGTTGGGTTGCAAACCATGAAATTGAGCCCCCACTTAGTGAAGGGACCGACGATGATAATTGGATGTAATGGGGTAGGATGCGAGCACATATTACATGCAAACACCTGGAAAGGGTGGCACTTCTTGACCACATTGACAAAATCTTTAAAGATCGACGACTAGAAATAACCCGCTCTCAAGATTTTTTGGGCTGTATAAAGCCCAGATAAATGACCACCACATGCCCCTCCGTGGAAATCATTCAGCACAAGCTCAGCCTCCTCATGAGTTAAACAACGACGTAAAATGGAATCTACCTGACGATGGTACAATGTGTTATCCACTATGAGGTAACTCTTGGATATGTGACGTAATTGTTGTCGTTCATCCCATGAAAGGTGAGTAGGAACCTTCAATGTTTGTAAATATATGATAATATCTCCATACCATGGATCCAAAATTGAGATTAAGAAAATGTGCTCATCGATAAACATATCTTCACAAGCTTTGTCCTCCTCCTTAATCAGGAAATCAGATATAAGCTCTGCAAAAATCAATGATTTCTTCAATTTTGCCAAAACAAACTCGAGATCGAATTCTTGCAAGAGGACAATCCACTTATTATACTTTCCCCATATCATCCTTCTAGTGAGGATGAACTGAGATGGATTGACATGGGCAACCACCAAGGTCTAGAGAAGGAGAATATAGTGTCTCAATCTTTGAACTGCATGAACGGTAGCTAAGGCAATATTCTCCACATGGGAATAACAGATCTCCACATCTATAAGGTTTCGGCTCATATAATATATGACATGCTCTTGAAGCTCCTCATCCTCTTGAACAAAAACCATACCAATCGTCTCCATGGATGTGGCCACATAAAGTAGAAAGTCATGGCTATAGTCAGGTGGAATAATTACCGGGGTTGATGCTAAGGATCGCTTAAGCGCATCAAAGGACTCATGGGCTCGCTCATCCCAACAAAAGGTAGTGCCCCTCTTCAAAAGACGCATAAAGCCTCTAGTTAAATTGGAAAAATTCATGACGAATCTCTATAAGAAGTTTGCATTTGAAAACATTGAAGATGTCTAATGTTTCTCAGGGGAGACAATTGAAGTATTGCCTTAGCCTTCAAAGGGTCGACTCTTATACCTTCTTTAGAGATTGTGAACCTTAATAAGTGACCAGACTTCACACAAAAGATGCACTTGTGAGGATTTAACTTGACCAAATAATTGCGGCACCTTTCAAACACTAATCTCAAATGGTAGGAATGACGCATCCTTTGATGAGAATGAGTATCAAGGTCATCCAAAAAGACTTCAATAATTGATTTGAGATCATGGAAGATCAAGGTCACAACCCACTGAAAAGTGGCTTCGACATTTTTAAGGCCGAAGGGCATCTTTCGATATGCAAAGGTACCCCAAGGACAAATAAAGGCAGTCTTATGTTGGTCCTCAGTTTTGATTTGTATCTGATTGTATCCAGAAAAGCCATCCATAAAGGAAAATACCTCGCTTCCTACACACTCATCCAAAATCTGATCAATAAATGGTGTGGGAAAATTATCTTTAGGACAAGCACGATTCAAGTCACGGAAATCAATGCATATGTGGATCATTCCTTGCTTCTTATCAACTGAAATGGGGTTTGAAACCCACTCCGTCAAGGGAATGGGATAGATAAAACTGGCATTCAACAGTTTTTCTATCTCAGCCTTAATTGCGGGTGCTTTTCTCAGATTCACCGCATGCAAGCACTGACGAACAGGCTTAGCATTGGGATAAGTTTTAATTTCATGCTCAACAATGCGAGGGTCGATACCTGGCATTTCTTCATATGACCAAGCAAATACATCATGAAATTATTTGAACAGCTTGGTATACTCTTGAATCTCAGCATGGGAACATTCTTCCCCAATATAGACATTCTCAATCTTGCCAGGATCACGAGAGATATTGATAGGGATGGTAGGAGATATATTCGCCATGTTTCCATCAACCATCGGACCAGGAGAGCTTAATGGAACCATGGGACTACTAATTCTCTCGCTAAGAATATCCCTAAAGTCTTCACACTCCAAACGGTCAAGCTCGGGAAGAAAATAAGATCTATGATGCAACTCTTCCCAAGGTGGCTCAACCCCAGACATAGCCTCAATAATAGACTCATCTGAAGGAAAAACACTATCAAGGCAGTCACGTGTGTGAGAAGATTGAACTACTCATGCAGGTAGTACATATGTGTCCTCCTCCTCCATCTGTGAAGAGGAAGGACTAGGATTTGCAACATATATGAGATTATCTTGATATGCTATCATAGTTGCAGGCAATGACACGTCCGTTCCGATGGGCTCACGCGAAGGACTCGGTGTAGGAAGAATCCAAGGATATTCCATATGAGTTGTGCAAAAATACACCGAACGCAATGACGACGAAGCCTTACCGAAAGTAGAGCCAATCATGAGAACACATGCAGGACAACTAAATGATCCCATAAGGGATGGGTACATTCCCACACCCACACTCCCAGTTGCCGGCTGAGAGTGCATGACAATCGGGATAGAAGCTCCCGAATATGCAGTAACACATGGATTCTTGAATGAAATTTGATCAATCGTAACTATATTCCCATTAAATGGAAAGCATACAACTTAGAATATAGAAGAAGCTACAGCTTGCATACTGTACATCCAATTCCTACCCAGTAACAGATTGTAGTCAAGGGGTGCATCAACCACCTCGACCTTGATCGTGACGGTCTTCCCTCCCAAACGAACCTTAAGAGAAGGAAGAATGTTGTGCGGCTGAAATGATCTACCATCGAACACAGTCAACATGGTAGTAGATTTAGACAACTCTGGGGAACCCAAACCCTTCCAACATGCCAAAGATATCACAGAAGCAGCAGCGCCTTCGTCAATCATAGTGCATTTGACGGTATTGTTAAGACATTCTACATGAATCAAGAGAGACACATAGTAAGGAAAGTGAGGTTGTAGTCCCACGGTTTCAAATTTGATGACGAAGGAAGAATTATCATTGTTAACACCAAGAGCAGAAAGCAAAGCTTTCCTTTGCAAAGGACAACTCTGAAGTACTTCGAGTGCAGACATCGCACAAGGAGTGTGGCCCAAATCCTCGACAACATAATAGTTTTGGGTGGATTGGGCATTAGGATTGTGCCTTGAATGCTTAAGGAATCCCTTAGGAATGTGAGGAGTAACTTCAGGTTTATCCACAGGTTTTTCAATATGCAAAGGACTCTCAGGTGGAGCAGGTTCATTTCCAAGGTCTGGTTGTGATGAACCATAGTCCTTTACACGAGTCACAATCTTAGCAGCACGCACCATGTTGATGAAACCATGACCACTACAAGCTTCTAGCAGGTCTTGATCCCCACCAGACTGATCATGGGTCCTCAAGTTCATATTTTGATTATGAGATAAAGGGTTAGTCAGCACAGTTGGGCCCTGTGCTATGAACCTCGAGGCTTCTTCTATCCGAGGGCACAAGTGAGTGAGGTGGTCCTCCTTACATAACTTGCAAGGAAACTTAACCTTATGTTTAGGCTGCTTGTCCCCCCCAGCATTTCAGGAATTATTGTCATTAGAATCGGCATTTCCATTCTTATTCCCACCCTTACGATTATTTTTACCCTTCTTCTTATTCCTTCCGGGTTGTTGGTTACCCTTCTGGTCCAACGATTGTACCGAAAACACACTCGCCATTTGGGTGGGTTGAGACGAACCCGTGGCTTGTCCCAACGCATATTGGTTGATAGATAAATGATTGAGCTATTTCACAACTAAATCCACATGTTTGTTACTCGTACAACCAACAATGCCATCGGCATGTGTTCCAGGTTTGACCTTAGGGTCGAAACTAGAATGCGGAGCATTAAGAATGATCTCATTTAACAAACCGGATTGAGCATAAATCAAGTCCAATTCCTGTGCCCTAAAAATGGCTTGTTCCTCGTTCTAAACATTGGATGTAGAAACATCTTTCTATATATAAGGTAGTAACGACTTAAGGAACCACTTGAGGAGAAACTCCAGTAGTATGAAGGCTTTAATCAATCTCTTCCATCTATACCACTCTTGGATATGGTCCGAGATATGTGTGGCTTTATCTTGCCGAAATGTTGACAAGAGTTTCATACCAAATTCATAACACACTGGTAGCTATAAGTGGTTGAGAAAATTCATATCTAGGTCATTGAACATAGTGAATTCCCCCCTAGGTAGCTCTATGTACCATTTCACGGCAGGTCCGGTGAGTGTGTGTTGAAATAGCCTTAAATGGATCGAATCTTCATGTAAGGAGTTAGAAGAGCACCATAGGTGAAATGTAGTAACATGTTCACTTGGATCTTCTTTTGGCTTTCCCTTAAACTTGGGAATGTCTGAGGGAAGCTTCATAGGGACAGCCAGCCAAGCCAGGTCATAAGATACCAGATCGTTCGTTAGTCTTGACAAGTCAGGAAGATTTAACGTTACGAAGAAAGGGAGCCTAGGTTGAGCAAGTCTATGAGGTGCTCCCTGATAATTTTGGTTCACATAGGACTGATTACCATAACCACCATGGCCATGGCCATAGTATCTTGCTCCTGTTTGACCCGTGTAGGGTGGCATGGAAGCACCATAATGTGGTGTACCTTGACTATTTGGGGTTACAAAGCCATAATTCAGGGAGTAAGAGGGTTGTTGATACCTGTACCCATAAGGTGAATAACTTTGTGCATACTACGGTCCATAATATGGTCCATAAGAATTCCCATGAGATGTCCCATGAGAAACTCCATAATTAGGAATAGACGTTCCGGAAGTAAGAATATGACCTCCAGAAGTAGGAATATGACCTCTTGACACAACAAGAGGTACTTGACTTTGAGACACAACTACGCGAGTAGCAGTAGTATGCAAATGACTCATAGCAACATTCCGACCTGAAGGACCACGTGAATGTGGGGGGGGGAATAGCATTTGAAGAACTAGGAATAGAGGATGAAGGGACATGTGAGATTACGTAAGTGGTGTTCCCTACAGTCACTCGTCTTGGATTTGGTATCCGAATAGGACTACTAGCACTAGGTATAGGATGAACATGTGATTTGACCTCCACCACCGGGATGGAGGGTGCAATGTGAATTGAGTTGCCAAATCTCTCAACGTGGAAGTGACTAGGAATGCCCCCAGGCATAGTGTTAGGTTCAAAATATGACTCGGTATGTAGTACCGAATCATGTGTACGAATACCAGACATATCATAACTACCATAACTAGTGGTCGTAGGTTCATGATGAGTCTCGTCGCTGGGCATCAAATACCGACGACCTGTGGATGAGGGATCATACCCAGAGTGCGTAGGTATATCACGTGAAGGATCATACCCAGAGTGTGTAGGTATATCAGGTGAAGGGTCATATGTAGGGGTAGGCTCTTCTTCTTCAACCTCATGAAGTGAAGAAGGTAGCTCAGGAATTTCATCTTCATGATCTCCCATCATGTGTGAATCAATGTGAGAAGTAGTCCGCCTGGACCGTCTGCTTCTCTCTCCCAAAAAAGGAGGAGATGTAGAAGGCAAAAGTCCTGTTAAACAACGAGAATGGCGAGATGCTGCACCCGAATCCACAATGACTCAAAAAATGAAAAAGTATCTCTAATTACGCAAACCCTAAGCAAGCTAACATGCATAGAGCATACACTAATATAATCTAAAGCTAATCACAAGCAAACAATGGTAGGATATGTGAGCTCCTGAATGAAGCAAGTATGTCTCACCTAGGAGAGGCTTGAGACTCCCATACACAACAAGTGGAGGTTCGTAAACAATTATTGTGTCCCTCAGCTTCAACACATATAGCGATTGTGTTGTCCGACCCCAACCTGGCTAGGACACCCGTAGAATAACCCCTACAAAGTACCCCCTCGATAACCTAGGTAAGGAAAATAAGGTCACCTCAATATAATCAATGCTTAGGCGGATAGTCACAGGTGGGATTGACTATATGTGCAGGGTATCAAAGCTTGAAACTCTCAAAAGAGCTCCCAGATATGAATACAATCCTGGAAATATCTCCGGTGCTACTCAGTTATGACTAGGGTTCATCCCAATCAATAACCGCTCACACTGCCTCGTGCTGAACTCCCTTGTAAGAGGAGGATCCTGAGAAACACTAATTATACCAAGGAATTTCACACTCTCACCTGGACAGACACATACATGTTGTTGTTTAGTGGTATTGGAGAATTTACTCACAATGAATTATTCCAAGACCCTAAAACCTAATCTTGTTGGTGTACCCTATCAAATAAAATAGTGTAATCCATTTTAATTAAGCGTTGATTTTATTTGGCTTTGTTACTCAAAAAAGGTAGATGACCGTGCAACCAATGGTGTTATGATTCATCTCGAAGTAAAATGCACACCTAACAATGAATGCAAATGCATTGTGTCGAATGAAAAATAGGGCATGCTACTACGTGAAATGCAAAATTTTCTTCAAATGACAAATGCAGTCATTCCTATATGAAAGTCTAACTAATACTTCTCTAAGAAAACCTAGTGCAAGTACCATGCAAAGTGCAAAGTGCAATGCATAATGATGCAAAGAAGTAAATATTTTTGGATTTTTTGAAAAAATGAGATACTAAAACAAAAGAATGATTCTACCACCCCCAGACTCTACAAGCACAATCAAACAGCACTCACGCAAAGTACTAAGGTAGAAGAAATCTAATGCACTAATCCCAAAACAAAAAATCGAAAATGCAATGACAAGAACATTCTTAAAAAATGAATTTACCCTAAAAAACAATGTCTCTGGTCAGAAACAGAGGTGTATACAGACTCTAGCAGTATCAAAGGAGACTCAGTAATCATCAAAATTCACCCAACAACAATCCATCTTCCTCTAAAGGAAAAACTCAGTGCATACACGACTATTCGTAGTGGACCCACGTATGTACGTGGCTATAGCAGTCAAAGCCGCGTGTATACGTGATTGTGAGTTAAAAACTCGCATACAGGAATAAAAATATATAAAAAGAAAGGCAAACAGATAAACTGAGACAAAATTCACACCAATCAGACACTACCAGGCAAACATGCCCCCAGACCCGACTCAGAAACAGAGAAATACGAGCAATTCAAGAACATTGAATGCCGATAAAAAACCCTAAAGGGAAAGTACTAGGAACTCCCCAGCAGAGTTGCCACTTCTGTTATGGAGAGAAATTCCTATGGCTTGGGGTACCACAATAGACAGCTTGACTCCAGAAATCAATCATTTCCTATATGCAAGAGAAACCAAATATCTAACACTAAAGGATCTCGATTCGTACCTTATTCTGGATGGTTGATGTAGATCCCCATTGAGCTTTCTAACTCCATCTTGAATTGATAAATTGCTTCCTCAACATTCAATAAAAAAGACAAGCATGCTATATATAATCATGTTAGATCTACTCTAGCATATATAATCAATAACATATAAGCATTTGAAATCATCCATGGATCAAATATTCATTCAAATACACATTATTGGACAGGAAAATATATTTCTATTAATATAAAATCAGATATTACAATGACTACAACCTCTGTCGGCACGTCTACGAATCAGAGAAACTGAGTCCCCCACTTGGGCCTCCACCACTTCAATCCTCCATCTCTCGATAGCAAGCTCACAAGCAAAGAGAAAGCTTGGGAAGAACACAAAAGTGCTCCAAGGGACAAATAAATGCAGACTCAAGCACAGGTTCCGGCAACATTTATGGACTATAGTTCTCTTGCTCTCAATTCCTCATGCCTTCAATGCATCCAAAGGGTTCCTTATATATCTCTTAAATGGGGTAATGAAAGGTCAAATCCAAGTGATCTCAAGGCATATGGAAGGCTAGGAGTCAAGTGAGTTGAATCCACATCAAGGAAAACTCCAAAAGAAATTGGCCTTTTGCACACATACCGATGTACGCGGTTGTAGGGGTCAAACCTACGTATATACGCGAGAAAAGGTTTAAAAGTCGCATATGGAAATTTTTACATGTTTTTAGGGATGATATTGGAAACATCAAAGGAACAAAAATGGTCCATGGGGTCTAAGGAGCTTGCAAAGGGACAGGGAAGGCCATAAAAGTGTGATTCACCATGTGTGGTAAAATCAGCTATAACACCTTGGTAAAAATGGAAAAAGAGAAGATTATCGAGGCTTCTATATCATGAGCCTCGTGTCCTCTCTTATCCCTATCAATCTAGGTTAGTTGGAGTCGATATCCCTCTTGGTAGGATCTTAGAGCCACCTGACCCACAATTCTCTCAACTATCCCTATCCATTGAGCCCTATAAATACAAGCTCATATCAATAGTTGAGGGGAGAGAACTGAATGGTATTGTTATGCTGTTGAATTGACTATCTAGTTAAATCTATTGGAGAGCACAAGAGAGCAAGTTGGAGCTATCAGGGATGAAGTGTTTGTCTTTTGGAGGAGTTTTTCAACACTAAGGCAATGGTTGTAAGCTTCTTCATTTATTTCTTAATGCAAAGATGATTTTCGTCCCACATATTTTTTGTATTGATCTCGCATGTATATGCCAACTGGATTCCTTAGTCACTAGTATGGATGTGTGAATAATTTTCGGGTAGCTTTGATGTTCTTGTTTGTTTGACATGTTTGAAGGTACACAAGTTCATCATCAAATCATTATTCTAGGTGTTTACAACATCTAGGGAAGGTCTTCATCCTTTGTTGTTCACTCATTTGTTTGGATTTGAACCATTCAGACAAGAAGAATAGCTTCTATCCGCAGAAGGTGCAATATTCCCGACTACAAATTTGCTGACTCCACTGGGGAGAAAAGAAAATTTCAGTTAATCTGATCTTCCTCAGTCCTTGAACACTTGTCTGAATCTAGGCTCCAGTTTCTAACTCTCTTCAGTCAGGTCTACCATATAACTTAGTGAATTTTGGCTTAAAACTTTCATATTTGTTCATATCTGAACTATTTTGACCTTATATGCTCTTTTTTACTGTCAATTCATCAGTCTTTACCTTGATTTGATCAATTTTTAACTTGAAATCTTGTTCTCTTTGTGTTTTGGATTTATTTAAGGAACCGCACATGTGTTGTTGGCAACAAGCGGTGCCACCGCCTAAACTCTGTTAGCCATAAGTGGTGCCACCGCATGAACCTTGTTAGCTAGAAGCGGTGCTCGTCCAGAACCGCTTTGTCAGGACCCCTCCAGCGCAGTGCTAGGTAGGCCTTGTTCTAGAACTTGTTTTTTGTCATTTTTTGCAAAAAGTTGGATTTTTCTTGCTTTCATCTCTGCACTGTCAGGCTTGTTTGTTTGAATCTGAATGCTCATGGTTGAAATTTTGTGGTAAAAATTGGTTTGATTGAAAAATTCAAACGCTAGGTTAGGCTTGTTGATTTTTTGTTTGCTTTCATGCTTGTGGGTTGTGATTTTGAAAAGAATTTTTGAAAGCTTAGGTTTCAGTTAGATCTATTTTCATTTCATTTATAAAGACTGAAAGAAAAACCATTTGCTTATCATTTTAATTTCATTTTTTCCAATGAGGAATTCATTTTGCTTTTTAAAAAAAAAAAATTTTTTGATTGAGATTAGGTCATTATTATTACTGAGCATAGGGAATTGGATCTCTGATTAGCCTCACAAGATTTCAGGTTCTCTTTGTTCTTTTGTCTCTCTTGCATTAGTACTATCTCATCAAAATAAAAAATAGTGTATTTTTAAGTTAGATCTATCTATGAGTAAAAGAAAAATAAAAAAAATAGATTGCATATGCATGTAGAGTGTTTTTTTTTTCTTTTAGGAAAAGAGACTCTTACCCATCTGATTGCTTTCAAAAAGAAAAATGAGTTTGGAATGTGTTGCTTGTCTTTGGATTTGATTTGTTCAAAGTAGTTGTTTGGGAATTTTTTATTTTCAAAATGAAAAGAAAATAATCTCTTTCCCTCCCGTAAGTAGACATACCTCGAACGATAAAGTGAAATATTTCCATCTACATATCTGCATGGTTTTACTTTTTCTATCAAAATTCCATGCATTCACCTAACCGTCCACTTTAAAATTAATGGTAGTTATAGGCTTAAAATTTACATAGCAATTTGAGTGATAGGCTAGAGACGTGTTCAGGAGTCGTTAAGCGTAGGAGATGTCGTTACTCGTCCGCACTACATCCTGAGACTCACGCAGTTCTTCCATGTATCGTCGATATATTGAATGACCTTTCACATACCCTTAAGGTATATAGAAAGGTAATTCATGTACTCGATTGTATATAGGAAGGACCCTTGTGAACGATTGTGCATTAGACAACACTACTACAGATTTGAGCTCCCACGTACCTTACGTATATCGAGAGACCCCAGTAGGATACCTTATCTATATGAGAAAATCCCTTTGGCCGTCTTGCTTGGAGCCATACATCGAAAACAACAATCGGGGAGATTACTACGCATGTACCCTTGTGGTATATCGCGAGTGGCACCTTTTTGACAATCCTGGTGAGAGACCTAACTATCTGAACTCCTCCTATCATTTAAGTTTGCTTGTTTGGCCTATAGCTTGAGTACGGAAAATTTTGGTGTGTTTTCTAGTTTTGAGACCCTAGGATAGATAGGAACTGTACAAACTGGCTGAATTAAGACAGTCTAGAAGAGTACGAGGGTTGCCACCTGATTTTATTCTTGTTTCAGGAGAAAATCCTATGGAAGCTATCGACCAAGGAGCTGCTACTCCCAAGTGGGAGAAAATTTGGTTGCAGAAAGTGGAGATCCATATCCTTTGCACGGTCCTCCCTTGGTTCAACAACCTTCTAGGGGAAATATTTCATTCCATTCTCCCATGGAAGGCCATGTTGATGATACTACCCGTCCATATTATGGTCCCAATGCTCCGTTTTGGGATACCTCTATGGGCCAGGCCATTGCTTTGTTTGGCACCCATCCAACCTCTTCTGAAGATATTTCACCAAATGAAGAAGAACATAGACAATACTAGGAAGCTATTCTCTGTGCAAGAGAACTTGAGAAGAAAATAGATAACATATTGGGTACACCACCACCTTGCTCAGCAGTTTTTCCTCATAATCTGGACCCTTGGCCTGTTGGATATTGCTCACTTGCTAATTCTATGAAACTCATTGAACCTATTCTAGATCACGCTATGAATCCACATAATCTAGGTCAAACTACCAACCCCACCACCTCCCATATTATGTATGTTCCAAATCCTCTCGGGTCTTCCGCACCTAGGGAACAACATTCAATTCCTGTTTCATCAATACCTTCTAGTGTCGGGGGGCAACCCCCGGCATGACTGAAGTGAATAAGTTATTCACTTACACAAATAATATTACCAAAAGACTTGGAATATTAAATAAGCCATAATAATATATAAATTGATGATAGAATAGATATGATACATTTACAATGGTCGGACTTATATATGTCCATTCGTGACTTTCCAACCTACAGTCATGACTCTTTGATAATTATTAATTATTAATTATTAATTATCTATTAATATTATTTTTAATATTTATATATTTTATGTTCGTTACATTTGAAGTGAATAAGTTATTCACTTACACAAATAATATTACCAAAAGACTTGGAATATTAAATAAGCCATAATAATATATAAATTGATGATAGAATAGATATGATACATTTACAATGGTTGGACTTATATACGTCCATTCGTGACTTTCCAACCTACAGTCATGACTCTTTGATAATTATTAATTATTAATCAATAGTTATCTATTAATATTATTTTTAATATTTATATATTTTATGTTCGTTACATTGCCTTCCCCTTAAGGGAAGCTTTGTCCTCAAAGCTTGTTTAGTGAAGGAATTCTTAGTTATGAATAACGTCTTGCCATGTCTCTCTGAACTTGTAACTTCGACACTTGATGAGACATGGTGATATAATTTCCGAATCCCAGAACTGAATTGTCTCATTTCCTCGGGAGTCATCCATCCAAGATTTACTTTCATCCGAGTTTCCTGTTGGTCTCCTTGTTGGATAAAACTTCTTGTTTTTTGTTTAGGTTGTATATTTTGTGTTCCTTTGCATTTGACATCGTAACCTCTTTGCTTATGTGCATTTTGACCCTGTCGTTGGTCAAAATGACTTTTATAGTTAGTGTGTCGATAAGGAGTTTTTATTGTTTGTTCATTTGCTGGATTGACTTCTTTTTTATCTGTATTGATGATTGGATTTGTAATTGCTTTGTTTTCCTTGACTTGTTTTTTTGAGCCCAAAAGTTTTGATGTCCTCTTCTGAATGTGCACCAACTTGTTTCCAACTAAATCTTTAGCATTCTTAAGATTCCTGATCATTTCTTCTTGCTTTTTCACATCGTCTTTAAGCTCTAATAGTTTCTTCTGTAGATCTCAATTTTCCTCTTCTATCTTTTGATGGTCCTGTGCCCTATCTTTCGCCTTCTTGATTTGAAAGAGAAACTTCTGATTATGATCTATTAAACGAGATATCTCTTCTTCTTTGTCCTTGATGACTTTTTCGAATTCTTTCTGCATATTTTGTCTTGATTTTTTATCTTGTTGTGAAATCATCTTCGAAATGTCTTTGAAATATTCAGATGACACATCCTCGGAATCTGATTTCATTGAAACATATTGCAGTTTGATTTGTTTCTTCTTATATGGAAATGTTAAAAACTTTTTCTTCATATTTAAGATGATTTCTCCCAATGTTTCCATCCACGATAAGCTGAGAATGATGTCAACTTCATTTAGATAAATACTCGTAACATCGAATTGGGATGTGAACTTATACTCATCAATTGTCAGTTCTAAGTCCCTAATGGCATATTGTTTCCCACCTTATTTATCTTTCTTTTCGATTATACTTAGTTCTGGGACGAGTAATTGATTTGCCAATTGGACGTTAATGTGATTTTCCTCGTTGGTTGGGAAAATAGCGATTCTAATAGGCTTGCTTTGAATAATCCCTTCAAGTTTTAGAATGTCAATGGCTATCTTTGAGTCGGTCTTCTGGAATCTTCCTTTTTTGTCACCATGAGACTCCATTTTTGTGTTCGAAGGTGAATAGTCTTCCACTTTCGGCAATAATTGATCTTCCTTTGACTTCTTTGGCAATAAATGGTCTTTGAATTTTTCGATGATAGGAGGGTCTTTGACTTCGAATTCTTGAATAATAATGGTATTCTTTCTTTTTTGTATTAAATAATAATTGTAATTATTACAATTATTAATATTAATAATATTTTTTCATAAATATAATAATAATATTACCAAAAGACTTGGAATATTAAATAAGCGATAATAATATATAAATTGATGATAGAATAGATATGATACATTTACAATGGTCAGACTTATATACTTCCATTCATGACTTTCCAACCTACAGTCATGACTCTTTGATAATTATTAGTTATTAATTAATAATTATCTATTAATATTATTTTTAATATTTATATATTTTATGTTCGTTACAACGACCTACGTTACCTGTCACTGGAATTGTAGCTAGTCATGGACAGACCTCTAGTATAGACAAATATATAGTCTATGTCCCTCCTACCCATATGAATGCGGTTAACCCCCCATCTAGTTTAGGTCAGCCCTTGGGGGTACAACCTATAATCAATCAAACCTCTTAGGGGTATGGTTACACAATAAATCAAGTACCTGTAGGAAATGTCAATTACCAACCACCCCTACAGGAATGCCTTATGCTAGAATTCCATATCCTAGTAATACTTTCACTCCATGGGGGCAACCTAACTGGTCAGACATGCCAGCTATGGGAGGGATTCCTATTCATACTGCGGGGGGTGCCGAAGGAACACCTTACGGAGGTCCTCCCTATGGGGGGGCTAATGGTCCTGGAGGGCCTAGCGGCTTTCCTCCTTATGGTCCTAATGGTTTTGGTGGTCCTGGGGGCCCTGGTGGCTTCCCTCCTAAGGTTCCTAGAGGGTCTGGTGGCCCTCCTCCTAGTGGTTTCAGAGGCTCTATAGGTTTACCTCCTAGGGGTCCTGGAGGGTCACGTGGTCCTCCTCCTGGTGTCCTAGGTGGTCCTGGTGGTCCTAGAGGCTCTGGTGGTCCTAATGGTTCTGATCCTGGAAATCAACCCCCCGCGGGTGAATCTTTCGATGGTTCTTCATCACAACAACCTGTCTATCAGTCTACTTATGGTCCTACTAGTACTTATATGCCATATCAATACTACCAGTATGTGCAACCCAATCGCCAGTTACCTTTCCTAGAAACTTTGGACTTGCTTGATCTGTCCAATTTGATTAATGATCCCATTCGACATAACCATTCATGGCCTCCCATTCCAGTAAAGTTACCATCGGACATTCCAAATTTCTATGGGAAGCAGGGAGATGATCCAAAAAACCATGTCATGAAATTCCATTTGTGGTGTTCTTTGAACTCCCCAATGGATGATTCAGTTTGTTTAAGACTCTTCCAGCAAACTTTGACTAGTACCGCCACGAAATGGTACATTGAACTTCAGCAACATTCGTTTGTGGATTTTGGTTCTTTGAAAACCGTCTTTCTTACACACTTTCAACTTCCTATTCATTATGAAATGGGTACATATCTCTTAACTTCTCTGCGACATAACACCTCCACCCACATATCCAGTCATATCCATGAGTGGAGAAGGCAGAGAATACTTATTAAGGCTCCTATCCCGGATCAATTGTTAGCTGATTGGTTTACTAAATATTTGTTTCCTCCAATCACCCAAGATGTGGCTATTGGCGGTGCCGTTATTGAAGAGCAAGACATTAGTCGAGCCCAATATATGGACTTGGTATATTCCCATTCCTGGACGTTTTATGACTTGATCCCTCAAGCTCCTCGCCCAAGCACCTATCCTGCAAAGACGACAGCAGAAACCCCTGTTGATGGGATTGTTTGTTCAATCTGGTCCCCGCCAACAACAAAATATTCCAAGAAACCCCAAACTTCCACCCCTACTCCTTCAACTCCCAATATTTCCACCGAGGTCAGTTCCATTCAGAGTACTCAAATGCCTGGAAAGAATAAAAAGAAAGGTAAAGCTAAAAACAAAAAACCTGGAAACCAACAGGAGAATCCAAAACCAACCATCAACGAGAATGATAAAGGGAAATGAAAAGAGAAATATCCATGTCTGCTATGTGGAGGTGACCACTTCATGAAAGAGTGTCCTCATTGTGAAGAAATCACTCAATTTATAAAAACTAATCCCGCACCCACAATTCTCACAGATCCTTTTCCCTCTCAACAATAGCTGATAGACGACATGTCTAATCAGGGAAATTCTAATTCTTCAAAGGAAATTCACATGATTTCCTCAGACACTATTAGTTTGTAAACTCGAAGTCAGAATTATGACAAACTCGTAGACAAGAAAGAAGACAATTCTTCTTCAGGAAAATCTCCCTCTACTGGTTCTCCCGAGTCATCGTCTATTCGTCCCCTAACCATCGAGAAACCTAATCTCGACATGGTTTGCGTCCAGCCAAGAGTACTCTTAGGAAGGATGTTTTTAATCCTAATGCCCGAGCTGCTCAATTTTATAATGTAGTGGAAGATCTTTCTCAGGCACCATGTGCAATGTCTACCTTGGAAGTACTCCAAATTTTCCCTACACAACGCAAAAACTTGTTAACCGCATTAGGAGCTTTAGACCTAGACAACACTAATTTGATTCATTTCAATGTCAAGAACTATAAGTCTATACTACCTCACAACCTTGATTTCCAAATCATAATGAAAGTAGTCACAAAGAAGGTCTTTAGAGCTGTCCTAGACGAAGGAGCTTCAACTTCGGTTTTGTCCCTGTCTTGTTGGAAAGCTATTGGCTCTCTCGATCTTGTAACATCACCTACGACTGTGAAAGCCTTTGATGGATGAGGTTTCCAGCCCCATGGTCTCATACCATCCCTTTCAGTCGAGTTTGGGGGAAAAAATGTTTCTATTCAAGTGGAAGTAGTAGATGCCCCATTAGATTACAACCTCCTATTAGGAAGAAATTGGTTTTACACCATGACTGCTTTCGCTTCGACAGTATTTTGAACTGTCCAATTTCCACATATAGGGAGGATTGTAACCATTGACTAGATCGATTTTTGTACGTCGGATGTTACCACCCCTACGGATTATAAAATACCTATGTTAGGCCAGTCCCCTCCTCCTTACTAGTCGATTGGGGTAGGCATGCTGAAGGATTCTTCCCTTATGGGGATTTTTCCATCAACTCCTTCTAACATAGACACAACAATGGTAAATATGATTTCTTTGTTTGATTATGATCCAAAGGGAAAACAAATTGTTGAGTCCACCTCATTGATTCCACATGAAGAAATGTACAACATTATCCAAACCCTTTCTGATGACCACACCAATGACCTTCATCTGGTGGCTTCGGACCCTTACCACCTGTCCTATTGGCTAGAACCCTCTCTTCTTATTATGGATTAGCTCTCCCAGAATTTTCCTTCCGATGAGTCCATTCTGGAGATCATGAGTACGAATGAGCCTATATGGGAGGATCATCATCATAGATCCTTGTTCCTCCCCAATACCAGTTCGGTAGACCATGATTTTGCATCCATTTTTGCTACTGATATTTTCAAAACACCTCAAACTCTTATATTGTTGTAGAACATGGATTTTGAAGGAAACCTATGCAACATTACTCAAACAAATCCAATTGACATATCAGCCAAGCCTTACACCCTTGAGCATGTTCATGTTGGGCAGAGTTGCTCAACAGAAGAATCTGAAGCATATAGAGCACTTTTCAAAGAATTTCAAGATGTTTTTTCCTGGTTTGATGAATAAATGCCAGGGATAGACCCATCCATTGTGGTTCACAAAATAAAAACATATCCCACTGCAAAACCCGTCAGGAAAAAACTGAGACAAGTCCATCCACGGAAAGCCCTAGCTATCAAAGCTGAAATAGAAAAAATTCTAAAATCAGGGTTTATTTATCCCATACCCCTGATGGAATGGGTATTGAGTGTCATCCCTGTCAATAAAAAATAGGGCACCATTAGAGTCTGCATCGATTTCAGAGATTTGAACAAAGATTGTCCCAAATACAACTTTTCCACTCCGCATATCGACTAGATTATCGACAACTATGCTGGAAGTGTCATCTTCTCATTTATGGATGGATTTTCGGGTTATAATAAGATTGAGATTTTCCCCACCGATCAGCATAAGACAACATTTATTTTCCCATGGGGAACATTTGCATACAGGAAGTTACCATTCGGCCTGAAAAATGCTGGAGCCACTTTCCAGCGTGCTATGTCCTATGTGTTTCATGATATAAAACATATTGTAGAACCATACCTTGATGATCTTCCATCTCATTGACAGTGACGGGAGGACTACCCTGGTCATCTTAGAGACATTTTCCTCTGATGTCCTCATTATAACATATGGCTCAATCCTCATAAATGTGTTTTTTGCATTGAGATGGGATGCCTGTTAGGTTTTGTGGTTTCTAAGTATGGAATCCAGATAGATCCATTGAAACTGCCTCTATTATAGCTCTACCAACCCCAACCAACCTTTTAGAACTCCAAAGTTTTTGAGGGAAGGCAAACTTTCTCCGTCGTTTCATGTGCAATCTTGCAGAGAAAACAAACGGTTATATGTGTCTCCTTAAAAAGGACACTCCATTCTTTTGGGATGACCAAGCCCAATGAGCCTTTGATAATCTCAAACACGCTCTGACTCACTCACCCATGATACACCCCCCAGATTATTCAAAGGATTTTCTCTTATACATTGCTTCCTCCACTACTACCATCACTATGGTTTGGTGTAGGAGAATCCTGACGGTTAGGAGCATGTGATCTACTATACTAGTAAGAATCTCATGGATTCTAAAAGTCGATACTCACACATGGAGAAATTAGCATTGGCCACGGTCATTGCTATTCAGAAATTTCGTCACTACATTTTGCTCCACACAACCACTGTATTAGCAGACCAGAACCCTATGTATTACATCCCGACACATCAGGTGCTCGGGGGAAAGTACTCCCGATGGATAGTCATCCTACAAGAGTTTGATCTAGAATTTTCCAAAGCTACATCAAAGAAATCCTTGGTATTTGCTGATCTTATGTGTGATATTCCCTGTGCTTCGACGGAATATGAGCTCAGTGATTCATTCCTGGATGAATTCCTGTTCCTGATAAGCACTACTAACCCATGGTATGGAGATTTTCTCATTTATCTCCAGACACAAATATTTCAGCCTACTCTATCCCATGATGATCGTCGCCATATCCGTCACCACAAAAAATGCTACCTCATATTGAATGACAGTCTGTATAGACATGGTATTGATTCCGTTCTCTGGCGATTCCTTACCCACGAGGAAGATGAAAAATTCTTGAATGATTGCCACTCTAGAGCATGTGGCAGTCATCTATCTGGGATGGCTACAACCCAAAAAATCCTTTGCGTTGGCTATTTCTAGCCTTCGATCTTTAAAGATTGTCATGAGGTTGTTAAGAAATTCCCACCCTGTCAACATTTTTATCCAAGAAAGTGCACCCACCCTGCTCTGTTACACCCCGTCATTGCTGTTGGCCCTTTCTACAAATGGGGGATCAATTATATGCATTATAAGCCTACCTTAGCCAGGGGGCATGGTTACATCATCATAGCCATCGATTATTTTACAAAATGGGTTGAGATCATGACTACATATGTAGAGGACGGTAAGAATGCCGCTCTCTTCCTGTTCAATCATGTGATAGCAAGATTTGGAGTCCTGCAGTCCATAGTTATAGATCACGGATCACGTTTCCATAATCAAATGATGGAGGAATTAAGTGCCAAGCTAGGTTTTCATCATGAAAACTCTACGCCCTATTATCCGCAAGATAATGGACAGGAGAGGCCATTAACAAAGTTTTGAAAACAATGCTGCGTCGGATAATTGGAGACCATAAATCCAACTGGAACCATATTCTTTTCTCCACTCTTTGGGCTTACAAGAATTCGGTAAAAACAGCTACTGGTTTTACACCTTTCCAGCTTTTCTATGGACTAGAAGCTGTCTTGTCAATTCAATGTCAAATTCCATCCTTGAAACTTGCCATCGAACTTCTCCCAGACACTTGCTCAGAGGAAGAAATATTTCTATATTTGAACAACCTTGACGAAACTAGAAGAGATGTCGCCTTAGCTAATGAGGCACACAAGAAACACATCAAGGTGCAATATGACAATTCTGTCCAACCTCATGCCTTTAATGAGGGTGACCTAGTTTTGACCTATGATCAGATATATGAAAAACTAGGGAAGGGGAATTTCGAATCCATGGGGTACGATCCTTTTGTTATTTCCAAAGTTTTAGAGAAAGGGGCCTATGAGCTCGTGGACTATGATGGAATCCCCTTAGGAAAACCTTGCAATGGGTTGTACCTGAAGAGGTACTATGCCTAGATATTTCTTGTATAGTACTTTGTATATATGTATATTACTTGAATTTTAGTGTGCTTAAGTATTTTCAATATGGTTTTGATTTTAGTGTCCATATCTGTTTATACCATGTTTTGGTCATGCATAGCAGTTGTCTTTCTACGGCTTCGTTGATGGTTCTTGCCACCACACCTTGAATCTTGCCTCAACTTCTTGGGTTCTCTATTCCCTAGCTTACAATTTGGTCAGTTCAGAAGTGGTTTGTATTGGTCCCGCTACCAACAATATCATCGAGTATCGAGCATTCATAGGTCTTCTAACTGAAGCTACCTCCCAAGATGTTCGTAACTTGGTAGTTTTGATGGACTCACAACTAGTGGCTTGTCATTTAAACCATGTCTATACCATTAGGAATATCGTGCTTCTCCATCTCTTCTAGAGGGTACATTATTTAGAGAGGTCATTTGAAGTAATTACCTATAGGCATATCCCTAGGGAAGATAATGCAGTTGCCGACTCATTGGAAAATTACATCCTAGATAGGAATATTGCCCATTCATGACGTGAAAATAAAACATGGTTCACTGTAAATAAACTATTAAAGACACATAAAACTGATATAAAAACATTTCACCATTTGAGACATATAAACACCAAGCAGAAGTCTGTATATATATATATATATATATATATATATATATATAAACATGTTTTACAAAAAATAGGTCACGAGACCTCATCTGAAGCGCTCAGGATTTCAGGTAAAAAATCATCATACAAAAGTCACTAAAGCTATCTATCAGCTTTCAGTGAATACATCATGCACCCTATCATCTAGTGATGCTCGTGGTAACACATAACCTCCCAAGCTACTCGACGTAGTAGTTTGCTAAAACGACCTGGTACTCCCGCAGTGGGCCTCTGGTACCTTAGTGGGAGGTCGTCAATCGAGGCATTCAGGATGTCTAGAGTCAACCTCTTAAGGTTTTCCCCTAGCTCCCCTATCACATCATCTCTTTGTGGTACGAAGCAAGATCTGGCTCGCCTATCTAGTGGGGAGGATCCCCCAAGTCATGCTGATCCGACATCTGCATGAAAACATTCAAGTCTCGTTACTACACATAAAAAATATAAAACATAAAAACATAATTTCCATTTTAGGGTTTTTGTTTCTTACCGATATCAGCCCACTGCCCACCAGGTGGAAGTGGTAGGTCAGGGTCACCACTAAAGTCAATGCCTGCATATGCATAGTTCTCTACCACAAGGAGCTGATCTCTCAACCATCGGAACTTACGGGTCACCGAACTTCACCTTGCCTCTACCTGCTCCTATGTGGGCCATGATCCAGACCCATATTAGCATGCGAGGGTCTCACACCCTCAACTCCGTAAAAAACTCATGGGGTCTCATCTAGGGAACTCGCTCGAAAAAGAAACATGCTAGAATGGAACCAAAACCAAACTGCTTCAGCTCCCCCTGTCGACACTTGGTCAGCTGATCCTTGAAGATCGGAAGTAGAGCTTCCACCCATTTGAATACTATGGGCGCCATGGCCTCTATAACATAGAGAATATTCCCTCTAGATGCATGATGTACCCCTTGGCTCCCCACCACTCTCTACATGGTAAAAAAAAATGTCCGTAGTGGGCCATCCACCAATGCTTTTATGGGAATTTTCTTCCCTGATGTCTTGGTCCCAAGAATATAATGGAAGTTTATTATCTCTTGGGTAGTGATGTCCCCTCCACGAGAACCGGTCAAAGAGATGGGAGCACCCTGTCTCGATAGGCTTGTCATGAAGTAGATATCCTCTACTTTAATTGTCAATACATGAGCACCCACCTCAAAATACTATTACTCCGGATTCCACATCCAGAGGATATGCTCTAATAGGCACTCATGCTACACCATGCTGGGTATGCGGAAAAAATTTAGAAGACCACAGTCTCTCAACGTGGCTATACAACTCGTGTTTCATTCGAAAAATACATTATCATTGTCATGTTGCCTCTCTTTCCAAATTACCATTTTTTATCAATGGGAACCTATCAAAAACCATGACAAGGCCAATTAGAAACAATATTAATCATTCAAATCATCAAATTTGAGCTAGTTTACCTTGTGCATACATTTTTATTCACCCGTGGCTGGCACTGCCTGTGTCTCATTGAGTACAGGCGGTGGCATTGCATGTGCGCAGTGTTTTAGGCACAGTTCTAGCGGGGTACCACTTATCCCACAAGGGATAAGAGAGGTGCCCGCTTTCATGGTTTTAGGGCTTGCCCAATAATACCAAAACACCCCCAAAAATAAAAAATGAAAGCATGAAATGAAAGAGAAAGGTTTAAGCTATTAACAGGATCTGACAGTGTGTAAATCCAATGGTAGATGCTCCTAAAATCAGCAACTGAAAATCTGGCCAAGAAAATGCTCCAAAGGCCCTCCACTATGGGTAAATGGTAAAATGTTTTGATTTTTTACTATTTACATATCTTTTATAAGCATTCTAGGTTTTGTCATGTCATAGTTTTTGAAAATCTATCAGTCATGATCCTTTAATGTCGTCATTGGAGAGTTTAACCATTGTTTTTTAATTTGTTGCAGGATAAAGAGCGGTAGCAGTAAACATTTTGGGAGTTTGTTTTTTACTTTTTTGCACTACCATAAAACGGAAAAAGTATTTGATCATTTATTGCGACACTTTGGTCATGCTCTTGAAACTTAGCATCAAAGGTCCGAGTCCTTTTTTGATTCTTTTCAGACTCGTAAAACCCCTCATTATGAAAAGAGACCTATTGAAGTCTTCTTTAAACTCTTTTCGGGATCCTTAAATACAAAAAGATTGTTGATTGATTTTGTCTTCTTCATGCTCATTAAAGCACTTGAAGAGTGATTCATATGATGGTAGTTTATCACTTTTTCGGTTTAGATGAACTATTTTACGAAAAAGGACCCTATGGAGTCTTCTTCCATGGTCGTTCAGACTCTCTAAACATGAACAATACTGAGTTAACTTTCATTGGACTCGTTAAACTAAACATTGAGACACCCTCTTTTGGGAACGAACGCCTCCTCTCTCAAGTTCGTAAAATGTATGAGTTTGGACTTGTATTCAGACGAGCTATAACAAGTGTTTGTTACCCTCTTTGAACTCATAAAAACAAAAAGAGGTACTCATCAACCATGATGGGGAAATTATGGGAAGGGAATCATTTTGCAAATAAATGGTAGTTTGTCGTTACCTTTGAACATGGCACTTGTTTGCATATCATTTAAGTCAATTGGGTATTCAGCTGATTTCTATGGTGATCCACATTCATGATTCATGTCACTCCTTTGAGTCTTTCAAAATAATGCATTGTCCACCGTTGCACTGTGTGTTTTCCTGGTCTAGTCATGCTGCCAAGTCTTTTGTCGTGCTGCCCGATGTTCAAAGGGAAGTTGAAGAAGTTTTACCCCTGCAATCAATACATTTTTTGTATCAGTACTTTTGATCTATCCTTATGGTTACCTCATTCAAATCATTCCAAAACTTTGGTCTGAGTTTCATTTCGTCGATGTGGGACTCATCATGGCCCTCCTTCGACGAGACTATTCCTGTTGACATCAACTCATCATCCGGGAAATAGTCTTAGAAAAAAATTTAGTACCTTGAGATATGTATTCCTCAATGATAGATTCTCTTGCTCTCGACATAGGTTCAAATCATTGACCTTTGATCGATAGAATCAACTAGGTGTTCGACATCAAGACATCTATTCACACTCAATAGATTGTACTAGGGTACCTTGGGAATCATTGACATCAATGGTGATCTCCCTCGCACTTGTTAACGGTTCACATAATTGGCTGGTAATCAAGTGGTTTATACCATGTTCAACTTCAAAACATTGTAATCACATGGATAGAATCGTACTTTGTGGAAAATGAGACAAAGACCCTGGGGACTTGTTTAGCACTCATTGTTTTCCCCAGGTTGCGATGGAGTTTTATATGTCCAACATGGATCCACATTTGTATGGTCGTGGCTATGCTCAAATTTGCATCTGTATGACATAGATCTATGTTGTATGTCTGGTAGCTATGTTCAAGTTTGAGTCCTCTATCACATGGATCTATGTTGTATTCTAGTAACAATGATTGTTTATTCCTCTCATGGATCTTCCTTGTATTGGTCTATAGCCATGAGTTGGTTACATTTGTCTATGAGTCAAAAGTATTGATGTATTGCATATGCCTACTCCATGACACTCTCCGACCAAGCTGACTCTCACCTTGAAGTGACAACTTGTTCTCTCAAAGCTATGGCTTATCATATCCTTCTAATCCTCATGCTTTGGGGGGAATTCTGTTATACCCAAATCTTGTCACCAACATGTGATGAGATCCTTAACCCTTATGTTTTCCCTAAATCCCAAACTTGGAGTGGAAAATTTCTCTGGATATCAATTCTACATGAAAAAACCTAGCACTGCACTTTCCCTTTGGTTGATGAGCGGTACCTTGTTTAGCACCGCCTGTGTCCTATTATAGAAAAGCAGTTCCACCGCGGAAGTGCTTTTTTCTTGAAGAAGTTCTCACCTAAACCGCTCTGTCATAAGGGAACAAAAGAGGCAGCCTTGGTAAAAATGGAAAAAGAGAAGATTCTCGAGGCTTCTAGATCATGAGCCTTGTATCCTCCCTTATCCCTATCAATCTGGGTTATTTTGAGTCTAGATCCCTCTTGGTAGGATATTAGAGCCACCTCACCCACAATTCTCTCAACTATCCCTATCCATTGAGCCCTATAAATACAAGCTCATATCCATAGTTGAGGGGAGAGAACTGAATGGTATTGTTATGTTGTTGAATTGACTATCTATTCCAATCTATTGGAGAGGAAAAGAGAGAAAGTTGGAGCTATTGAGGACGAAGTGTTTATCTTTTGGAGGAGTTTGTCAACACTAAGGAAATGGTTGTAAGCTTCTTCATTTATTTCTTAATGCAAAGCTGATTTTCGTCCCACATATTTGTTGTACTGATCTCGCATGTATATGTTACTGGATTCCTTAGTCACTAGTATGGATGTGTGAATAATTTTCTAGTAGCTTTGATGTTCTTGTTTGTTTGACATTTTTACAGGTACATAGGTTCATCATCAAAGCATTATTCTAGGTGTTTACAACATTCAGGGAAGGTCTTCATCCTTTGTCGTTCACTCATTTTTTTTGGATCTGAACCATTCAGACTAGAGGAACAACTTCTGTCCGTAGAAGGTGCAATATTCTTGACTACAAAGATAAAATATTTGCATCGAACTTCACTATGTTGTCAGTAATAGAGGAAATGGGGAATCCTCTATTCGTGTGTTGAAGGTCATACTTTTCTCTTATCTTGGTCATATCTCTGTTTGGGCACAAATATGGCGCAAGGTTGTGTCTGTGGTGTAGGAGACCTATTATCATCAAAATGAGCTCGATGTCAAAAGGATAGGGTCGGTCAAGTCGTAAATAACCTCCATAGAAGCAGAGCATGAGCTGTTTCACATATGTGCTCTCCTGCTTGCTTCTACCAAAGTGTGGCATGAGTAGTAAGTTACGAAGGCCCGCACTTTCTATACCTCAATCCCATTGCATTGGAACTACCAACTACAGCTCAGGAGGGACGGATGAAAGCGTGATCATGTAGTTCTTTCTCTCTAGGTCTTCTTGCTTCCTCGTATCAATGTCTTCAAACTGTAACTTCACCAGCTTTGATATTATGTTCATCAGCATTGGTACTCCCACAGAGATTTGGGGTGCAACCAAGTAGGAGTGCGCTTTCGTCGAAAGCTTTACTTCAAGCACCTCTTCTCTCCTTGGCTGAACATATGGCAGCATTAGGTTCTGGTCCTCTAGAGTGCCATGTTCCTGCTCTCTTTGTGGTGACACAGATGGTGCATCCTCCACAGGTATATCCTCAGTGGCCTTATGCTTATTTGAGAAATTTGGCACCCTAAACCTAGGCACTGATGTTTCTAGGATTTCTCTATCCGATACAAATGGTCATAGACCTAAAACTGGCATATTAATTGGTGGATTCTGAACTGGGGCCGACGCAGAGGCCGAAACAGGGGTTGAACCCGCTGTAGGAACTGTCTATAGGTTTTGTCGCACCATCATTTTTTTTCTTCTTATTGTTGTTGTACCTCTGGCGATGTAATTTATTCTTCTATGAGGAAAGGTGACACTCTCATAGTGTCGGACTTCTCACTGGTGCTAGAAATGGAAATGACCATTAGCTTTGGCTCTCACAATTACAAGATATGGTTCGCTCTGCTTCTCTCTTTGCAAGTAAAAGGATTCTTGTTGATGAAGGATCATATTTATAATGATGTGCTCATCTGGCCTGTGATCATTCAATGGAAGATCGACATCTTGTTGATCACATGGGCTTCCCATTCAACACATTCCAACATTAATTCACATACTCAAGTTTTGATCTATACCTGTCAGGTCAGTTATGGTGAGAATGACGGATGGGACCAAAAAGCACGTCATAATTCTCCTCAGACTCATCAAATTAATGATACCTTGCTGTCATAACCACCTAAATATTTTTGGGTATCTAGGATTTAATGACATCTAGCTATCATTCCCGCTCTTACTGCAATTTGCATGCTCCTATTGCAGACATACGACAGAACAACTTCCTTTTGTTTTTGTTTTTTTTTCATATATTCATGCCTTACCCAGGCATGTCACAGCCAACATAGTAAGGTTTCATGTGGCTTCCATTTTTCATTCCTACGACTGGTGTTCCATCCATCTTGTGCAATTTTACTACACCAGCCTCCATGATGTGCGCGATCACATATGGCCCTAACCAATGTGTCTTCAATTTCTTTGGATGCTTCAAAAATTTGTTGTTGTACAACAAAACAAGTCCTCCAACTTCAAAATGTTTAGTTCTGATATGGCAATCATGCCATGCTTTATGTCTTTGTTTCTCTGTGTTTTGATGAAATCTTGCGACGAAGCGTTCCTCTTCCATATGAATGAGCTGTAACAACCTTTGTTCGATAGCATCTTCATCGGTTATTTTTGTTAGCACAGAAATTATTAAGATCGACACAATATATTCAATCAGCACAATATTGGCAGGGGGTTGGGGTAATTTGCACAACATCGCGGATGCTGTGTAAGCCCAGAAGACACGGCGCAAGACAAAGATAGCGCAATAGGCGGAAGATAGACTACTTTTGATTATTTTGTGTCACTTTTTGTACTTGTTGACCATTTTTGTGGATATTGGTCTTTATTCAGTTAAATTAGTTAGAATTTAGTTAGAAGTGGACCATGAATGTAAAGGTGCAAGCATATATATAGACAAATTGTGAATGCGATAGATATTAATCAATGTATGCATGGGAATATCGAGAGAGAGAATCAAAGAGAACAAGTTGTTGGTTGTCTAGAGATTAATTGTTATCTATTTTTGAGTTGTGGTTGCGCAGAAGTAATATGAGAAGACGAATGTTGATTTGAATCATTGTTATATTCTTTTTTCTTTTTCCATATTTTTGTTCTACAAATCTAACGATGAATGCTAAGTGAATCTAAACTGTGTATCTATGAAGTGATGTTTTATTGTTTATGAATGTTTTCATATTTTTCGATATGTTTTTCATTGGTAGATTTGTTACAGTTATGAATGTATGATGCACAACGATCTATTCTGGTCATTAAGTTGATGAATCATTGATGCCATAATCCTCCTCTATACTGCAGAAAATTGGTTTCGTTATCCCTCCCTTGAACATCTCAGGTGAGACTTCATCCACTCTGTGGGTGTTGCTGGATGGGGTAAAACCTGTCTGGGCCGATGCTCAGGGAGATCACGGCGAGCTGGGTGTCAACAGAATGGGAACCCTTGTTGACTGGGTTTTTTTGGTGAGGTTTGCACCAACAAATGGTTCTATTTTCAGGATCTTGATTTGACTGAGAGGAGGGTATGCGAAATTTAGAGCGATCAAAATATCAAGAGTGGATGTGGCATCTGATGCGACCATGTAACACCCTGGTTTTGACCCCATTGCATTAGATGTATATAATGTGTATATTGTAAATGATCATGGTGTGGAGTTAAAGGCAAAGGCCCCACCATTGATCGGTTATGCTATGTTTTGGGATTTAAATTTGTCACCGATGGTATATCGGGGCATACGACATATGTTTTGAGTTTATCACCATGTAAATATGCATCTATAATTAAAATGAACACAACCAGCTACGGTCGCGGAAACTAAATCGAATGGGGCATGATTTTCCCAAGGATAAGGAGGTGAGGGAAATTGTCAATCTTTGGCCAATAAGGCAAATTACCCATGTGTCTTCTTTCCTTGTCTTACCCAACCACCTCCATTTAATAATTTCTGCTGGCAGAAGTTATGGCAGTTAATTGTTTTGGGAGTGGGGTGGCAGGACTGTCAGTCCATGCCTCCACACACACTCCACCCATAGTTGACTTCTGAATGGAAAGGAAAAAATGACTATCACACACAGGAAGCCATTCTTCTCCTATCCACGAGTTGCTGAGCACCCACGCACTAAAAATTCACGTCCTCCTGGTAGTTGTTCACCTTCAAGCACTTCCCATTTGGCTGCTCACTGTGTTCACGCACAGGAATTTCCCTGGGTTTTACCCACGCGATTTTCTCCTACAAATTTGCGTCCTCTCCATTGCTGTGCATTCTCACACAGAGGGATTCCTTCCCGTTCTGGTCTTCATGCACAGGATTTTGCTGGATTTACCCACGCAGTAGTTTTTCCTCTGCGGATTGGTGAATAGTGTGGCCGTATCCTGTACTCACGGGACGATTTTGGGTTCTGCATTGCTGGTCACGCTCACCCACAGGCTGGGAGACTGCTAATTCTTCCCCAACTCGGTCTGTGTATGTTTTCTGGGTGATTTCATTGCCTAGGACGGGCTGTGTTTTTCCACGTTGTCGGTTGCGTTGGTTGTGGTCTTCCTTACATGCTAGGGGCTGTTGTAAATTCACCTGAGAGTCATTTTGGCCATGATAGGGCCAATAATGACTCAGAATTCATTTTCCCTATTTAAGCTGTGACAGTTGACTTGATTACATACGTGCAATTATTGGTCTTCGGACTGTGAGAGGAGCAGGGATGTTGGATTAGTTTTCCTTGATAAACCTGGTGGCTGGAACCACACGGACAGAGCTAGAGGGCTGGCCTTCTTCTCCATCACCCCTGAATAACACTGGAAGGGAATGCAGGGCCTGAGGGACTGTGTAGCAGAGAAGGGACTGATTCCTTATGTTGGGTGTGGATGGGTGTCTTAGAGGTCAGGCTAGTTCTGGTGTAGGTGTCCTTGGCTCTGTAATGAGCTCACTAGCTTAGCAATTTTCCTTCTCCAGCTCCTTAATGGCCTGATAAACCCAACTGTGTTGGCTTGGATGTGTTATTGTATATCCTTGGCTATGTGTAAGCCTGCTAGTTCCCTTATTCCTTGGAGAATCATGCCCAGCTCGGGGGTGGCAGCGTTGCTGAGAGATTAAGGAGCACGTTGGCCTATGGTTGGGTGGAACGTTGCAGCGACATAGCTGGTTGCGGATCGAGTTCATCATAAGATAAGTGATCTTGTGTATTTTACCTCTGCAATTCTATATTTACTGTTAATTAAAATGAAATGAACATGTTGAATGCATGCATGTATGAATGCTGTTGGTTCCGCTGTGTATGAGGCTTTAATTGCATCTGTGCATGATGAATAACCCTGTGTGCATATTTTAGTTCAAATTTGTTTAAGCATTCTGTTTCTGCAATTTATGTAAATTTTCATGTTCATGGGCTCTTAGCCCGGTCTGATAAAGCTTATAGTCGCATCCTCTACGCCGGTCGGAGGCATGGGGACGTGACAGACCAGAAATCCAAGATTGGTTTGACCAGAATATGCAACAATTTGCTGAAGCAAAAAATTAGAAACTTGGATTAACGACATACAAGTGGTTGGAAAATTACATACATGAAGGTCATCATGAGTATATATTTTGTGAGTTTCCCATTATACTGTACGAGTGGTTGGTGTAGTTTACATACAAGAGGACAAATTTCCAAGGAGGAGAACCAAAAGATTGGACCCCTGAATTGATCCAGGAACTTCAAGAAACTGACAACAGAGTATCATGCATGGTCAAGGTCTAGATGGATATTATCCTAGAAGGATATATTATTGAATTTTTCATTGACACTACTAAGTCCTATAGTGAGGCAGAAAGGGAATTTTTCAATGGACCCAGAGGTAGGCTCTTATTATCTCTACAGTTTTCAATTAAAATTCTCGTCTGTGAGAAGGGGATACTGAAGATGCACGTAGAGTAGTATAACTTTGGTCTGTGGAGGGTGGTGGATACCGTGAATGAAGGGGGGAGATGAATGGGAAGGTAAGGGGTAGATGGGTGCAAGTTTCGACGAGACTGTGAGGGAAGATGAGGAAGAATGTGGTTGTACAAGGGGAGGAGCAAGGTTTTGACAAGAAAAGAGGCAAAGGACAGGGGAAGGTCCTGCTATGATTGAAACGCAGAACCATGAAGGACAACCACAGGGGACAAAGTGACCCTACAGTGATGAAGAGGATGAAAAAAATCAGAATATGCCTAGGATAGCGGTAATATCAAACCCTAGAAGCAATGTGCCCATGCCTTCACGCACCAATTCGAACTCAGGAAGAAACATGAATTCTACGTCGGCTTACCTGATGTGTCAACAAAATTATAGTAATAGATCAACGTCTGTAGGAAGAAGGCCAAGGATTCTGGGAGACGATGCTAAGTTACCTTTGTTCCATGGGAACGGGATGGATGATCCTGAGCAGTATTGGTTCCTCTATGAAGTAGGATGGACTGTTAAGCAGACCATAGATGATGATATCAAGAAGGGCCAACTGGAGACCACTCTAACAGGTCATGCACTATATTGGTACATGAAATTCATACAAGTTCCTATGGGGACCCCTACAAAAACATTGGATGGTGTTCGACAAGGACTAATCGAAGAGTTCTGGAAGCCCAAGTTAGAGGTGCAATACATGACTTAGTTGAAAGAGATCAAGCAATTCCTAAATGAGACTGTGTGGGATTTCAACTAGAGATTCAAGACGTTGATGGCGTGGGCTATCTTTGATATGATATATGTTCAGCATAAAGAGTGGTTCATCGTATCCTTGATACCTCGTATCCAGAACCCACTAATGCAATAGAATATCACGACACAGAGTGAGGCTCTGGAGATCGCAATGAAGTTGGAAGCTTCACCACTTGGAGAGAGTGTAGTTGGCATGAATCAAATCTAGTAGCAGCTGGAAAACATAATGCTTCAGTTACAAGACATCAAGTAGGAGAAGGAAGATCGTGATGATCTTTTGTGCACTTTGTGTCATGCAGATGGACACACCAAAGATAACTTCCCTAGTTTCCAAAATTATCTAGTTTCAGGAGCACCGAACCCATTAAGTTGTGGTAGTGTACCATGGTGTCACATATTTCAAGTTTATGGGAACCAACACGAAGAGTGTAGCTACATGCAGAAAATGGTGTCAAAACCAGCCAACCTATATTGTTCCTTTTGTAAATCAGTGGGGCATGAAGATAGGGATTGTTGTGCATATGATCTACTTCAAGACACGACATATGATTAATATCTTATGAAGGGAGAATATAATTTTGTAGTGAAACAACCATAGGTGGTACAACCTTTGGTGGTGAACTCTCGACAACAACAGCAGTATACACCACCATCATCGATCCAACTTATACAGTCGCAATCGCATCCATAGTTTTCACTACAGCCACAGTATAACCAAATGGCGATCCTGCAGTTGTAGCCACAAGATGTTCAAGCTTCTTAGTATGTTCAGCAACAGTCGAATCCCCTGCCACAATAGATGGCTCAACCATAGTATCAGCAGCAAGGCAGATTTCATGGAGGATTCCGAGGAAGTGGAGGAGGCTTTGGACAAGGAGGAGGACGAGGTCACATATCAGTCTAGTGTTACAATTGTGGGGTATTTGGGCACTACCAAAAAGATTTCCCACAATTGTAGTGCTCATGTACATATTGTACAGTGATTGACCATACTGTTAAAAACTTCCCACAACTAATCGCATGGGGGAAGGCCATGAACGTTCCTCAATTGCAGAAACAGGCTCAGGTACAGATTCAGAATCATATGCAAAACCAGAACCAGTTGTAGACCAGAATCAAGTTCCAATCCAAAATCAGGCTGTGAACCAACTTATGAACCCCCCACTGAACCAGAATCTATCGTTGACTTAGAATCCCCTAATGAACCAAAATCAAGGGCCAACTGTCAAAACCCCAAATTTTCGCAAAAAATTAAAATTTTGAGATAACAATAGATGCTAAAACCTGCGGTTTACTATCAGCTAACAGTTTGCATAAAATAAACAGTCAAGTAATTAGTTTCACTAAATTCTAAATTAATAACTTAACAGTTTATTTTTTGTAACAAGAATAAAATCTGTTTGTGTGTTGTTTGCTTCAGTTTACTGATTAGTTCTTTTATGTCAAGTAGGTGGAATTTAATTTTGAATCTAGGGCTTACTTAGCAATTGTGCTAATGCAGATGAATATTGTTTCTTACAGGTTTACAGGTATGATTGATCTAGTATATTTTAAAAGATCTTTTAGTGTCAACAGTATTTTATTTGCAATTTAAAAAGCTTAGTAAAAATAAGCTTCTAAACTCTAGACAGCTCCTGTAAAGTAAAACCATTTGGATTTATTCAGTTTTTCAAGTAAACAAGTTCGGAAGTAAGTAACGACAATACAACATGTTTGTGACTCTAAACATTAGAATATCAGTTACAATTATTTCTACTTTAGTCTAAGTAATTTGTAATATTTATAAACATTGTTATTGTCAGTATTTATGCAATAGTATCTTATCTTGCCTGTGTAATTATTGACCCTCATTTTGTTTCTACAAGATAACTTATAGCCTGTTATCTTTTGGACAGTAAAAACCTTCGATTGTGTAACTACAACCATCATGCCCTTCTATATGAGCTCATGGTTACTGCTATTTTATTTCCAAGTCTAACTCTGTGGTTCTAGTAACTTTTGGATTCAATAGGGTCATTCCAATTCCAGTTATTAGGTTTACTTCTATAATTACCTTACTATCCACTAGACATTCTGAACGAGAATAAAAACAAGTTGAGTTATACTCCAAGCTCTATCAAAGTATTGTCGCTTAAACTATGTAATAGAATTTCGTAATAATATTCTTACCTTTAGTTTTGTACTACTTCAAAGCTTTGATACTATTTGAGTTATTAGTCCATATAAGTTTCATAGATATGCATAATCTATTTGTTTAATAGACATTCAATCTATAAGTAGATTGTTATTATAAACGTATTTTAATCTAGACTTTATATTCCTTTGCATTATTACAAGGTGCTATTTATAAAGTTTAGACTTGTAATATCATTATTACAAAAGGTTTACTATGCATAAGCTATAGTTTATTTTTTGTTACTAGAGAAACTATAGTTATTTAATATCTAGCATGAACTCTCTTATATCTATACTAAAGACTTAAACTTTGATCTTTATCTATACACAAGACATAAATTAATTGATTTCTATCTTATCATAACCAATGTTTAGAGAATGGTGATGCAACCCTTTATATCGTTATTGTGATGTTATTATATAACAAGATAATGTTATTGATAGAAAGGGTTTAATGCATAAACAAAATTGGGCTTTAAACTAAGATTTATAAATGACACTATTAGTTAGGTCAACGCAACCCTCACATTGATAAACTTGTCATTATGCTAACATAAGACATTGTGCAAATGATTAACGATTTGGATTGTGAATTATTTGGGTTGAAAATAAGGTTTACTCCACGCTTCAATGATCAAATAATTGGAGTATTGTTTCCATGCAGGAACTATAGGACACGACCCTTGTTGCATGGATAAATTTGTTTGCTACATGGTTGATTTCTATCCACGCATGGAAAATATATATTTCTACTGAAACCTAACCAATATCATTTTTATCCCGCAGTTTTCGCTGGCTCTTAGGGTTGCTTTGCTTGTCTCCCATGGCAGCCGTCATTTCTCCTAGTTACAGTTGCCTTGTGCCTTGACTCCGTGTTTCTTCTGTTCTCCGATGTGTGGTTTTGAATGCCATTTGTAGTGGTTGGTTCTTTCTCTGCAACAAGTGGAGTTGTCTTTTTGATACCCTTGGCTCGCTGCCTTTCATCCATTTCCTGCGTAGCTTAATGGCTTCTTCAATCTCCTTCTCTTGTTCTCATGGCTCACCATTGTGTGAGATTCTTGAGGGTTGTTTGGGTTTTCAACTGCACTGCCTGTAGGTGACAGTGCTTCGTGAAGTTGTTTGTTGTTCTCCTATTAACAAGTGATTAACATATTTGGAATTTCTTTTACTCACTGCAAGTATATATAGATTGTATTCATGCTTTAATAAATAATTTGTTTCGTTGACAGTGGTTTGATGCTTGCTACAGGTGCTCTTCGCTGTGAAGCTTGTACGAAGAAGAAAAGATAGCCCCTTTTCAAAGGTTGTGGCTCGTGGTTCAAACTCGGGTAAGCCCCGTGGTCCAAATGATGGATTTTCACTCTGCTAGTGTTAGGGTGGTCGTTGGACTCACCTAGGGTTTTGGAAAACCCTCTCTCGTCTCATCATGAGTTATGTTATTGTTTTAATTTTTTTACAGGCTGTTGTTTAAATACTTAAATCAAACCCTTGTTAGGGTAGACTTGATTTGTATTGTGCACTGTTTTTAGTCAAAGATTTGGCTTCACGTCCGAGTTTAAGCTTGTAAATTTTGTAATGGCAGTACAGTTGTAAACTCGTTTTGGTTGATAGAAGTTTATACTATACTCTGTGTAATTCTAGGGTTTTTACCCTTCTTGAATATAATGAATTTTTAAACTCAGTTGAGTACTTTGTAAGTGCTTTATAATTAAAATTTTAAGGTTGATACTTACAGGAGTAACTTAAATCTTGCTTGTTTTGATTGAAGTTATGGATTAGGGTTTGACCTGTAAAAACCCTTGTTTGATTTATATTATTCTTGTTATAATAATTATACAGTTTTTCTATTTTATTCTATTTGTCCTTAAAGGATTGAGTAGTTTGTTATTTGTCCTTCAAAGGACTGTGAATAATTATATTAAACTGATAATTAATGGTTACACATTTTATGTAAATTTGGTTTAATATTTTGATACTTGTAACTGTAATAGTTTTAAGGGTTTTAACCCTGACATTTATTTCTATAGATGTATGTTGTTAGTAAAAGAAAAGCACTGTTACTCTTATAAATACATTTATACAAGTTAATCAGTATTGTAATTCATTTCTGTGCATAACATTTCTAGTTGGTTCTTTAATAGTTTTTAAAAGAACTACCCTATGTTTAACCTAGGTTACTATAGTATTTTAAAAATACATATAGATTATGCTCAGAATATGAGCTAGGGTTTATTCCCTATTAACTTTTATAGAGTATTATTTCCTGTGTTATTATCTTGTAAATTTGATTACTGTTACACAGTTTTCTTCAGTTTGTTTTTATGAATTAATAATTTATAAACATCATTGTTTATTGATAATAATAATATTATTTGTATTTATAATATTATTATCTATGTATAATATATCCTCTTAAGTTTATGTTGGTATTTATTTGTATAATAAATAAGATTGAGAGCAGTCTATAACGATTGTGTTTATTTAATAAAATTGTTTCTGTAGACTTACTGAAAGAATATAAGAACCTTCCTACCTGTCAATATTATTTACATCTATACTGTATGCAAATGTATAAGGACAATTTCTTAATAATTTTAATTTAAACCTAAGTTACTACTGTCCTTTAGTTATTAATACTAAGAAAAGAATACTGTAATATTTATCAAGTTCTTAATTAGAGTTCAGATAGATGCAGGCAAGTTAGTTAGCACAAATGGAAAAGAGATAAAATATCTGTATTATTTTTACATCTTTTCTTAACATAATGATAACTTTCAACTGATAATACTAGTTCTTCTACTTCAATATAAATGTACAGTTTATAAAAGCAGATGTGGTATAGAAGAATGAGTTATATGCTTAAACATACTATTGTTAGTAAGGAAGATGGTTTTTGTTTCATCTCTGATATTTTAAGTATTCAATCTAGTTCTACAAATAACTCTACGAATAGATTAATAATCTTTCTGTAATAATAATAACTATCTATTGAAAGAAAACATTCAATACTCAGAAAAACATAAATATTTGATTCATTCATATTCCTATCATACTTCATTCATTTTAACACACTACCTATGCTAGAGTACGATCTAGATTACTCCAGATGGGAAAAAACACAGGTAGTATTTATATTTCATCAAAGTACAGATTCAGCCTTGAAACAACTAAGAGATTTCAACTTTACAATTTTCAGCATAACATATAATCATTCATTATTTGCTCACACACAGATATAAACTATAACACATAAATTAATAGATAATGGAACCTGTCTTTAAAGCTGGATGACAATAGCAATGAGAGGCCATTACTCCCTACCAACTCCTGGAGAGCGCTCAAACAGTGACTTCTTAGGACCCCTGAGCTTGTTTTGGTCTCCTTGGCTGGAACTAGGTGGAGAAAACAACAAAGTACTAGTCCTGAGACTCAATACCAACTCTGCATACTACAGTAAGATCTTTCAGCTGCAAAGCTGTACTAGATCAACTTCCTGCAGTTTACCCCTCAAACACCTTCCTCCAAATTTCCCTTTCCCAATGAATTACTTGAAGTGCATTCACCTGAATGATTCTTCTCCTGGAATGAGAAGCCTCAGCTCTCTACATTGGGTACTTTTATTAAGATTTCCTAGGTCTTTTTGGGTTGGTTGTCATTAATTGAGCCACCTGCTCTGATCCCACTTTCTTGGGGGATCATGACCCCAAATGTAGGGAAGTTGCCACCTGCAACATAGGAAGTGTTTGAGGATGCTGCCACTTGTCTTTTTTGCTCTCCACCTAGTCTCCTCCACCAACTTGACCAGTAACACTCTTTTTAACAGCTCTCCCAAGCTGTTGTCTCCACTTTTATTTAAAATTAAATATTCAGAATTACATTCCACATCCTTGACTCTGTTGAGTCATCAGTTTCAAATTAGCATTAAATTTAACATAATGTCTTGGGATAAAATCAAAATAATATAACATTATTTTACAAAATTGGGGCATGTGACACCAACGGTAGTAACGATCTCAACAGAGCCCATAATAGTGGAAGTTAACATCTATGTTGTCACTGGCGCAGGAGCCACAACAAGAGAGTATGGGCCCCTCCCATATATTTGACTGTATGGATAGAAGAAGACACTGTTCAATATCGCAACTAGAAAGGAAACATTTTTTGGAGCACGGGATGCGATCGAAAGAAATCTTGGTAAGTCACTTGTCTATGAAATGCCTCCTGCTTTTGATTCCACACTAAAGGTAGAACCATAGCGGCAGCATGGTACCTTACCACACTTCTTTGAGAGTTGCTTGTCACTGGTAAGAGACCCAGATGCTTTGGATGATATTGAAAATTTGTTGCGCTTCCCAGGTAAGGAGTCCGTGGTGAATTCTTTACATAAAAAGAAGATAGGAAAGGAGATGCATAAGAATATTCAGATCGGAGACTATGAAGTTGACTCGGTAATTCTAGATCTAGGGTCAGATGTAAATATCCTAACCAAGAAGACATGGGAAAATATGAGGAAGCTGATGTTGGGATGGTCCCCTGTGTAGTTGTGATTAGCAAATCAGGTGAAAGTGTAACCAATTGGACGGGTATCTAACTTGGTTGTAGATGTTGAAAGTACAAGGACTCGTGATGATTTCAATGTAATTGAAGTTGTTAATGGGGAAGGATCCTACCCTGTATTCGTAGGGGTTGGAGGGGCCAACGATAGCATGGCAGTCATTAATTTCAAAAACCAAATGATGACTTTTGAGAACCAAGATATTAGGGTCATCGCACCTATGGATCCTGTTGAAGGGAGGTGATACATTGAACTAGTAAAGATGAATTTGTCATGGGATGGGAGCATGCCTACAATATCTCTAAAGATTACATTCATCCCATGGTTGATAGAGAACTCGGTTGGTGCATTGCTTCTTCTGCGTCTTTTGATTCTGAGGATGTGCTAGAAAATTGGCAAAATTGCATGCATGAGGTGTCCTTTAGGAAGTGCAGATTAATCATGCAATCATTGCGCCATGTTGTGACTAAGATTGTAGAATTACTAGTTTATGAGGGACTGCTTGAAATTTATGTGTTCTTAATGGAATTTGAAGAAAAGGTCTCAAAATTGTAGCGATTGTTGGCACTGGAAGAAGCACTGAAGGCTACTCCAGCACATTGGTGGGAAACTCACAAAGAGACAATTACTGGATGGGCCCAGTGTCGACGCTTGATGACAGTTCACTTTGGAAATATAGTGGGATACAACATTGGGAGGTATGATGGATGGAATGACCCTAGTGTCCATTTTATAGAATTCCAAACAGTGTGGGCATCACAACCAAAGGATGAATGGGTCCATGCCTTTATTCACACCCTGGATGAAATGTCAAGATCATGGTATGTATCAGTAGATCTGCAAAGGGACATCACCACTTGGGAGGATTTGATGGTTGATTTATGTAGACCTTTCATTTTGTAGATTCTAACCCCGATGTTAACAACACACTTCAGATTATTTGGGATGTGGTTCTAAAAGTTGTACCAATCGCATACCCTATGGATCTAGATATGCAGTGCCACATGCAGTCGATAATGGAATGCTATAACATGTCTGGAGAACCTAAAGATGATGATGAGCTATGGAATATCAATATCATGGAGAAAGAAGGAAGTAGGGACTTTGCAGCACCAGACATACCAACTAATCCCATGAGTCATCCATTGAAGATTCGAAAAATTAACATTGGGACAGAGGAGAACCAAAAATTCGCTAGTGTTGGGGACTATTGGGATGAGGATACCATGGAAAAAATTACATACCTGCTACATGAATTTCAAGATATCTTTCCAACAAAGTTTTCATAAATGAAGGGCATACTAGGTGATCTGGGAGAGATGAAGATTATGTTAAAACCAAATACAAAACCAGTAGGACAGAGGCCATATCGCTTAAATCCATGATACAAAGAAATAGTCAAGGTTGAACTTGACCGGATGCTAGATGTTGGAATCATTGATCCAGTAGAAGAATCAGAATGGATCAGTCCCATGGTGGTCCAAGACAAGAAAATAGGTGAATTTCGTATCTGTGTCGACTTAAGAAAATTGAATGATTCATATATGCACGATCCCTTTCTGACCCCATTCACTAATGAAATACTTGAAGGAGTAGGTGGTCAAGAAATGTACTCTTTCACAGATGGATTCTTTGGTTATCACCAGATCAGAATTTCCAAGGAGGATCAACATAAAACCACATTTGTCACTAACTGGGGCTACTTCCAATACATTGTGATGTCATTTGGCCTGAAGAATGTTAGTGCAATTTTTTCCAGACCTGTTGTCACAGAATTTAAGGATTTCATTTAGAATTTCCTACAGGTATATATCGATGATTGGACTGTGTATGGTCTAATCAAGGATCATTTGGAAAATCTATGACTGATGCTGGAAAGGTGTCGACAGCATCAAATCGCATTCAACTCCAAGAATTGCATTTTTTGTGCACCTTTCAGGATGATGTTGGGGCATATTGTGTGTAAGCAAGGGTTATTGGTTGATCCTACAAAGATAGCACTCATTTTGAGTTTACCACCACCAACCAATGTGAATATGCTTTAAGCAACACTGGGGCACACCAGGTACTATCACAAATTCATTAGGGGATATGTTGCAATTACTCCCCCTATGGAGAAACTACTGAACAAAGATGTTGTCTTCATATGGAGTCTAGAATGTCAAGGTAGCTTTGACATGTTGAAGGCCAATATGGATTAAACATTGTTACATCTAAATCTCATCACCCTCATGTTATGAGATAGGTATTCTCTTGTCTGCTCCAATCCCTCGTATTTTTCCCTAGAGAAATGGAGGAATAAATTAACCCCTTGCAACATTTCCCTGTTTTGAGCTGGTAACGCTCCTCTTCCATTGACAAAAAGCGTTACCCAAGTGGTTCTAGGGAAGCATCGCTCCTGATACATGAGAAAAGAGAGGTGCCACAACTTCTATCCTTACTGCAAGAAGCGTTACCCCCTTAACACCGCCTGTTTTCTTCATTGGAGGAGCAGTGCTCGAGTTTTCAAGCCAAAAAAGGAAGCTTCAAGAGGATTCTCGAAGCTGACCTCCGTGGAGCCTCATCCTTATGGTTTAGGACCAGTTGGAGCTCGAGATCCTCCCTTTTAGGATCCTATCTCCACCTCACCCATGAGATCCTTAACCATACCAATCCTCCCATGCCTTTAAGTACTAGCTCACCCCCCATGGTCAAAGAGAGGAATAATTGTGTTGCATACCCAAACTCTGTCAAAATCATTCTTGAGTCTTTGGAGATAAAGTCAAGTTAGAGGCAAGGATCCATTGGAAGGAATTATAAACACCAAGGAATGAAGGTTGTTGTCTCTCCAATCATTTATTAATAAAAAATGTCTTTTCTTTCCCATATTTACTGTTTCATATGTATATATTGTTTGATTCCTTGGTCACAAGCATAGATCTAGTTGATTATCTTGTAGGCTATCATCCTTTTCTTATTGTATTTAATATTTTATAGGTTCTTCTATGAGGACAGCGATGACAAACTTTGAGAGAAGTATCATGGCATTTCATTTAATTGATTAACCAGATCTAGGGGAAGTTTAACATTTGGTGTTTGTGTTTTGTTCTAGATCTCAACCATTCAGATCTAGGGAACTAGCTCTTATCCGTAGGAGGTGTGTATTTCCAGCTGACAAGAGCTGATACTTTTGTTCCCTGAATAGAACAAGGAGTTCCATGTTCATGTGGATGCATTTTCGGTTGTGCTAGGGATAGTGCTTACGCAGCCAGGAGAAGGATATCTAGATCACCTGATCTCTTTCACTAGTCGAAAGATGTCATTTGCTGAGAAGAACTATACAACCACATAAAGAGAAGGTTTGGAAATGGTCGATGCGCTGCAAAATTTCAGACATTACCTTCTAGAAGGTCACTCTAAGATGTTTACTAACCATTCTGCTTTGAAGTATCTAGTCAATAACCCTATATTGGGGGTGAAGATATGCCACTGGCTACTTCTCTTTCAAGAGTTTGACTTTGAAATAATTGTCAAGTCGGGTCACTTGAATGTTAGACCCGATCATTTATCTAGGATCAAGATAGGTGAAGAGCCAACAAACATTGAGGAGGGACTGTCAGATGCACAACTGTTCAGAGTTTATGTCGCAGATGATTATTACGACCAAATCATTCATTTTTTGGTGACGGGAGTTGCGCCCACAAAGTTTTCAACAAGTCAAAAGAAGCAGCTAGTAGTCAAGGCCTTGGAATTCTAGTTGATTGCTGGGCAGTTATACAAGCTTGGACCGGATGAAATCTTGTGGTGATGTGTCTTACCACATGAAAAAGGGAAGATCTTAGCAAAATCCCATGCAAGAGTTGCTGGGGGACACTATGGAGGGAGCGCAACGGAAAGGAAGGTGCTTCGTGTCGGTCTATGGTGGCCTACGTTACATAATGATGCAACAGACTATGCACAGACCTGCGATGTCTGTCAACGCATGGGGAAGCCATCGCAGTGAGATGAGATGTCGCTAGTTCCACAGGTAACTTTGCAACCTTTTGATAAATGAGCTATGGATTTTGTGGGTCCAATCAACCCACCAGGGAAAATAATTGGTGCACGATACATAATCACAACAATAGAATACATGACAAGATGGGTCGAGGATGCACCAGTCATAGATTGTATTGCTACAACAATAGCAATATTTCTATTTTATAACATTGTGACACGTTTTGGATGCCCAACAATATTGATGAGTGACCAAGGCAGTTATTTTATCAATCACACAATAAGAGCGGTGACGAAGGAGTTGCAGATACAGCATAAGAAAAGTACACCCTATCATCCGCAGGAAAATGGGACTGTAAAAGAATTCAACAAGATCTTGGAGGATGCACTTACAAAGGTATGTAACGCTAACCAAGATGACTGGGATTTGAAGATTCCAGTGGTGCTGTGGGAAAATCGCACCACTTGTAAAATATTGATAGGGAAAACACCATTTAAGTTGGTATATGGGAAAGAGGCATTCATTCCTATGGAGTACATCGTTTCCAGTTTGTGTATCACATCAGCAACATACATGGATGATGAATCCATTCTAGAGGAGTGAGCAGTGCAGTTGCCACAGCTTGAGGAAGATCATTTCATCGCAGGGTTCCATCAGTGCATTGAGCATGATCAACAGAAGGCATGGAATGATCTCCATATAAAAAACAAACAGTTTCAGTAAGGAGATTTGGTGCTATTATACGACAGCAAGTTCTTAAAGAATCCAGGTAAGTTACAGATGCACTGGTTAGGTCCTTATCTTGTTAATTAGATTACCTCTAGGGGTGCATTTTAATCGCAGCAATTAGACGGGGTGGTGCTGCCAAAGCTTGTGAATGGAAGACACTTGAATCCCTATCAAACAGAGGAAGAACTGCGCAATTCCTGAGGCACTGCACCCAAGAAAAAAAATAAAAAAAATAAAAGAAAGGAAGGGAGAAAATATAGGTAGGATATACATAAAGAGAAAGGTCACTCTAGAAGGAAGGGGTCATGCAAGAATAAGAGTCATTAGCGCAGCTAGAAGGATCTACTGCAACAGTTGTAGGGTTGTGACATAGTCAAAATCAACACTAGATAAAGAGTAGTTAATATAATTAACCAGACGGCACTGCGCATTGCTTACGTTGCTGCGTAAAGAAGGGGAAGGATAGATAGAAAGAGGATGTGTTGAGAGCATAGTAGTTTCATGGAAGAAAGGGGTTGCATTGAGAGCACAGTAGTTGCATGGAAGAGCGGGGCTACGTCGAGAGAACAGTAGTTGCATGGAAGAGAGGGGTTGCGCTGAGAGAACAGTAGTTGCATGGAAGAGAGTGGTTGCGCATGAGAAAGTGGTTGTGTGCAAGGAAATGGTTGCGCTAGAGGAAGTGACTGCACAAAAAGGAGTGGTTGAACAAGAGGAAGAATCAGTTCCAGCGCTTAGATGATGGATCCCACCAACTGGAATACGGTGACCGAACATCACATCAGTACTCAATGACGACCATTAAGATAGGTGAACGATGGAAATTTTTAATGTAGCATCTAATGATAGCAGATCCAAATGGGATGTTGGCAGACCCAACGGCGTAATCAGTTCATTAATGCAGAAATTTAATCCTAATGATGAACCCGATATGACAATGATGATATCCAAAGTGAGGCTGGTGTTATAAGCAGATGGTTAGTCACTAATAGGACACCATGGGGTGAATTTACACTATCTAAAGTTGTAGAGGTAGGAATCTCTGTTGTGTAAGGCAGTGGGAACAGGATCTAATATGCAGCGCACCCTGGATACAGGGGATATTTTGAGTGAGAATGCTTCATCAGTGGAAATTGAAGAAGAAGTTGCAAGTATGTGGGCTAGCTTTTCCAATATGGAAGTGCCTAGAAAGGTCATCCTTGGCTATATTTCTCCGAGTTCGTCTAAGGCACATACCAAGAAACTCACAAGGAATATGAAAGGGGCCATAGTTCTTGCCCCGCTTGACTAAGTTTGTAGGAACAAGGAACGGGATCGACTTCAAGAATCCCAAGTTGAGCCTGAATGCAAGGAATGACAAGGTTGTGGAAGATATAATGGCTTCCAATGTGGAACTAAGGCTCAAAATTCATAGTTGCAGACAATTTCCATGCAGCAAGGAGCCACCGAGATAGTGACAGTGAGCTCGAAGAAGCCCAACAACCAGTATTTGTGGTTGGAGGCACAAAAATATTCTTCGAGATACACAATTGCAGTGGTGTACTGAGTTCATCAGAGATTGACCACAAAGGAGGAAGTTGCAGCAAATTGCATAGTTCAATAGATCCTCGGAAAACGACACACCCCTGTCTGGGAGTAATTTCAGCAATCCAAGCTTGCTAAGTACACCAAGTCCATTTGACATGGCTCGAGGATGAGTCACAAGACTGTGTTGGGGGATTGTTGGAAAGGGGCTGGGGTAAGTTGCGTAGCATCGTGGATGCTGCTTAATCCCAGAAGACACCGTGCAAGACAAAGATAGTGCGATAGGCCGAAGATAGATTACGTTTGATTATTTTGTGTCACTTTTTGTACTTGTTGGCCATTTTTTGTGGATATTGGTCATTAGTCAGTTAAATTAGTTATAAGTGGACCATGAATGTAAAGGTTCAAGCCTATATATAGGCAAATTGTGAATGAGATAGATATCAATCAATGTATGCATGGGCATATCGAGAGAGAGAATAAGAGAGAACAAGTTTTTGGTTGTCTCGAGATGAATTATTATCTATTTTTGAGTTGTGGTTGCACAAAAATAATAGATAAGACAGATGTTGATCTGAATCATTGTTATCTTCTTTTGTCTTTTTCTATATTTCTGTTCTACAAATCTAATGATGAATGCTAAGTGAATCTGAAATGTGGATCTATGAAGCGATGTTTTACTGTTTATGAATGTTGTCATATTTTTTTATATGTTTTGCACTGGTAGATCTATTATAGTTATAAATGTATGATGCACAATGATCTATTCTGGTCATTAAGCTAATGAATCATCGATGCCATAATCCTCCTCTATACTATGGAAACTTGGTTCTGTCAGCCCTCCCTTGAAATTCTCGGGTGAGACTTCATCCGCTCCATAGGTGTTGTTGGAGGGGGTAAAACCTATCTGGTCCAATTCCTAGGGAGATCATAGTGAGCTGGGTGTCGACAGAATGAGAACCCCTATCGACTAGTTTTTGTTGGTAAGGTTTGCACCAACACACAACAACTTCTTGTCCATACACTATTATAAATGGAGTGTGCCTTGTCATTCGCTTGCAAGTTGTGCGGTACGCCCATAGCACAGCTAACACTTTCTGATTAAATCATCTCTGCACACATTGCATACTTTGGTTAATGCATTTTCCATAATATTGTTGAATATGTCAATCGTTCCATTTGCTTGAGGATTATAGGGTGTCTTATTTTTGTGTTGAATTTGGAACTCTGGAGTAAGCTCATCAATCATTTTGTTAACAAAATGCATACCTTTGTCTCTTAGGAGAACTTTTGGATAAAAAAAAACTTTCAAATAAAAACTTTGTCGCAATCGCATAGGTACAATCTTTAACAAGAATGGCTTCAGACCATCTGGTTAAGTATTCTATTGCTGTAATAATGTAGCATGCGCCAATCCTCTTTCCTGGTGGAGGGATTGGTCCAACAAAATCAATGGCCCACTTATCAAATGCTTGAAGGGTTATTTGCGATGCTAGAAGCATCTCGTCATGCCTCGACGGTTTTCTAGTTCTCTGGAAAATATCACAGCACCGACAGAAGCTCTTAGAGTCCATATGTATGGTTGGGCACCATAATCCATCTTGCAATATCTTGCGCATAGTTTCCTTTCCAGCGTAGTTTCCTCCTGCGACACTGGCATGTGCTTCACTCATTACCCAATGTCGTTCATGGTCAAAGACACAATGTCATAATATTTCATCGGGGCCCATCTTGTATAGGTGTCATGCGATCAACGTATAATCAGCGGCCTAGATGACCAAATGTTTCTTCTGTACAGTGGTGAACCCTTCATGCGCATAACCTGTAGTCAAAAGGTGAATGATAGCTTCAAACTTTTTATCAACCACGGTGACCTTAAATAGTTGCGCATCAAGCAAGTTATCCTCTAGACTAGTTGGTTCTTCACAACTCTCTATATGTGATAAATGGTTAGGTCCCACATTCAGTTGACCAAGTTTAACAATGACTTCAAAGTCAAATTCTTGGAAAAAGAGAAGCCATAGACAGATCTTCCCCCACAACACTGGCTTGTTGACCAGGTATTTTAATGCCAAAAGATCAGTGTACATTTTAAAATGTCCACCCAGCAAGTAGTTTCAGAACTTCTGCATCATATAGACCATGGTTAGGCCTTCTCTTTCTATCGTAGTATAATTTTCTCCTCTGTCGACAATTTTCTGCTAGTAAAAGAAATAGGGTGGTCAAGTGCACCCTAACCCAGTTGCGTTAAGACTATGCTGAGCACGAAAGACGACACATCAACATCGACATGGAACTACTTCTCCTAGTCGAGAAATACCAATATTGGTGCGGTATCCATCTTGTTTTTTAATTTGTCTAAGATTTTGTCGCAAGCTTTTGTCCATTGAAACTTCGCATCTTTCTACAACAATTTCTCCATAGGTGTAGTTTTTTTTGTATATCCTCTCATAAAGTTTCTGTAATAGCCTGTGTTTCCTAACATTGATTGAGTTGCGTGACTGATGTAGGTGGTGGCAATTCAAGGATAATCGCAACTTTCATTGGGTCGACCAAAATTCTGTTGTAACACACGACATGTCCCAACAGTACACCAAATGGTATGCAAAAGATACATTTCTTTGAATTAAGCACGATTGGATACTGGTGATAGTGACCTGACATCATGCACAAACTCTTAATGTTGTCTCTTGCTAGACCAAAAATAGTCCAATCATCAAAGTAGACCTCAAGAAATTTATGTATGAAATCTTTAAAACAAGAAACTACTATTCTAGAAAAAATACCAGGTGCATTCTTGAGTCCAAAGGGCATTATCGTATACTGGTAGCATCCCCATTCTATGATGAAGTTCATTTTATGTTGATGTTTCTTCACAATTCTGACTTGATGATAGCCAGCAAATTTGTCAGTGAATGAATACATATCTTGTCCTCCGATGCTTTCCAATACTTCATCTATGAATGGTGTTGGGAATGGATCATGCAGGCATGCATTGTTCAGCTTTCCCAGGTCGACATAGATCCTGACATCGCCTATTGTATTCTTATCCCGGATCACTATAGGAATAATCTATTCTGATTCCTCAACAGGTTCGATGATTCCCGCGTCGAGCATGCGATCCAATTCAGTTTTTACCTTCTGTTTATACCTTGGATTCAACCTATAAGGTCACTTCTTAACAGGTTTAGCATCTAGTTTTAGGGGTATTTTCATCTCCCTTAGATCTCCCACTATTCCCTTCATCTCTGAGAAGTTGGTAGGGAATAGGACCTGAAACTCATGCAGCAATTTGATATCGTTTCATCCATTAGGAGAATTTTGAGGTAAAAAATGGGCCTCCAAACAAAAAAAGTACTATTAAAATCAACTTTTTAAGAACCAATCACAATCTAGAGAATGACATCATCTATAATAGTTGAGTTGGAATTACTTGAGTTAAGGTTGTTTATTTGTCATATTCTAAAAGGTTGATCAAAATCTATGGCTAATCATGATAGTCTACAAGTACTTTTACACCTAGAGTAAAGTACTAATGTCTTTTCACACTTTTTCTTTAAAATATATTATTGTCCCTTCATATATTTTGAAAATAACAATATATGTCTTTTCACTTAATATGCACGTCTTTACACAATTTTCAATATATGTTATATTTATCCAATTTTTTTAATGTTAAAAATAGATTTTATTACACATTTTTAGTTATGAATATATGATATATTCATCCATTTCTTTTAATCTCAAAAATATCATATAATTATATATATTTTAATTAAACTTTATTTAATTTTGTTATTTTAAAAAAGTATTATTAACTTTTCTAATACTTTTAAAATATTTTATTATTAGATTTATATAAGAAAATTTACAATAATAAAAAAAACATTACAAAATAATATATTTATAAAAGCCCAATTTAAAAACTTTCAAAACTGACTTTCAAAAAACTAAATCCTAAACAAAACATCATATTAAAATGTAATATTTTATGAAATTATAGTACAATTAATTAAAAACTACAAAAGATTACATTATACGAAATATTAAAATCAAAGTTTAAAATATTAAATATTAAATTATAGAATTACATTAAAATGCAATATTTTACAAAACTATATTACAATTAATTAATTAAAAGCTAAGAAAAAATTTAAATTCTAAATTATTAAAATCAAATTTTAAAGATTAGATTTAAGTATAGAATATATGTGCTAGTCTATATTAAAATAAAAAATTATTAAAATCAAAATTTAAATTTTTTAAATTTGGAATATATAATAAATATATTAATAAGGGGCAGGGATGTAGGTCGATTGGGAACTGCACATTATGTTAGCGAATACAGGATGTTAAGCAAGTCAGATGTTCGAGTCTCAAGGAAATATGCGTGAAGGTTGAGCCTATAGTTGGTCGTGTGTAGGGGTTTATACTAGAGCCATCGGAATCGACCCTGTATAACACGAGTATGAAATAGACATCGTTGATGATTCCTCTAGACCAAACACACACACGCATATACAATTAAATATTAAATTTACAGTATATAATGAATATGTTTAAATATTTCTATATATTTTAAAATGTAGAAAAAAATTTAAAAAATAATAATAGGTGATTAATTTATTAATATAGAAAAAAAATTGGTTTAATGATTTTTTATACAAATCATAAAATCCTATTTTATGAGAATTTAACTAGATTAATTCTATTATAAAACACATAAATTGGTTTAATAAGAAAATAAACAATTTAAATTCAAAAAAATGCATATATATTTATTATTTTAAATTTTAATTTTCCAACACTAAATTAATTATATCATAAAAATACATAAATTATATAAAGAAACAAAAGAACATAAGTTATAATAAAAAATTAAGAAAAAATATATATCTTTTTATTTTAAATTTTAATTTTCAATGTGTGGTTGGAGAAAATTTGAAAATTTTGATTCATTTTCATTTTGTATTATTTGATTAGGCTTTTCATTGTGTTTATATTTTATTATTATAAGATCTCCAAGTTCAAGGACATGAATGCATCCAAGTACTACACATTTTTTGGAAATTAAAATTAGCTTCTAGTCACTTCAATATAACATTTTTATTATTTTTGTTTCTAGTATGTAACTCAACCATGGTTATCTAAATTGTACATTTAATGTGGTGGAAAGGAGAGTTGTCAAGTATACCTTCCCCCTAAAATGACTAGTTCATAATATTTTAATATATCCCTTATGAGGCCCATTTTTTACCTCAAAATTACCCTAATGATCCCAATAATCTCCTGTATTGGTGAACTTCGTGTTTTTCGACGAAACAATGTTCACTTTCTTGATTTTCGGCAGCTTGAGGAACTCGTCGCTCGAAATACCACTTCCTTCGACTTCGCACATACCCTCCGACTCTAGTATGTTTATGTTAGTCGGATCATCATCTGGTTCTCCAGCCATATTCTAACAAGCCATCCATTGTTGGATGGTTGCGCTACACTGGTGGGAGCTCGCCACTTTGACAGGGATTTTGGTAAAGTTTTTTTCCTTGATCATTTGAAGCGCAGCATCAACTGTCAGTTGCTCATCAACAAATGCAAAGGTGTGTGAAAAGTTTTTAACCACTTTGTCCTAGTCCTGAGTTCCTTGTCGCAACTCCATGGACTTATACCAGCTTTCGGGTGTTATTTCCAAGGTGTGTATGAAATTGTGGACCTGTTCATATCGAGGGTATTCAAAAAATTCCATGCGACACTGATTGAGGTGTTCGACAGGGTTCGACATCCCTCTGTACTTCTGACTCACGATGATGACTTCTTCACTGAATCCGAATTCCAGCAACCTTTTGCACTATGGGCATTCTAATATGGGTTTCTTATGAGTACCCCACAATCTATCGAGCGTAGCCTTCAATACATATTTTAGAGCAGACAAGTGTTGTGGTTATGTTACCAGTCCTTCAAACTCACTGAGGAAGGTCACAATATTAGGCAAGCCCTCATATGTGGGTAACTCGCTCAACTGATTCTCCACCCGTCGGACAGACCTTGTAATCCTGGTTTATCTCCGCATAGAGACTTCATGCAATATGTTCTATCGATTCTCCAAGGCCTCTCCTGAATCTGATGTGTAGGAACTAGTACTCCTCTAGCTCAAGTTTCCATCAGATGTGGGATTTACAAAATCATCTTTTGGGGCACTGATATTATGGATATGGTATAGATAATCACCATTTCCTTCACTGTAGACTGGTTCGACATATATTTGTCCCTCCAGTGGGTCAATGGGCGACACTACCCTCATCTCACCATCCTCAAATGAGAGGATACTCTTCTTAAAAATTATAATGGTCTGACTATCTATAGCCCAATCTATCCCTAGAAGTGTGGGATATGGGTTCGTGTCATCAACAATGTTGATGACTTCAAAGTATGTGAATGTGTGCAGCCCCTTAATGTCGATGGGGACTTGATTCAACCTACCAATTGGTAGGACCTTCGCCTGATTTGCAAGCCTCAACTAGACAGGAGACCAGTCCAAATGCGGCTTGCCCATGCTCTCCCAAGTCTATCGTCTTAGAGTATTAACGTTCGATCCTAGATCAGGAATAATTTAATCCATGTGTTGAGGCCTGAAAATTTGTAGGCAACAATAGCAAGGGATTCTCCCCGGTCAATGTTCCCAACTATCCCGTGACTGTTTGGTGTAGGGAATCCATCCGGTTTGCGGTCCGGCTACCGTAGGTCAAAGTAACAAAAACAAAGGGTTTTACTGGTTGCGGCCTGGTCCACCCTGTATTTTGTATTTTTTGACTTAAGTATGATATGCAAGTGCCTAATTAACAATGCAAGGTGATAAAGATGCAAAGAGTAGTCACAATGTGATGCGTAGGTTCTTACCTCTCGTCTTAGAACTCACAAGCATCCAAATCATGCAAGAAAATAAATACTAACTAAACTATCTCTAGAGATTTGGGTATTCATTCATGAGTAATGCACCCTTGTTCATGTGCTATGACAAATCACAGATAGCTGTTCTTATAACCAAACATATAAACATGAAGAAAAGTATATATGATAAGATAGCTCATCAACAGTTAAAAATTCCATTACTCATAGTGGAGAAGACATCACAAAGGTACTGAAGAACATTCAGAAAAGAACATAGGTTCAATAAATTAGAACAGTCTTACAGCTAATGAGGCACAGCTGAAAACAAAATAGTTCACATTCAACATTGCTCATTTAATCACATTGACATATTCCACACAACACTTCCTCCAACAGGAAAAATTTGCAGTCTTTGGTTGTAAAACGAAATAGTTCCTCTTACAAGCATTAAGTTACAAGTTTTTCCAGGTACAAAGCCCCTGTAACTTCTAACTTTTAAATATTTAAACAAAATCAGTAGACCGCTTGGGTTCCCCCCAAACGTGTGACTCTTCGGTTCTTCGAGCGTTTCATATCCCTCCTTTCATCTTTTCTTCGTATGCTCATGATTAGTTGAGTAACTGCTGGACCTTTCAGATCTGTGCTTTTGTTGCTTTCAATTTTGTCTTTTCCTTCGCTTGTCTCCCTTGCGACCCTGTTGGTTTCGATTTGATTTTTACAAAACTGTCAAGCTACGCCTTCACGCTGCGGTCACCCCAACAGTCCCTTGAGTTCTACCTGCAATCAATTACTATGCATCATTCATTGGAATGGCATTTTAAACGTTAAATTAAACCACCTGGAATGGCTAATCCACAAGAAAACGGCCAGGTGCACCCCTTGATCTGAGAATTTTAACAAACACTGCCATCACTACCTCGTCCACTTACAGCCTCAATAAACATCATTCATGACGGAGGACTAAAAACTCGACGGCGGCTCAAAATACTTACATCGGAAGGGTAGCTCATTCATAGCCGCAACGGCGGATCCTGACAAGAATGGGTACTGCGAAATACTTTAAGCATATCAGGGTTAGAATAGTTTTGACTAAGCCTCGAACGAGAAAGTTCTAAATCGGAAGTCGGAAGAATATCGACATTGAAAGACGAAAGTTTTGCCCAGCCGTAACGATGGAAAATAAATGACTACGGGCAAGTGACTAAAAGACTGACGCACCGGCTGGCAGAGAGTTTTGGACTTCGGGCGCTTAGTTTCTTTGGGAGCCGCAATGACGGAAGCAAAAGGTTAAAGACATGTGACTAGCATCAGAGGGCGGAGCGCTTTGGACCTCGGGTAGCTAGATGGTTTGGGAGCCGCAACGGCAGAAACAAAAACGGCTACAACTTCCGATCAAAATAAAAGATGCTGCGATCACAGCATAAAAATGCTAACTCTGAAATTCAACAATGGTTAAAACAACAATTCCAAACCCAAGAAACTTTGAAAACAGGCCGAGGGTCAATCCTTGAAAATCATCCAAAAATAAAGCACAAAAAAAGGGTTCAAGGATCCAACGATTAAAAAACAACACTAAACAATGAGGAGGGGCCCAAAATTTAATAAATTTGGGGAGAACAGTTGCAGCTACAACAATTGGCAGCTACCTGGTGAACCTAGATCTCTGGACAACTACTTCCTTAAGTAACAGACTGCTTAACAATAAAATCAACATGTTGAATTCTTCTAGATGTATGGATTTCCCAAATGGCAGATACATGAACTTTGAATCATTGAGGGTAGTCCTATTCAGGAAAATGGAAACCAAGGTTTCAAAGTCAAGATAACTCTTTCGAGGCCAGAAGTATGAGTTTCATTTTTTACCTCTGTCTTTGGGTAGCTTCCAGCTTGGACACCACATGATCGTAACATCTAGTAAACAGAAATATTCATTTGTTCCTCATTCCCATGCCATTTTGCACTTTTTTTTCTTTTGGACTTTTGTCCTTTGAGTCTTCCTCGTGCCTTTCTTTCTGAATTTGTATTCAGGATCCTCTATCCATAGTGTCCTTTTGTGTGAGAGATGCATTTAGTTTTCATCTCACGGACGGAGAGGAACTTTTGGCAATTTTATACTCATATGATTTAGTACTTTGTTTTGATATACATTCCTTCCTTAGGAGTTTTGACTCTTCTCAGCCTTTTGGCTTTCAATTCTTGGCATGGGATCACTTATATATAATATACTATTTACCCTGCTTCCTTTCCATGGGTCTTTTACTGTCACCCCCCTAGGACATTTTTAAGTGTAAGATGGATGGAGCCTCGAAATAGTATTCCAGACCTTTTAATCTTGAGCTAATTTACAAGGATTAAGTAGGATTTCAATGCATTCACAGCCATTTAGGAAAACTGCTAAACTAGAAGAAAATCTATCAGATAAAACCATAATACATAGTCTTATAATCAAGGATTTTAGTTGGTCCAGAATTCTAATTCTCTCCATGCGACCAAAGCTTGCTTCTTTTATTTAAAATCAAAAAGAAAATTTAAAGTAAAACTAAACTTCATGACTCAAAGACTCAAAAAGACAGCCAAAACATATTATTTATATACAAGACAGTATAACTCAAACATAACTCAGGAAAAATAAGGCTTGAGAACCAAACCATTTACTGGTAAGTTCTCTTCCCATCCTTGCAAATCTTGCAACTTATAAGTAGAAGGGCCAAGCTTTGCCGCAATCTGAAAAGGGCCTACCCACAACTGCTGGAATTTAGTATGTTTTCCTTTCTCATCATGGGGGTGATCCCACTTGAGAACCAGATCTCCCACTTCAAACTCTTTTGTTCATGCCTTATGTTTGTTGAACCATCTCTTTATTACCTCCTGTTGTTGCTTAAAGCACTCTCTGGCTTTAGTTCTAGCCTCTTCTACTTTCAGGAGATTATATATCCTTATTTGCAAAACTTCATCATCCGACCCTCTAGATTCTTGAGCTATTATGGAAGAAGGTAGCATGATATTGGGAGGAAGAATGGCTTCTTTACCATAGATAAGGGTATATGGAGACACTCCAATTGAATACTTGGGGGTGACTCTATCAGCCCAAAGGGCATTTGGGAGCGTTGCATGCCAACTCCTCTAGTTTTCTATTACAGTCTTCTTTAAAATTCTAATCAGATTTTTGTTAGAGGATTCAGCCAAGCCATTTCCTTATGGATAGTAATTAGCAGAATAATGCAATTTTATCCCTTTATCATGAGAAAAAGCAGTTATTTTAATTGATGAAAAGTACTTAGCATTATCAAAGACTAACGAAATTGGAACTCCAAAACCAGTCATGATATGATCTTGTAGGAAGCTAATGACCGCGTCTTCATTTATTTTGCGCAGCGGGATAGCTTCCACCCAGCAAGTGAAATAATCGATCACGGTCAGAATGTACTTGTGTTGTAGGGAGGAATTCGGTTTTATTTCTCCAATAATATCCAACCCCCATTGCTCGAATGGTTCCGTAATCATCATAGGTTTTAGGGGTGCCTCTGCTCTAGGTTGTCTCCCACTACACCTTTGGAAAATATCACACTTCCTGACATGTGCGTGTGCATATTTGAAGAGCGTAGGCCAATACTAACCTGCTTTGAGGATTTTGTGGGCTGTAGTGTCTCCTGAATAATGTCCCCCAGCAAGACCGTCATGCAAGTCTGTCATTAATTTCTTCACATCTTATTTCTCTGAGCATCTCAGGAGAACTCCATCATAGTTTTTCCTGAATAATATTCCTTCAACAATTTGATAGGATACTGATTTGAGATGCAGCGCTCTTGTTTGCTTAGAATTCCAATGTTCTGGCAACAACCCTGTCTGTAGGTAATGCACGAAGTCTCTATACCAAGAATCGGGGGCTGTAAACAAAGGACATACCTCCATTACATGTAATTCAGCTTCATCCCCCTAGGCGTGTTCTTCATTTTTTCCATTTTCAGTCATCAGTTTGCACAACCCTTGTCCTTTAACTATAGAGGCTGGCTTGAATTCAAGGTCGTACTCTTGAAGAGTTGTTACCCAGTTGCCCCTTCTTTCTCCTAACTCCTTCTATACAAGAAGGGACCTTACAGCTGGGTAGGGGACGATCACCTTGGTTCGATTTTTTTAAATATAAGGCCTGAATTGCTTTACTGCTATAAATACTGCGTAAGCTTGTTTATCAATGGCTGGGTAATTTAATTCGGCCCCTTGTAGACCAGTGCTCATGAAAGATATTGGGAATTCATCCCCCCCATCTTCCTTTTGGGTAAGCACAGCTGCCAGTGAATCATCGGACGCAAAGGTATACAGAATAAAATCTTTGTCGAAATTTGGGCTTTTCAGGGAGGGTGCGTGTGCAACAACAATCTTGATTTTGATGAAGGCATTCTTTTCAATCTCAGTCCATTTGAATTGTGCATTTTACTTCACCATATGCTGCAGAGGCTTGATGATGTGAGCGAAATCAGGCACAAATCTTTGCACGAAGTTTATAGTTCCCATAAATGATTGCATCCCTTTTTTATTATGGGGTAACGGGATCTGTTCAATGCCCTTAATTATTTCTAGATCTATAGAGATTCCTTTCTTTGAAACTATATGACCCAGCAATTTGCCCTCCGTGATAGCGAACACACACTTTTTGGGATTGAGCGAGATGCCATATTTTCGACAGCATTCAAAAATTTGCCTTAAATGAAACGCATGCTCTTCTCTCTTCTTTGAGAATATCGTAATATCATCAAGGTACACTACAGCACTACGGACAATCAATCCACGGAAATCTATGTCCATATCCCTCTGAAACGTTGCTCCAGCATTTATAAGCCCAAAGGGAATCCTTCTGTAGGCAAAGGTTCCCCATTTGGCCCTGAATGTTGCCTTCAATCTGTCTTCTTCAGCTACCAATACTTGATTGTAGCCAGAGAAACCATCTAATAATGAAAACAGTTCAGAACCTGAGACCATTTGTAACAATTGCTCCATGGGTGGCACAGGATAGTTATCTTTATCTGAAGCGCGGTTTGAATTCCTGAAATCCACGCAGAGTCTGATTTCTCCATATTTTTTCCTCACTGGTACCATATTTGATACCCACTCAGAGTGTCTGACCTTAAAAATGATTCTAGCATCCAATAATTTCTTCACTTCACTCAGAATCAGCGGTTCCAATTTTGGATGCATTTTTCTTAAAGGTTGCTGATACGGCTTGACACCAGCTTTGATGGGAATAACATGTTTGATGATGTTGGTGTCATATGTTTTCAAATCTTCATATGTCCATGCGAAAAAATATTTATATTGTTTAAACAGACTGACGAACTTGTCTCTTTCTGCTGCTGAACAACATTTGCCGAGATTCACAAATTTAGGATTCGTCTCAGTCCCTAAATTTATCAGCTCGAACTGTAGAGATGAACTGTGGGTCTTCACGTTGGCTGGTCTTCTGAACTTTTCATTTAAGTCGAACATTCTTTCTAACGTTCTAACTCCCTTCGGGATGAAATTATCATACTTCAGCTCGGCCTAATATTCTTCATCATCTATAATTGCTCCTTTAAATACCTCGTCATTTGTTAAACATTCTATGATCTGCTGGTCATCATCGAACACTCGTAGGTTGGTAATCATATCAGGTACTGAGGGCCTGAAAATTAATTCAACAGAGCATCGATTATTAGTGGGTACCAACCTAGCGGCTAATGTGGCCAACAAGTCAGCCGCTGCATTTTTAAGCCTTGGAATTGAGATAATATTGAATGCATTAAAACATTTAAGTAGGTCCCATATCTCATTTTGGTAAGCCTTCAAGTGAGGGGAAACACAATGTATTTGATTCTGGATTTGTTTCACAATAATTTCAGAGTCTCCAAAAAAATTTAGATTACTTACCTTTAATTCAATCGCTTTCCTTAATCCCTGCACCAGCGCTTCATACTCAGCTGTATTATTCATACATTCAAACTCTAATCTATAGGAAAGAAAATGTTTATTATTCTCAGGGTCGATCAGGACACAGTCGGCCCCTTATCCTTCTAACGTCTTAGAGCCATCAAAAAACAAAGTCCAAAAATCGCTAACTACTGCATGAGAATGTATTCCTACCGCTAAGCTTACTATGTTACAATCGATTTCATCAGCCTGTGAAAATCGAAGGAGATCATGCTGGGTGTCTAATGTGTTGCTGGCCTCTTCTACCTGTTAATTTCCTGGTTCTAACTCAATAAAATAATTTCCCACAACATAATCCACTGGTTCATTCTTCTCATCCAATTTAGTAACGTTGTATTTCATGTGAGGCTCCCTTAAAATCTTAATCTGGTTTGGACTTCCTTTGTATGGTAGCCACATATGCGACCAATCTAAGGCAAAATATCCATTTAGTTTGGCCGACCAATCTCTGCTTAGGACAAGACCGTAAGCGTCTGGTATATCAGCCACCACAATATTAATGACTTAGCACACTTTATCAATTGATGCTAGACGGACTAGGACATCTTCCATCTCACCAATTACCTTTACATCCGTCCTATCCAACTGAACAACCCTCCACGTGGATGGCTTAGGATGCCCATTTATCTTTTTATAGACTGATATTGGTATGACATTAACGGACGCCCCTGAATCTACCAGACAATTATGTATGTTGTGATTGAAAATTTCAAAAGTGAGGAGGAAAGGTGGTTGTTTGCTCTTATACTTACCTCCAATGCTGGTTTCTCCAATTTCTTCTTCTTCCTGAGGCTGATTGACAGTGGGAATATTCTCGTCCAATGCTTCAAGTGCTTTCAATAGTCTTTCTTTTTGCTGTGGCACTTTACACATTTCAAATAGTGAAACATTTTCCCTTGCCTTCTTAATATCTTCCACGATGTCATAATCCATCTGCTGTTCAATAGGATGAGGTTTATCAGCCTTCATCTTTTCTTCATTTGGCTTGGCCAACGTATTATTCTGCTCAGGATCTTGGCTGGTAATAGTGAATTCTGGAATTTTATCAGCTAAGGATTTATTTTGAAATTTCTTAACATTTCGCTGAAGCCTCTTGATCTTTGGGAGTATGAGACTGTCTTCTTTAACCAACCCTTGGCTTCTTGTTGCTACGTTGGTTTCCATGACATCCTTGTACCCCTGAATCTTTTCCTCTTCAGCATCAAATAATTAAACAGAATTCCACAGCACCATGGTTTCCTCTTCTTGTTCCTTCGTTGGAGTGGTATTCTCTTTCCTTTCTTCTTCTCCATCTTCTGTTAATCTAGAATCCAACAGTTGATTCATGACCAACGTCACCGAATTTATCCATTGAGGGAAATTCTTTTCAGAGTGTGGTTGTTGGTGGAAAGTGCAAAAATTGTCCATGCGTACCTCTGTTAAATTCATAGATGCAGCATTGTGAGGAGGAGGTTGAGACTGATTGTTATCCTCTCTTTTCTTATAATAGGGATTATAGAACTTTTGTGTTTCCTTCTCTTTCTCCAAATATATGATTTTGTTGGAAAGATTCTACATCATTTTTGCCATATTTTCAAAATCTGGCGATTTCTCTTCCTTAGGCTTAGTAAACAATAAGGCTTTCATTCTCGCACCTTTTTCTCCTAACTGTTCAAGATAATCTTTGATACTTTCTCTTTCAACCTCCACTACTTCTGCCTCTGCATAGGTTTCTGCCAAAGTGGGCTTGGCCCTTATTTTGGAAAACATGGCCAACTCAGGGCCTAAAGCTGAAGTATAATATTCAATCAGGACTTTGTCCGAAGGTTTATCCGTTTCAAAAAAATTCTCGAGATATGTTGCAAACCTTTGTGTGAAACTGTGCACCTTTTCCTTTCTCTCTTTCTTCAAGGCGCATAGTCCTTTCATCAGAGCTGCATGAGTCTTCTGAGTCACATATTTACTCCTAAATATCCTTTCAAAGGTATCCCAATCAGGGATAGAGTTTGCAGGCAACCTGAAGTACCATGATGCTACAGCTCCCTTAAGGGTATGCGGGAATAGTCTGCAGACTACGTCTTCATACTCCCCGGCCCTTAATCCTTCTATTTCCAAGTAAAAAATTTGTAGGTGGTCATCTACTAATATCCTCTCACTTGGGTCGAACTTGGGCAACATCTTGTCAAAGGCTTGAGGTAGATCATGTAATGGAGGTGTCAGGTTTAACGGTGATCTGGCTCTCCAAGCAAGTGGTGGATTTGGTGGGTTTGGTGGTGGATTAGCATTTATGCCTGTCATGAGTCTGGGTGGAGAGTGAGGAGGTGAGAAAATAGGAGTGTGAGAAGGAGAAATATGAGGGGTATCTGGGCCTTCTTGATTCAAAGGTAGTACAACTTCTTGTAAGGTTGTTTCTACAAGTTCTTCCCAGTCTCCAACCAACCCTGAGTCTTCTACTGTAGGATGATCTTTCTTTTTATATTCTCTTCCGGGCAATTCAGGGATAATTGGAAATCCTCCAATCTTCTTTACATATTCCCTGGTGTGTCTTCTCAGGTCATTAACAAATTCGTTGCCAACAGAATATAGATGTTCTCTATTCCCTTCTTCTGGAATTGGATTATGAAGTCCATTGCTTTCAGAACTATTACCGGTGGAATAATCTTGGGAAAACGGGTTTCCTCGGCCAGCCATGCACTGGTGGCCCTCCTTCTAGCACCAGAACTGTTGAGGCCTATAAATTTGCAGGCAACAACAGCAAGGGATTTTCCCCAATCAACGTTCCGAACTAGCCCGTGACTGTTTGGTGTAGGGAATCATCTGGTTTGCGGTCCGACTACCGTAGGTCAAAGTAACAAAAACAAAGGGTTTTACCGGCTGCAACCCGGTCCACCGTGTATTTTGTATTTTTTGACTTAAGTATGATATGCAAGTGCCTAATTAACAATGCAGGGTGATAAAGATGCAAAGAGTAGTCACAATGTGATGCGCAGGTTCTTACCTCTCGTCTTAGAACTCACAAGCATCCAAATCATGCAAGAAAATAAATACTAACTAAACTATCTCTAGAGAGCTAGGTATTCATTCATGAGTAATGCACCCCTGTTCATGTGTTATGGCAAATCACAGATAGCTATTCTTATAACCAAACATATAAACATGAAGAAAAGTATATATGATAAGATAGCTCATCAACAGTTAAAAATTCCATTACTCATAGTGGAGAAGACGTCACAAAGGTATTGAAGAAAATTCAGACAAGAACATAGGTTCAAGAAATTATAACTCTCTTACAGCTAATGAGGCACAGCTGAAAATGAAATAGTTCACATTCAACATTGCTCATTTAATCACATTGACATATTCCACACAACACTTCCTCCAACAGGCAAAATTTGCAGTCTCTGGTTGTAAAACAAAATCGTTCCTCTTACAAGCATTAAGTTACAAGTTTTTCCAGGGAAAAATCCCCTGTAACTTCTCACTTTTAAATATTTAAACAAAATCAGCAGACTGCTTGGGTTCCCCCCAAACGCATGACTCTTCAGTTTTTCGAGCGTTTCATATCCCTCCTTTCATCTTTTCTTCGTATGCTCATGATCAGCTGAGTAACTGCTGGACCTTTCAAATCTATGCTTTTGTTGCTTTCGATTTTGTCTTTTCCTTCACTTGTCTCCCTTGCGACCCTGCTGGTTTCGATTTGATTTTTACAAAACTGTCAAGCTATGCCTTCACGGCGCGGTCGCCCCAACATTCCCTTGAGTTCTACCTGCAATCAATTACTATGCATCATTCATTGGAATGGAAATTTAAACATTAAATTAAACCAACTGGAATGGCTAATCCACAAGAAAACGGCTAGGTGCACCCCTTGATTTGAGAATTTTAACAAACGATGCCATCACTACCTCGTCCACTTACAGCCTCAATAGACATCATTCATGACGAAGGACGAAAAACTCGACGGCGGCTCAAAATACTTACATCGGAAGGGTAGCTCATTCATAGCCTCAACGGCGGATCCTGACAAGAATGGGTACTGCGAAATACTTTAAGCATATCTGAAAGAGTTTTGACTAAGCCTCAAGTGGGAAAGTTCTAAATCGGAAGTCGAAAGAATATCGACATCGAAAGACGAAATATTTTCCCAGCTGCAACGGTGGAAAAGAAATGACTACGGGCAAGCGACTAAAAGACTGACGCATTGGCTGGCAGAGAGTTTTGGACTTCGGGTGCTTAGTTGCTTTGGGAGCCGCAACAGTGGAAGCAAAAGGTTAAAGACATGCGACTAGCATCGAAGGGCGGAGCGCTTTGGACCTCGGGTAGCTAGATGGTTTGGGAGCCGCAACGGTGAAAACAAAAATGGCTACAGCTTCCGATCAAAATAAAAGATGCTGCGATCATAGCATAAAAATGCTAACTCTGAAATTCAACAACGGTTAAAACAACAATTCCAAACCTGAGCAACTTTGAAAACAGGCCGAGGGTCAATCCTTGAAAATCATCCAAAAATAAAGCACAAAAAAAAAGGTTCAAGGATCCAACGATTAAAAAACAATGCTAAACAATGAGGAGGGGCCCAAAATTTAAGAAATTTGGGGAGAACGGTTGCAGTTGCAACACTATGTCATATTCCCCTATCTTCACAATCATTCTTAAATTGTGCCTTGTTTTAAATTTCTTTTTGACATGGTTAACCCTTATTTCAGGTTGCAACTGTTAACCCAAAAATCCCCAACATAACTCGCAATGGCCTACACCACCTAAGGACACCACCTCACAACACTCATTTCTCTCCATAAGACCTTCCATTTGACCCCCACACCTCCAAAAGAGGCCAAGGATGAAGAAAAGGGCTAAACACCCCAAAAAGGATCCCAAAATAGCCCCCTATGAGCTAAAGCCCTAAAAAAGGGGCTAAAACCCTAAAAGGGGCTAAAGTTAGGGAGGAAGGGACTAAAGGCCCAAAAAAGGGGCTAAAACCCTGACCAAGGGCTTAAAACCCTAAAATCCCTTGGAAAAGCTATATAAGGAGGGTGGGGGGTCACTCTCAAAACACTCCTCCCTTACCTATTGTTATGTTTCATGTGGATGCTTTGAGACCTTTGCCTCTCAAACCACCCATATTCCCTCTCCTCCACATCCATTCCCACTTGATCCATTGCTCCCCCAACCAAGAGAGAGAGGCTTCTAGGAGCTAGGGCATGGTGGCCCATTTCCACCCAATAGAGGTATAATGTTTCTTTACATGTTTGTTTAGTTGTTTTTACTTTCTAACCTTGTTTTCTAGTTGTAGGTTTTATTATTGACATTGTTTGCAGGTTTCTCCATGGTAGCTTAGGTTTGTTTTGTAGGGTTAAGGAGGAGGAACCCTAACCTATTTTCTGCAAAGGGGTTCACAAAGCTTCATCCCCACTTCTTCTTTCTGCTCTTGCTATTAGATCTAGTTTACAATTGTTTCCATTTGCTTATTCTTGTTTATATTAGCTTAGTTTAATTTGTTGTTCTATTTATGCTATTTCCATTTCATTTTTTCCTATTTTCAAAGAGTAGGAACCTTGCTCCTACAGTGAGGAGAAATCCTGACTACAAATTTGGTGACTCCACTGGGTCGATCCCACAGGATCCATGGGCCAAAAATTTCAAGTTTTCAAGTTTTTTCAATTTTACCCTAGTTTTCAGAAATATTAGGTTAGATCTGTCTTAAATATACTTTATTTCCTATTTTAGTCAGTTTTGAAGCTTCTGCTAGGCCAAGCCGAGTCAGACTAACCCCAGTACTAGTTACTGTCGGCCAGATCTGAACCTGCATCACCAAAAAACCCCTTTCTGGAGCAGGGCGCTCTTATCGGGGGAGAAGGTGAGATTGGGGCACTCTTAATTATACAACAAGTGCACCCAGGGTGCACTTAATCCCTAGACAAGCGTGACTTCAGCCCAAAAGGTCAGGTTGCAGCTGTTTTCACATTCTGTGCACCCCCCTCGCTCATTTCTGGAAAAATCTCATGGCCCCCTCGCCGGATTTGGTCAGAAATGTGCGGGCTATCACACAGAAGTTGTATTTAAGTTTAATTGACAGTAATTTTTTGTTTTAGAGGACTGCTAGTGTGGCCTAGCCACCTCTGTCCACCATTGCAGGTATTTTTCAATTCCACTTTTTATTTTCTGCAAATCAATCCATGAACAATGTGTATATGCTAAATCAATCATTAAGGCTTAATAAAATGAACTAGTCTAACTAAAAATAATTTAAAAATAACCATCTTGTTGCCCCCTTCCTCCTCCACCCAGTCATCACCCTCTGGGGTATTCTAGGATACGACGAAGGGTAAGCTTGTATATATCTAGTCACTCCATGGTATTTTTCCCAAACCACTAAAACCGGGTGACCTAGAAGGTAGAGGGGGTAGAGAAGGAGGGCTTCTCATGATGCTAAGAATCCTCCCTATTGACCAACCTAGAACTTGGGAGGTGACCTGAGGATCTACGGATGGGCTTAGTCCCATTGTGTTGAGATCCCAACACCTTCTCTTGGTTGAAGAAGAATATCACTCAGAGGTAGACATTTAGTTAGGCCAACAATCCAGGGTTAATCACTTTACTTGCTTACAAATTTCTATTTATGTTTGCATACAAAACCATGATATGAACTCTACCATGAATTCATAAACCATATTGCAAACAACCAAATATCAGAACAAGTAAGCAAACCAACACACCATACCAAATAATTAACCCAACTCAGTTCATGGCGCTGAGTAAGCCTTAAAATTTACCAAATTTACACTAAGTTCAATCAATTCTGCAGTCTTTGAGGACATAAGTCCCTGACTGCTTCAACTATGGGAAGTACTTGGGATTTGCCCAGAAACTCATTGTGAGGAGTACCACATGAACCCCAAAGTAGCTGGCCGCTGAGAGGAATTTCCAAGTGAAACGGGCAATGAACCCTTCCGATTGAGTAGAAGCACCCATGAGGAACAATCCAAGCGCTGTCTTCTGGTAGTCTTGGTGGCCGAGAGACCACCTTCAGCCAATAGGAAGCCATTGAAACTGGGGTCCAAATCTTATACCCACCAGTTTCATACAAAAAAGTGAACACAATTGATCCTCCACGATCTTCCTCATGCCTAAGAGGAGAACCACCATCATTTGGAACACTTGATCGGCACCGTCGAAGCCAATCTCATCGATCTCCCACACTATCAAAGGGCCACATGGCCTTTGATTCTGATTCAAACCCATATCAGTTTGAACCAGACCTCCACACTGCACCATCAAGCCCCGTGGCTAGTGCAAACCTGGATCCATTTTTCGGCTTAACCTTAGCGAGTGGACCCATGTCCACATCACAACCTATCACCCACAACTTGGTGAGCAGTCCAAGCACAATCATGCAGACTGTCATTAGCCAATTGCCACCACCAATAGTGACCGACCAATATGGCCCAGTGGTAACACATGGGGACAGTGGCCCCTCCACACACATTGTCCCCCCTGCCACACAAGGGGGCAGTGCACCATCCAACCACATTGCCCTTGCTGTCATACATGGGGGCAATGATCCTGCCACCCATACCGCCCCCCACAAAGCACTTGGGAACATTAGACCATCTGCAATGGTGCCACCACAAGCACCCCCAGCCAGGCAGATGCATTATGCACTTCCAAACCCCACCCCCATTGCGGCCCCATCCCACATCAACTTGGGGTCAAATCTGCCCTTCATGGCTCATTTGAACTTGCCTGAATTGGCTAGATTAACGAATGATCCCATCCGCCACCAAGCTTTCTGGCCACCCATGCCAACTAAGCTTCCATCAGACGTCCCAAATTTTGAAGGCAAAGCCGGGGAATGTCCCTGAAATCATATAATGACATTCCATCTATGGTGCTCATCCAACAACATCATAGACGACTCCATCAGGCTGAGGTTGTTCCAACGCACCCTTATAGGTGCCGTGGCCAAATGGTACATTGAGCTGCCACAAGCCAAGTACCCCAACTTCAACTCCCTATACTTCATGTTCCTATAGTATTTCCAACTCCCTGTCAGATATGACGAGGGGGTGGAGATCCTGCTATCCTGTCACCAAAGCACCGCCACTGACATAACTAACCATATCCATGAGTGGCGGTGACACCGTAGCTTATGAAAAATCCAACTAGACGATAGGATCTTCTTGGATTGGTTCCTTAAGACTTTTCTCCCACCCATCGCAAAGGACATCGCTTCTGAACGTCCCCAATCTGAAGAAGAGTCCATACTGAAGGCCCAACAATTTGATCTCATTTATGCCCAGTCTATATACTTATACACTGTCATTCTAGATGCTCCTCGTCTAAGTACCTCTTATCGCGATGCACCGGGGGCATCCCATGCAATGGATGACATCATAGGTTTAGTCTCCCAACAACCACAGCCTCGACCGACACCACCTGTCGTTGCATCGCAACCAAGCAACACTGCTAATGTTGCTTACCAAAACCAAGCTCCAGACTATGCTAGAATGATGTCATAGTCCGGAGCAATAACCTCTTATGCACAACCTGTGCTACTGCAGCAGGCTCAGGCCATGGCTTGGCCAACACAACAGTATGTGGGGCAAGTGGAAACATTTGTGGCACCACCACCCCCACAAATATACTATGCACCACAAGTGCAACAAGTTCAAACCCCCACACCGACTCCACCCACTGCGTTGGGACAAGTGTTCGCACAACAAAACCGTCCCAACCAGCCTACCCCCAACAATCAACAAGGGAAAGCTAGAAACAAACGGCCCCACAACCAAGGAAATAACCAACCGTAGGGAGGCAGTCAACAATCGAACCCTCCCAATAATGCCATGGCTAACCGCCCAACCCAAAACCCCCCATGACAGAATGCACCAAGACGCAACACTCCGTTGCACACAAACCAACCTTGTACACTTTGTGATGTTTATGGGCATTACACATTTGAGTGTCCACTCATGGCTCGTGCTAAGCAGGCCATTCAAAATGAGGCCCAATAGGCCTCCAATGCTCCCAATCAAGCCCAACCCAACCAAGCACCACAAGGACCTCCTCCCATGGTGCTTCAAAACCCACTACCAGTACAAGGATTGGTGGCAACTACTCCCCCTCCCTAGGCCAATCCCAATGCTCCGGGGGCACCGCCCACGGCCGAAACATGTGTTCACCACCTGCTAGCCATGACCACTGAAGAGGTCAACTTATAGACTAGATGAAATCAGTACGGTACCACCACCGAACCTATCGACCCATCAGCAGCATCCATGTCTAAGACAACCAACCTACCTCTCCATTTTCCCCCATTCTTGTGCCCCCCATACGCAGAATTGCCAATTGTTGGGCTATAGGGAAGACCCGGGTTTTATACCATTAACTTCACACCAACAAAAGACCCACAGTGTTGGCCCTTTCGGTAACAACCTGCGAACAGGTTGCAGTCTCACCCGAAACAGCTATGGGGTTCCGCAGAATCAGGTTTCTGCAAGCAGAAGAGGGATATTACTGTATCTTTAGCTTCTAACAAATGATAATCATAAAATGTAGAGATTTGATAGTTACTTATTTAGCTTCATGGTTAGATAAACAAACAGTGCCTTGCTTAACCCTTTACTGGGAATTCCAGTGAAGTTAGTATTTAGCAGTGATCTTACTTATCAGTTATATATTTATTAATGCATAAAAGAACATAAAAACAACACAACAAAAACCACAACACACGATATAACGTGGTTCACCCCCAGTTTAGGGGTTACGTCCACAGAACTGTGTTTTATTCAACTCTTTACAAAAACCACAGTTCTGATCTGTGCACTCAGCTGCGGATCCCTTCAAGTCCTCAAAGCCATGCACACAGCTACAGGCCTCTACGCACACAGCTGTAGATCTTCTTAATCACCCAAAACCCTCTGCACACACAGCTGCAGAGGTCGTCCACGCACAAACATGGGACTTAACCTTTCTTACAAACAAGCCTTAGCTTTGCATCAATTCATCTTACATCAAAAGCCTAAACTGACTTCTTTACAAGAGTGCTTATTTATAGTGCACTTATTACAAAACCATGGGTTTATTACAAAAAGAAGGTTTTTACTCAACCCCGACACCCCTAAGACTATTTTGAGTCGTAAATCCGCTTACAATTTCCACAAAAACTGTGGATTTACCAAAATTAGGGACTGTTAAGGTGCGCGCCCCAACAGGCCCCTAAGACTCACCAGTGTCCCTTCCTGGGAAACTCAGCTGCTCGTCTGGTGGGAGAACTTTGCTGGAGAAGATAGTGAACTGCTTGTTGAGGCCACGCATGATATTGTCAGTTGCTTGTTCCTTCTCCACCAGCTCCTATAATGTTGTCCCTAATGCTTTGCTAGCCTTTTCCTATGCAAATGCGTCGTATTTCTTCAGAACTTTGAGCTGGCTGTCCACAGCAGTACTCAATTCCAAGGCCTCATTAACAAGGGGCTGCATAGAATCTTCCAGCAGTGTTGCTTTTGTTTTGTACAACTCAATATCCTGCTGGAGTTCCTTGCTCTATTTTACCTTGAGCATTTTCTGCATAGGAGGGAGGGTCTTAATTTCCACTTTTACTGCGTCCAACTCTGCTTGTCGCTACTTGATGGTTTCCTGCAGCTGTTGTACTTTGGGGTTTTCCTGCAGTGTTGTCCAAGCATCAACGCTTTCCTCTAGCATCTTTGCTGCGCTACCCACGATATCTGAGATTTTTACTGCTGAGGCATGAATGTCTACGCGGCGCTACTCCCTGACCTCTGGTGGGCTGTCTGGGATAATGTGAAGTTGAAGCTCCGCAATCTGAGCCTCATGCTCTGCTTTAAGCTTCTCTATTTCACTAAGAGACTATTGTGCGTAGTCTTTTAGTTTGGATATTCTTTGCTCTGGTTCTTCCTCATTCTAGATGTCGAAGTCAGGAAAACTTCGACACGCCTCCTCCAATACTCGCGCCAATGTGACCTACTTACGTTCTGTGTCGCTCTTTCTCTGCTCCGCTTCTTCCAACTATGCTACGAGGCTATCATTCTGTTTCCTGGTATTTGCCAACTGCATTTGTGAGTAGTGGTCTCGTGCTTGGATTTCCTTCGTGATAGCTGACTGACAGAGATGTAATTCCATCATGGACATCTTAGTGTAATCTATTCCAACTATCATGCTCATCTCCACGCGTGATGCTACGTCGGTTATGATGAGGGCGGCACTTGACACTTGTCCCTGATGTTCTCTAACTGGCCATTGTCTGGTGTCTAGCTGTGCAGGTACTAGGGCACTACTTGCCGCAGCGCCAGTCGCTGATTTTTTTTCTAACTCCTTTAGCTTCGAGATTCACTTTGCTACACCGGTGATGGCATCAAGATGCGTGACTGCAAACTCTGACCATTTCTTGGTGAGAAATTTTGTGTATTTCAATAGAGCCTGATTAAACTCGTCACTTGTCAAGATGGGGTCTTCATCGATATTCTTGTCCTTCGACGCTTTCATTTTCTTTCAGGACTAAGTTTTGGTCACTTCTTCGGCCTCTGGTGACTTGCACTTATCTAGCCGATTAGGGTCTGAGATAGTTTTGATTGACTCCTCTTCTTCTCCTTCATCTCCGCCATCCCCACCCTGGTCACTTGCACTCTGCTGCGACTCACTTTTCTCTTCGCTGTCCTCTAGGGGGTCCTGCTGCTACGTCTGACTAGGGCCAGCGCCTACATTGGTGACCAGAGGGATTGGAATGCTGGGCTTTGTTCCTGCATCCTTCAACTAGTCAGCCGACCACTGCTGAACTACCACGGGGATGTCTTCTTTGGTCACCACATATGGTAACTTCCAGCATGCCTTCTTCTGATCTGCGCGGGCCTGGATGAAGACATTGTCCATGTCGGCCCTGAAGGTGGCCACTCCATCATATTGAGAGAATAGCTCATTACTGAGCTGCAAGGTCTTTACAATCTCATATGAGATACTCATGGTGTAAAAGGCGAACACAGTGTTCATCATCTGCTGGGATGCTTTGTCCTGTGACACCCAGAGCGATGTGTACCTCACTACACCTGGCATGCTTGGAGGTACGTCAATAAACTGTGCCTCGGTGGGCTCTTTCCACCTGATCAGGGCAATAAGCATGATCAACCATGAACATTGAAAGGGTCTACCTTTTTCTTGCGCGTTGCAGGTATCTTCAAGAAATTCCTTAGCGATGTATGCTGCCCAGTTGTAAATGTAGCCTTCCGCACAGTTTGCAGCAATACTTACAATCGGGGCAGGTACTTCATATGGTCTACACTTTCTCATCAACTTACAGGCTAAGAGCTCTACAGTGAATCGAATGTTGTGATGCCAAATGGCCAAGTTTTGATACCCTCGCTTCCCTTTCGTCAGCCCGAATTGTTCCTTCATGCTATGTGCTAGCTTCACATCTTCATGCTTTCCCAAAAACTCAATGCTAGGGTTAGGCCCTTCCTTCGACAGGCCCGTGATCTGGTGAATGAGTTCTCCATTGATAGTGATTTTCTGGTTTCCAATCCATAAGTACCCATCATACACCAATGCCAATAATTGTTTAACCACCACGGTTACCTGTGTGCTACGACCGAAGTGGGGCACATCGAGCATCTTCAACAAACCAGCTTTGTCCAAGCCAGCAGCCCACTGCTTCACTTCTAATAATGTCGCTCCAGTCTCCTGATAGCGGATAGAGTGTAAGTATGTCCCAGGTGCGAACTGTGGAAATTTTCCATGATCATTTGTATCGTGGTCAGCATACTTGAGCCGGTCTATTTTCCCTTTCATTGTCCCGACCAGCTGCACACCCAGTGGCAACAAAGGGGTGTGTAATGTGAACTTCTTCATCTGCTGAGGGAGCTAAACTCCAGGTTGAACTGGTGGAATATACGGCGAAAGCTTCGATGCAATGTTCTCATCCTCTTCAAGCGGGACCTCTGCTGAGCTGGACGGATTCATCTCAGGATCCTCCGGTGTTTTCCTTGATTGCCGGTGTCTGTCTTCGTTCCACTTAGAACGAACTTCAGGTTTAAATTTTTTTCTGGTAGAGCGTGTCTACATTGGCTAAGTCAGTGCTAGGGGAGTCTCTTCGTGGGGTGCAGACACAGGTGGGTGGCTGAAAAGGTGCAGCAGACCCTCCTGCTCAAATTCTCTCACTAAATTCTGAAGCTCGCTATTAGCTGACATGGATGCAATTGTAAAACTCAAGAAATTGTAGAATGCGAACGTCGTGGGTGTGGGTGTCTTCTTATAGAATCCATCCATGACATCTATCATAACTATGCATTGATGATACCAAATCTGACAGAGATTTTGTCCAAACGGCGGTAGATTTTCCAAGATCTTATTAATACAGGCAGTAAATACAGGTAGCGTACCGGCGCCGCCAATTTTTATTTCTTCCAATGGTTCTATTTTATGCTTCGACACATCTCTCCATCTTCGACACAAGCAGTGACTCTGGCTGCACCAAAATAAGGACATTCAACATTTCCTGATACCAGCTTCAACTGGGCTTCGAGCTTCAACCCATAACAGAATGTTGTCCACCACTGCAATGATTCCTTTTATTTTTGAGATCCCTGTCAGAGATAGGGCCTGATATTCATGGAGAAGTTGGGTCACCTTGCTTATCATTTCGTCATCCCAATAATCTCCAATGGTAGCATACTTAGGGTTTTCTTCTGACCCAATGTTTATGGTCCGTGTCTTCAGGGGCTGAGTCACTTCAGGTGCTTCAACTACTGGTCCATGTACTTCGCAGTGTCCTTCTGACTCAGGAATGTTAGTGTTGCACGGATCGTCATCCTCATTAATTGCGAGGTTATAACATTCTACTGCATTGGGTTCTTGTTCCTTCCAATCAGGTTGGTATTCTGCTATTTCTTGATCATCCAATACTTTAGTATGGATCAACCTAACAGCTACATCCAAAGCAGGAGAAACCTGATTAATAGAAAATGTCAGCACAAAAATATCAACAAGACTATCCCAACTTACAGTACCATGGTGAAGCTCGACCTCTGCATACCAGTTCTTTTCTATAGGTTCCAGGGTGTGCACAAACCTATGTACACATTCTTCACGAGGTACATGCTTCCATGCTTCGTAGCATTGCTCCAAATGTCCCTGAGGACTGGTCGTACCATTAAACCTGCTCCGCACCTCCTGAGGTTGGTCCCTGAATCTTAGGCAAAGGGACTTCTGGCACACTTCCCAACTATGAATGTACTTTTTGTGACCATTCCACCATCTGGCTGCTGTGGCTCTGAATGCTAAATCCAGAGTCTCCATTTTCTGTGAGTCTAGTACCTACTCTGAGAACTGCACAATAAATTATTCTGGAGTCTGTCGAACCATCAAAAATAGGTACGGTTCTTGTCTGTGAACTAAGCCATCTGAGGGACTTGGTTATTCTTGCACATCAATGTCCATGTAGCTCATACAGCCTATTCTTCCAATTCTCTAGGCCGTCATCTGAATCTTCCATGCAGGAGCTATCACACTGCCAATCCATGATACCTTCGACAGTAGGATCAACATAATCTTCTTCCTTCGATGTAATATTGTAGATGTGGTCCAAAACATCCTAGTCTTCATCTCTTACTGGCTCTCTGTATCTCTCTCCTTGAGAAGGATCCAATGGGACTATGACTCTCATTCCTTTCCCTTCGAAAGTCATTTGTCTCTTCTTCAGTTTGATTACTGCATCATTATCTATTTCCCATTCAATGCCTAGTAGTGCTGGATAGGGGTTGTTGTCATCAATTATTTCAATTACCTCAAAGTCTACTAAGGTACTGACTCCATCAATATCTACTAATACACTAGGGAGTCTTCCCAGGCGCACAATCTTCTACTAATTGGCTAATCTCAACTGTATAGGGGACCATTCCAGAGTAGGTTTTCCCATTTTTTCCCATGTCTTCTTAGTTAAGACATTTACTTCTGATCCTAGGTCTAGGATGACATCAGTCATGTCATATTCTCCTATCTGAGCATTCAATCTCATTTCCCTACCAGTTCTTCTGACTCTATGAACAGTTTTTTCCTTACCAGAACTTCACTGAGGTTCGCAAGAAGCAATAACTTTCTGTAACTCATTTAAAGCATTCTGATTTCTCAAGAGCTTCATACAACTTTGTAAAAAGGAAGACAGTGTACTTACTTTATCTATCGAAGCTTCTTGCGGCTACGACTGCTGCTGAGGTTGTTGCACAGGTACGATTGAGGTGTTAGGGTCAGCAAAGTCTCTCTTGGCTTCCATAAATGTCTCTTTTTCTCTTTCGACATCAAATGCTGGGATTTTTTTCTGGGGCCTTCCGAACCCAAGCCTCGGCAGGCTGTTTCTCCCATTTCTGCACTTCTGTCGTAGCTCCACTCCTGGTAACAACATTAATGGCTGGGACAGGTTGTTGCTCCACAACAATCAGCTAAATATTCTGAGTAGGGGCACTATTAATTTCTTGAATCTTCGCTATCAGCTGCGGGCATTGCTCAATCACATGGTCGACAACTCTGTAATATCGACATGTCGTAGTTGGGTTCCGACAGTCTCTAGCTAGATGTCCTGCCTAGTTACAGTTATAGCACACAACCTGGCCTCGACCTCTGCCAGCCATACCACCATGACCACAACCTCCAAAAGCTCCGTGACCTAATGTACTACCGTGGTAACCATATCCATCATTGCCTTGGCCATCATTTTGTACCCGATAAGCATCGTAAGTTCGTTCTCTCATGAGGTCAAAGCTACGACACTCATCTTCATTGTGTCCCACTGATTTATAGAACTTACAATAAGGATTCTTAGGGACTTGTACATACCTCTGCAGAAAATAGCAGTATTCAGGTCGATGCTGGACAATTGTCCTACAGATCTCACAATATAGAACACTAGGGTTGAATGGGTTTGGTGCACCAGAATTCAGGAAATTTCTTACCGCAGGACACTGTTCCTTGTCATGACTCTCTGTCCGACATCATGTACACCAAACCTCTTCGCGACTAGCTTTCCCTTTTTTCATATCGCAAAGCTCCAGAGACATCACTGCCAACTACGCTTGTATTTGAGCGATACCAGAATTATCTTCCACAGGGGCTGTTTCAAGCTTCATAGCGATTTTCAAAGCCTCCTGCTGATCCGCAACCTTCTGTTGCATGAGTGGAGTCCTGATGTGCGGTAATAGAGATACGATGAACCATTCCTTATGTTGCGCTGGTCCAATAGTGAAACTGACTTGATCTAGCAGAACTTTGAACCTATGATCAAAGTCCCACACTGATTCTCCTTGCCTCTGCTGGATTTCCTTTAGCTCAGCGATACACTGCGACTCTAATTTAGGATTCTTAAATTCCTTTATTATTGCTGCTTTTATATCAGCCAAACATGGTTCTGAGTGCTGGAAAACTTCATGAACCAGGTCAGAGCGCGGTCTCTAAAAGAAGTAACCAGCTGTGCTCTTTTTGTATCTTGATCTGTAATGTTCTTAGCAGTCCACACTGCTTCTTATAAGAACCAGAATTGTTCGAGATCCTCTGATCCAGTTCCTTTGAAAACAGGGAGCTTAATGTCGTCATTCATATGGGCCATCGCAGATCTAGGGGGGGAGGGAGGGGGACTGGTAGTAGGCAGGGGGGAACTTACTAGGGTAGACTAACCTGCGACAGGAATACTCGGGCTAGGGTTACTTTCAGACTGCGACGGGTTCTCAGGGATAATAGGTCTTCACTGCGGGGTTACCGAAGGGTTTCCAATAGAAGGGGTTTCTTCAGGCTCTAAGGCTGCTAGACTTACGGGGTTAGACTCGGTATTCTGACCTAGGGTATAGGACTCAAAATTTCTCTTGTACCTTTTGCCACTTCGCAGCAAACCACTTTGCTCGTCGAAAGTACTTTCACTTGCAAACATAGGTTAGTAATACTAAATCTAATAGTCTGATTCAATGAGCAATATACCTTTTTCAGCCAATAGCATTTTAATTCTCAAACTAAATGAATTAAAGTACTTACCCCTTGGTTCTTTGAAGAAATGTCATTCGGCTTCGCTGAAGGACGTACTTGTGTAAATGCCAAACTCCATCACAAATGCTTCAAGGGTTCGCGTTGTCCAGAAATCAACAGCGAGGGATATATCGTTGTTCACCCTTTTCAACATATTAATTATTGTGGGGGTCCAATCAGGAAATTGGCCTTCTTGGAAGTTCATCCTTCTCTCTGTTAACCTGGATAACCACTGGTGCAACTCTATGTGGATACTACCAAAGAAAATTTCATAAACATAAAAAAAAACATACCTTTGTAAAAATTCGTTTGCACTACGACGCGAATCTTTGTTCTCTTGTATAGCAAAGTTCAGATAAGTCTCTTCAATCCAATCACTGATTTCTTGCACTGAGGGTCTCCAAAACATAGCCCTCGAGGTACGACGTAAACCCCTCTTGAGCAAATACTGAGTTCAACCAGCAACGGAACCAATTTGTTGGACTATAGGGCAGACCTGGGTTTTATACCATTAACTTCGCACCAACAAAAGACCCACAGTGTTGGCCCTTTTAGAAACAACCTACGAACAGGTTACAGTCTCACCCAAAACAGCTATGGGGTGCCGCAGAATCAGGTTTCTGCAAGCAGAAGAGGGATATTACTGTCTCTTTAGCTTCTAACAAATGATAATCATAAAATGCAGAACTTTGATAGTTGCTTATTTAGCTTTGCAGTTAGATAAACAAATAGTGCCTTGCTTAAACCTTTACTGGGAATTCCAACAAAGTTAGTATTTAGCAGTGATCTTACTTATCCGTTATATATTTATTAATGCATAAAAGAACATAACAACAACACAACAAAAAACACAACACATGATATAATGTGGTTCACCCCCAGTTTAGGGGTTACGTCCACAGAACTGTGTTTTATTCAACTCTTTACAAAAACCACAGTTCTGATCTGCGCACTCAGCTGCAGATCCCTTCAAGTCCTCAAAGCCGCGCACACAGCTACAGGCCTCTGTGCACACAGCTACAGGCCTCTGTGCACACAGCTGCAGATCTTCTTAATCACCCAAAAACCTCTACGCACACAGCTGCAGAGGTCGTCCACACACACAGCTGGGACTTAACCTTTCTTACAAATAAGCCTTAGCTTTGCATCAATTCATCTTACATCAAAATCCTAAACTGACTTCTTTACAAGAGTGCTTATTTATAGTGCACTTATTACAAAAAGAAGGTTTTTACTCAACCCCGACACCCCTAAGACTATTTTGAGTCGTAACTCTGCTTACAATTTCCACAAAAATCATGGAGTTACCAAAATTAGGGACTGTTAAGGTGCGCGCCCCAACACCAATAATGCCACAGCTAGAGCTACAGTCAGCTATAGCATTGTGGATGATTTGGCCCAAATGCCAACCGCCATGTCCGCTCTTGAGGTACTTAAAACGTGCCCAAAGTAGTGGAAAGACTTACTAGATGCTCTAGGGGCAGTAGACCCCTCCGACTCCAAGTTAATCACATTTGACACAGAGAACGGAGAGCCGCGCATGCATAGTGTATGAGGGGGCATCCACGTGCATCATGTCTACCTTGTTTTGGCAGAAGCTTGGATCATCGATTCTGCAACCGTCCTCCAAGACTCTGTGGCCTTATGATGGACATCCCACTAAATCCCAAGGAATCCTCCCCCATGTCCTTATCACATTAGCTGAGAAGACAGTCCTGATCGACATCGAGGTCGTCAACACTCAACTGGACTGCAACCTCCTCCTTAGGAGGAGTTACATTTACACCATGCGAGCCATCGTGTCAACTATCTTCTGCCTCATGATGTTCCCCCACGAAGGGAAGATTATGATGGTTGACTAGCTCACCTACCATGATCTGCAAGGGTTAACAACACCTGCCAACGTTATCCCTACCATCACTACCACTGATCCGTAAGGGGTGACTGCACATGCTAACTCCATCCCTGCAACCAACACTATGGTTGAAAACACACCAGCCTCTCCACCATTGAATGTGGGCCTTGGGTTGTTTACCGATCCCACCACGATGGCTCCTTTCCTGTTGGTATCACCACCACTGACACAAAAGCAAACTAAAAACTTGTGCATGGTCTCATCAAGCACTGCTACACCCAAACTGCAACCGCATCCGTAGCCCCAACCACAACCACAACATCGTCCGCAGCTGCAATGCCAACAACAGCCAAAACATCACCCGCAGTAGCAACATTACGCGTAGCCGCAACCACAACCTCACCCCCACATGCAACCAGCTGGGAGTTATGTGGGCTCATCTCCAGTCCATACAATTCCCTTCCTCTTTCCCTCACCTGGTGTCATGAGAAAGCTAGTCATGGCTACCTTAAGCCTACCCAACTTTACATTGGGGATCTCGGTGTGGTATCTAGATCCACTAGCTCAACCAGCAATGCCCCAGGTTGTGTTAACTCCGGTGCAACCTATTGTGGTTGAGTCTCACCCCCCACTTGGTCAGCATAAGCCAACCGCTGCACCCGCACCTGCACCGCCCCAACCCGAAAGGGCTAGGGGAAATAACACCAAATCCACCGAAGAACTACGACAAGTCCCACTTTGTGCCGTCTACGAACAATAGGGCCATCCAACTCAAAATTTCCCTGAAATCCCAATGATCTGTGCGCATCTCGATGCCATGGATACGAACAAAAACATCCCCATGGTTGAACTCCCAACCATGCCAGTATTCAAGAACAAGGCATTGAGAACAAACCATGCTTGCACCCTTTCCGGCTTGTATGCACATTACTCCCACCATTGCCAAGACCTACCCAAATTTCGAATGGCTCTCACTGACCTTCGTCACCATTCTCTTGAGTCTAAGATCACCTTAATCAAAGAATTTCACCCACCACCTCCTTCGTCTGACACCATGTCCATTTACATGATGTCTAGTTCCCCCGACCAGCTCATCTGCATCTCCAACGACGGTACATTAGACCTGTCAATTCATTGCTTCAACAACGATGAGGAGATACTTAAAGCTCTGACTGCCCCAAAATACCCATGGGACAACATGCACCATCATTCGTTCTTCCTCCCGAAAGAATTTGTGTCGCAGTCCGACTAGTTTTCTATGGAGACCAAATATTTCATCCATGGGAAGGTTGACTGGTTCAAGAACCCAATCCCAGCACTCGATGCCTTCAAAGAAGGGAACATGGTGAACATTTTTCAACCATTAAAATAGACATCTCAACCAACTCTGAGATCATTGAAGAAATCATGTTGGGGGCATCTTGCTCCTCAGAAGAGGTCAATGCCTACACCACTCTCTTCCAAGAATTTCATGACATCTTCACCTGGTCATACACTGAAATGCCCGGCTTAGATCCATCCATCGTGGAACACCACATTGACACATGGCCTTGCAGTGAGAATTTCTCCTCACTAGAGGGGTAAGAATGGCTCCCTTGTGCCTATAGGGCACAAGGGTAGGTTCCTACCCTTAGAAAACAGTAAAAACGGAACGAAAATATTGCATAAACAAAGCTACAAATTGAAACTAAGATAATCTAAGCAAGACTAACTAAATGGTAGCTACTGTAAACTAAATCTATGAGAAAATGACAGAAAGGAAGATGGAGGTACAGCCCTTGTGAACCCCTCTGCACACAGTGGGTTAGGGTTCTGCCTCCAAAACCTGCAAAACAAACCTAAGCTACTAAATCTGCAAACAATGTCAATGAAAACCTACAAATAGAGATTAGGGTTAGAAAGTAAAAACAAATAAAAAAAGCATAAACAAATATTATACCTCACTTAGGTGGAAATGGGCCACCATGCCCTAGCTCATGGGAGCACCTCTCTCTTGGTTGGGAGCAATGGCTTGGAGAAATGGAAATGGAGGAGAGGGAGAGTGGGTGGGTTGAGAGCAAGAGGTCTCAAAGCATCCACGGGAAGCATAACAATAGGAAAGTGAGGAGTGTTTTGAGAGTGACCCCCCACCCTCCTTATATAGTTTTTCCAAGGGGTTTTAGGGTTTTAAGCCCTTGGTCAAGGATTTAGCTCCTTCCACTCTAACTTTATCCCCATTCAGGGTTTTAGCCCCTTTTTTAGGGCTTTAGCTCCTAGGGGTCTATTTTGGGCTCTTTTTTGGGGTTTTTAGCCCTTTTCTTCATCCTTGGGATCTTTTGGAGGTGCGGGGGTCAAATGGAAGGTCTTATGGAGTGAAATGAGTGTTGTGAGATGGTGTCCTTGGGTGGTGTAGGCCATAGAGAGCTATGTGGGGGATTTTTGGGTTAACAGATTGCCCCCTGATATGTGAGGGCAGGAGCTCAACGTATGGCCGATGGACATCATAGGATTTGTTGTCGAGAGGTGGTGCTTCCAGGGCTGGGGCATGGTGGCTTTTGGTTTTGTATTAATGTGGTTCCCATCAATGGGTGAGATACAATAAATGTGTGACATGTATATGGACGAGGCGAGCATTCCCATGCTCGTGACAATGTCAAAAGAATCATTTGATCTATGCTCTAAAATACAAGAGCCGATCATATACAACTGATGTTACAATGTTGGTTGCCTCTCATGTGAGGCTGAATACAATACTGATCTAGTACATTGGACCCATGGCATTCTCATGGAATGCTACATCTTTATGACTGACAGTCTACTGGATCTAGAACGGTGCATAGCTGTATGGACTCACTGATTAGAGTCTCTATGGTACAAGTATGCTTCATCAATCATAAAGGTATACCGAACCACTGCTGGGGCTTCTGATCACCGTCTCCAATGCAACCCGAAAATCACAAGGGACATAACCTATTTAGGTCCCTCGAGTGGACTCACCAATGTGCTAGATTCAGGTGACATACAGGGTCTTAAACCACATACTATGTGGAAAAAACCTTGTATGAATCTTAATGGTGCGATGATGGAGTTGAAGTCGAGCACGTGAGAAAAAACCACCCCAAGAGGCATTAAGGACTCCTCTCAAGTGGTCCAAGGAACTCATCAATGATGTAAATGAAACCAAGGTATAGGGACCTTTGGGTCTATCCTCTAGAATATGTGTGTTGGAATTGACAGAGGGAGACCTTCCCTTGGTTAAGGCGATGATGTTTCCTTGACTAGGAGTGCAAGGGATAACCGAAAGATGTGAAGCAATCTGTAGACTGACTCACTGAATTGGGGGGGAGGGGAGGGAAGGGAAAAACTGAACAGGGGAAGGGAGGGAGTGGGAGACTCAAACTTCCTTTGTTCAGAGTATGACGGCAGGGCGGACTAGGTAGCAAATGAAACTTAACTCATGGGAATGGGACCATAGCTGTAATACCAGGAATGTCACTGCAGATGGGAAATACTTGGAGGAGGTGGACACTTTTGATATTTATGGGATCCAAGGAAGAAAAATTGCAGAGTACTCTGAACAAAGGTGACCCAATGTGGGGATGCTGCCAAACTGTTTGTTGTGGGGGGGTTGTCTAGGTACACCATTGTGGTACGATCTCGTGGATTTTTGGTGAGCCCAAGAAGGTAAGTGCTCAATGGTGCTTTCAATTTTACAAAGTCTAAAAGCACGAAGAAGACTCCAGTGGGGGCTCTTTTTTGTTGGTAGTCTCTTGTGCCCGAAAAAGGATAAAAGTATACATAGGAGAGCTCACCCATCCTGGAGGGGATGAGAGACTTCTTTATCATTTGTAGTCCAATCAGGCTGAAAAAGGTTAAACCTATACTGACTGGATGGTCATTTAAATACTTTTATGAGCATGAACGAAACCAAGTTTTCTCGATGATCTTTTCTTGTTGAGACGGCTGGAAAAGAGCTTAACGATAACTGGTGGTGATATTTTTCATAAAGTGCGGCCCCTCTACTTGAGAAAACATAAAAGTATGCAGATGGGAATGGTCTTGGCTTGAGTGTGCCAAGGAGGTACTTTTCATGAAGTGGTCTACATGGTCCGCAAAAGGAGGTAAACGAGACGATGCAGATTCCCTTTCCTATACTTTAGCGAGCGAGAAAGGAAGCAACTGCGCTTGGTGATATTTTCATTGTTTTAAGGAGTTAGAAAAGAGCTTAAATGAAATGCCAAGGTGGTCAACCGACCATGCTGACACAAGTGGTTCCCCATGTTGGGATAGTGGATAGAGGTCCAAAGGTCATCCACGCAGTATGGATGGAGCAGAAGGCTCTTAAAAAAACCAATACATGCATGGCATAGATCATGGCAAAGGCCTGCAAGACGGTGTGATAGAGCCATGTAAACTAAGGTGGCTCTCAGACAGAGGTCAAGAGAGCATGTGTCTATGTTTCGGTGGAGAAACTTGACTACATGCGAAGTGAGTGCAATTCTAGGGGCACTTATATGCCAAATATGTGCAAGAAAAGAAATCATTTTGTGGACAGTGGTCTAGATGTCCGCGTAAGGTGCGGTGAAAAGAAAAGACAATCTATGTGTTAAAAATAAAAGAAAAGCTAAAATTACATTCCTTAATGGGCAGTGGCCTGAGAACACTTCTATGTCAAATACATGGAATAAAAAAAAGGGTTTTGTGGACGATGGTCTAGATGTCCGCGTAAGGTGCGGTGAAAAAAGACAATTATAAATATAAAAAGTAAAATTATAGTACAATCCTTAACGGGCGGCGGCCCGATCGCTCATGTGAGTTGCGATCAGGCAGTGTGATATGAGTACCGGTCCATAGACACTCGCATCGTCATGTCATGGCTCATGAGTCAAGGTGAGTTGTGGGAAATGGTCCCGAAATTGACTGTTTAAACATAAGATGAAGGTCTAGGTACTTTCTAAACAGGTAGGGATTGCAAACTCGATAGTGGTTGTTTAGTTGAGAAACAAGCAGCTGGGAGTCTAAGAAGACATTGAGATGATGAATTCCTAATTGTAGAGCAGTGGCCAAGAGGCCATTAACACCATCATACTCTTCCTGGTTGTTGGTCGCGGTGTCCATGCATATTTTGTTGATGTGGATCAACTCGTGTGATGGGGAGTAGATTACCCATGCAGCCGAGGCGAGGTTTGGGTACCATCTACGAATGCCATATACCGATCTAAGGTGTGATCCATCTAAAGAAATGAGAGGAAATGATACATAAGACTCAATTGGGAAAAATGTGTAAAAGAAAAAATGAAAAGACTATAATACAATTAAGAATACTATCACTCAAAGGGGTGATGTTAGGGGGAAAGTCGTTTGGACTTTCCCAAGATCAGCCGTCATTCCTTTGTGTGACACGATGAATCCTTAGAGACGGCCCGTGGGGACATAGAAAACTGTTGGAGCAGAGTCACGCAGCTACAGGAAAAGATGCCATTTTGGCGGATAGACAGTTTGGTGAAGACGAAGAGATAAGGTGAAGCTATGATGCCGTAGCATGTTTCTAGCTGCAGAGCAGAGCCGAAAACTATGACTGTTGAAACAGAGAAGTCAAGGAAGACAACAGTACTTGAGCGGCCAAGAAGAGAGAGCTCAACAACTGCATTGAAGGTAGCGGCGAAGACAGGAGGGCTCAGCTACCCTCATAAAGGAAAAGGAACAACGAGGCCGAGGTATTGAAGACGAAGGATAGAAGATGGGAAGCGGTGCATAGTACCCATGGTCAGCACCGGGAAGCATGGAAGACTGCAGAGAGTAGTGGTGTGACGAAAAGAGGCTACCCCAACTACAGATATGCCAACTGTCACTAGTTAGGGTTTGGGTTACTGTTGGGACAGGCCCACAGTGTTGTAATGGTGAGACCTTTGGGCCGCCTATAAAGGGATGTATTTTGTATTGTAAAAGGTTGGCATTTTGGGTATTTTAGGCCATCCAGCTAGTCAAATTATCAGTAGTCTGTTAGCTTACTATTATTTGGTATTGTAACAATCCGCAGGGATTGATAGACAGAGAGAGAGAGAGAGAGAGAGAGAGTGAGAGTATATTGTAAGAAGGCAATATAGAGATAGAGAAGAGATCTAAGAGAGAAGGGCTCCAGGTTGTGTGCGGAGTTACCCAAAAGATCTCTAGCTGCATATGCGGTGCAGCAGAACTATGTACCTCTCTCAAGTTATAATATAGAAACACAGTTCTGTGGACATAACTTCCACCCTGGAAGTGAACCACGTAAAATCAGAGTGTTATGTGTTTGATTCATGTGATTGTAGTTACTTGTTATATCTGTCATTCATTACATGAACTTTGCTTACAGTAAATGTATCTGTATGTTATTCAATTCACGACATATTATAGGGATAATTGCAAGTTGAAGTCTTTAAGTATTCTGTATAAGAGTTTGTCTAGTTTCACTTGAGATAGTCAAGAGTCGTAGTATAAAACAACTTCGTGTATTGTGTCAGGTAAGTTAACACCAGTAAGATAAGTACGTTGAGTTGCAGTGGTAGGATATCGCAGGGAGGTGATATCGCACCAGAAGAGGAGCTGCGGTACGCAATACCGTGGGTTGAGGAGTGAGCGTAGGACAGAGTTAGGTCTTTCCTAGGGTGTGGCAATGCGATAGAGGTTGGATTCATTGCGAGCAAGAGGAAACTGCGCATCACGTCGCAGAGAGGAAAGAGCGGTCTCGCGAGCTAAGAAGGGCTGCGAGATGCACATAGGATGCCATATAGAACCTGGTCGATACACTTGAGTCCTTGACCAACCCATTAGAATCACTTCGGGTGAGACTTTAGGACGCTCCGTGGTATGTCACCGAAAGGGCCAGTGAGCTAGGGGTGTTGTTGGTTCATTATAGTAAACCCGAGTCTGCCCAGACGACCAACAAATGGTTTCGTTGCCGGTTTTGAACAAACTAAGCACAGATTTTCTATTGGCATCCTACTAGAGACGAACTCAACAAGTGGGTTGTGTCTAACGAGAAAGAGTTTGCTGAATGAGAGAACAAGAGTCCTATACTGATTACAGAGGACTGGTTACAAAAACATATCGTTACAGACCTGCATGCGATATTTTTTGCGACCTTTGGAAACGAGCTTTACGACTGGTTATCAAAGTTGACTGATAAGAACATATTCAAGAAGAAAAGAAACATTGTCTAGACACTGGAGCTGATTCAGACTGTGAAGAACCTTGATAATCCCATTACGAGGACAATAGACTTCTGGCTTGGGAGTGTGCTAGAAGGCTTCATCACAGAGTTTGCAGTTGACCAGAGAAAAAGCTTCAGCGTGGCTGAGCGGTACTTCTTCAAAGGATATCGCGGTAAGTACCTAAAATATTTAAACTTGTCCATTAATATGCTATTATATCAAAAAGGAAGAATGGATCTAGTTTCAGATGAATAAGTAAAGATAGTAATGTCACAAGAGTTTGAAAGTGATTTTGATGACATTGGACGTACACGTAGTGGAAAGCAATACAAAGTAGATTTCAGCTCTCCCATATTTGAAGATAGTTCAGATAATACTAGACAACAGAGTCACAGTACCACAAAAAGAACATAAGGGGGTATCCCTTACCACCCTTATACCCCACAGAAATAGATCGGGACTCAGAACAATCCCGTAGGAACTCCATCTAGTAGCTCGCAGATAGTACATACTACCGCTACATCACCTCCACCTACACCGCCGAGTGGTAGTAACACAACAAATCAACACCCACCACGTAGAAATAGAATGGGGGATGATATGAAGCTACCAATATTTAAGGGTACAGGGGCAGAGGACCCAGAGCAGCATTGGTTTCTATGTGAAGCCGTGTGGACCATTAAAGAAATCAATGATGATAATAGTAAACTTGTACAGTTGGTCACCACACTGAGAGAGAGCATGAGAACGAGCAATACCCAGAACACTTGTCCAGGTCAGGACAGGACTACCATGATTAAAGAGTTTAAGAAACCTAAGTCTGATTCACAATGCATTATAGAGCTCAAAGACATCAAACAGTTACCTACAGAGTTAGTGTGGGACTTCGATCAGAAATTTAAAGCCCTTATAGACCAAGTCAGCTTTGAGTTTGCGCCGGAGCAGCATAAGGAATGGTTTATTGCAGCGCTACTCCCTCACATTAGACTACCATTAATGCAGCAGAAACTCCAGACACAAGACGATGCGTTGGAGATGGTGATGAAACTAGAGGCTTCACCTCTAGCTGAAACTAGCACAGGTATGACAAATCTGCAAAACCAGTTGGCTAATCTCATGATACAAATGCATGAACTTAAGAAAGGGAAAGAGGTTGCGCAAGACATATGGTGCATAAAGTGTAAAGCATAAGGCCATACTAAAGATAACTGTCCAGTCTTTGTAGAATATCTAGCAACCGGGGCTCCTAACCCCTTACCATAGACCCATGGGCCATGGTGCGAAATATGCAAAACAAGAGGACATCTACCTCACCAGTGCCCTCTAATTCAGAAGTACGTGCAGACACCTAAGAACTTATACTGCATCTTCTGCAAGTCCGTAGGCCATGATGAACACGATTGCCAAGCCTATGATCTCATGGTTGGGAGCAAGCAAGACTTGTACAGAGTCCAATCAGAAACACAGGATCCAGCAGCAGGACCACAGCATGATCCGGCTTATGTTGGCCGTGGAGAAGGATTCAGAGGACGAGGAGGATTCAGAGGCTTTGGCCGTGGTCACGGACCAGTCACTTGTTACAACTGTGGAGTTGTAGGACATTATGCTAGGCACTGTCAAAGCCCTACCACCACATGTCACTATTGCAAATCTTACAATCACGCTATAGAATACTGTCCTACCTTGATAGCTAAGATCAGAGAACCTAAGCCAGCAGTACACCAGAACATCCAGTTTATTGCTACTGAGCAGGAAGAACCAAAACTAAGAGTCAACATTGTGACTCGCAGCGGTGTTTCCACCAATGAGATATCACAGGTTACTGAAATGACCACAGGTCAGGAGTGGGTGTGTAAAGCTCCTAACAAAGCAACACCACTTGACCTATAGAAGAACAAACATAAATTTCAGGAAGCTAATACTTTCTTTGATAACCCTATGCAATTAGGATCACAGGTACTGCCATCTAGGGGCGTATCACAGCAAGCACCTTGTGGTGTTAGCCCTGACCAGACATCGCAGGCTACCACATCGGGCGCTTGCGACGAAGTTGAGTTAGCAGGAAGTGTACAATCCTTCCTGCGCAGTTGTTTAAAACTCATGAGAAATGAGCAAGCTATTGGAGAACTTCAGTACATCATAGATCAGTGTCAACCATCTTCTTCCGTGAGCAATGTACAACGCGCTGTTCATAGTATTAGGGGACATACAAGAACAGGAAGAGAGATGCAACTCATAGCACAGGTTGGAGAATTTGAAATGGACGAGGTGATCCTAGATTTGGGATCAGAGGTGAATGTTCTAACTAAGTAGACATGGGAATAGATGGGTAGCCCTAAGTTAGTCAGTTCACCTATCCACCTTAGATTAGCTAATCAACAACGGGTATCACCCATGGGTCAATTATCGCAAGTGCCAGTTGACATTGACGGAGTTCGCAGCTCTGCGGAATTTGAAGTTATAGAAATCATTGGCGATAGTAGACCATATCCAGCACTACTAGGCATTGATTGGGTGATCGGTAACATAGCCGTTATTGAATTAAAGAGAAGACAAATGACCTTTGAGGACATGCAGATCCAGGTCATCGCACCGTTATATCCTCTTCAGGGTCCTAGATACATTGAACCTATCCGAGCAGAGGAAGAGGCACGTAACATGGACAGTCTCTATCAAATGACTGTGAACTAGAGTGACTACATCAATCCAACCACAAAAGGGAACATTAGTTGGCGATGCGACAGCTCATGTGCATCGGATTCGGATGTTGGTCTAGAGAACTGGCATAATAGACTTTACGAAGTCTCAGCGCGCAGATGTGCGTACATGACTAAGTCACTGCGATGGATTGGCGCAGAGATCAACGAGATTCCATCATTTCATGGTATAATAGACATCCAGGACTTTCTCATGCAGTTTGAACAACAAATCCCTCACGAGCAGAGAATTGCATCTATGGACCTTGCAGTATGAGCCACACCTGCAAGATGGTGGTATGCACATAAAGAGATTATCGCATCATGGGATGATCTTAAGAGATTGATGGCGATCAGATTCTCTACCGACAGAGAGTATCTCCAGTAGTGATACACAGGAGAAAGTGACCCCAGGACACACATTCAGACATGTGAATAGAATTGGTCGGACATTCCAGTGGATGAATGGGTTCACCGATTCATTCACACTTTAGACCCAGTTCCATGGAACTGGTACACAGAGACTGAATTGCGCAAGGGAATGACTACATGGCCACTTCTAATAGACAGCTTTCTACTCACCTTCACTTTTGAATCTAAGTATCCAAATGTTGATCAGGCCCTAGATGTAATAAAGATTAAGATATTTGAGGATTGTACACTATTAGTACAAACTCAACCTGAGTGGGCCATCCAGTTAGAAGAGGTGCTAGAGTGCTATAATTTTGCATCAGAACCAGAGGAGGACGATGAGGATCATCACAAAATCAACATTCCGGAGTCAAAAGGGACTCACGATGTTGACGGACCAAAGCTACAGACTCCAGAAATCATAGAGCCACTCAAGATTAAAAAGATCAATATTGGCACAGACACAGAACCAAAGTTTACCTCTATTGGAGACTACTGGACCGATGAAATAGTTGGACAAATTGTAGACTTGTTACATGACTATTAGGACCTATTTCCCACCAAGTTCATAGAGATGAAGGGAATAGTCAGATACCTGGGAGTAATGAGGATACCATTGAAAGAGGATGCTAGACCAGTCAAGCAGCATCCATATAGATTGAATCTGCGCTACAAAGAAAAAGTTAAGGATGAGATCGATAAGATGCTGGAAGCAGGCATCATTGAGCCCGTGGAAGAGAGCGAATGGGTTAGTCCCATGGTATTACAAGAGAAGAAAACCAAAGGAGACATCAGGATCTATGTCAACTTACGTAAACTCAATGACGCATCGCTTCATGATCCATTACTAACACTTTTCACTGATGAAGTATTAGACAATGTGGGAGGACAGGAGGTCTACTCCTTCACTGATGGCTTTTCAGGCTATCACCAGATCAGGATCCACCTAGAAGATCGCCATAAGACCACATTTGCAATAGAATGGGGCTCATTCCAGTATACGGTAATGCCCTTTGGTCTTAAGAATGCACCAGCTATCTTCTCTACAGTAGTAGTTGCTGTATTCAAAGAATACATCCATAAATTCCTAAAAGTTTATTTTGATGATTGGACTGTATTTGGATTAATTGACAAGCACATAGGATATTTAAGACTGATGTTAGAGAAATGTAGGCAGTACCAGATTTCTCTGAACTTGAAAAAATGTATATTCTGTGCGCCATTTGGTATTTTGTTGGGTCACATTATTTGTAGGCAAGGTTTGATGGTAGATCCCGCAAATATTGTCATCATTGTAAATCTTCCAGCACCCAACTCAGTCAAACAATTGAGAACAGTACTTGGTCATACCGAGTACTACAAAAAATTCATCAAGGGATAAGCAAAGATTACAGCACCGATGGAAAAACTGTTAAAGAAAGATGTAAAATTCCTATGGAAAGAGGAATGCCAGCAGAGTCTAAACACACTTAAAGAGAAGATGGTTACAACACCCATCTTAGTATTCCCAGACTGGACTAAGCCATTTCATGTACATGTGGATGCATCTGGCATCACACTAGGGGTTGTTTTAACGCAACCAGGAGAAGGAGGTATCGATCATCCTATCGCATACTCCAGCAGAAAGCTGTCGACAGTAGAAAAGAACTACACCACGACAGAAAGAGAAGGCTTAGCTATGGTCTACGCACTACAGAAGTTCAGGCACTACTTGTTGGGTGCCTCGTTCAAGATGTTTACTGACCATTCCGCATTGAAGTATCTAGTCAATAAGCCAGTGTTAGGGGGAAGAATCTGCAGATGGTTACTCCTCTTTCAGGAGTATGATTTTGAAACCATTGTCAAACCAGGAAGATTGAATGCTGGACCTGATCATCTGTTGTGAATAGACTCAGGAGAAGAGCCAAGTAATCTAGAGGACAATTTTTCAGATGCGCAATTGTTTTCTATCGAGATCACAGATGAGTACTATGCTGATATCATTCACTTTCTCACTATAGGAAGGGCACCTGAGGAGTTTACCAAGCATCAAAAGAGGCAGTTGGTTGTTAAAGCAGCAGACTTCACCCTGATCGCAGGACAGCTATATAAGTTAGGTCCAGATGAAGTCCTGCGCAGATGTGTGATGCCACATGAAAAAGAGGCTATTATTAGGGAAGCACATTCAGGTACCGCAGGAGGTCATTTCACTGGAAAGCCGACTGCACAGAAATTCCTGACCGCAGGATTTTGGTGGCCCACGTTACACAAAGACAGTAAGGACTTTTGCAGATGCTGCAATATTTTCCAGAGGGTAGGAAAACCTTCACGACGAGATGAAATGCCACTACGACCGCAGGTTACGTTGCGCACATTTGACAAGTGGGCTATAGATTTTGTGGGTCCTATCAACCCACTGGGAAAATGAACTGGTGTGGGATATATCATCACGGGAACAGAGTACCTCGCCAGGTGGGCAGAGGCCAAAGCAGTAAGAAATTGTGACGCTGCTACAGCCGCACAGTTCATTTTTGAAAACATCATCACTAGATTTGGATGCCCATTATTTTTTATGAGCGATCAAGGCACACACTTCTTGAACCTCACCATTGAGGCCTTGATGGAAGAATTCCAGAAACAGCACCATAAGAGCACTCCCTACCACCCGCAAGCTAATGGTATGGTGGAGGCCTTTAACAAGACCTTAGAAAATGCTCTTACTAAGATATGCAACAGCCAAAGGAATGATTGGGACCTCAGAGTTAACACTGTATTATAGGCATATAGGACTACATGCAAGAAACTTACAGGACACACACCTTTCAGCTTGGTGTATGGACAGGAGGCTGTTATGCCTATGGAGTATATCCTTCCCAGTTTAAGAATTGCTCAGATCACTGAAATGGATGATACAGACACGGTGTATGAGAGGCTAGCGCAGCTACTTGCCTTAGAGGAAGACAGATTCATCGCTGGATTCCATCAGAAAGTGCAGAAGGCATGAGAAAAATCTTGGCATGACAGGCACATTAAGAGTAAAACTCTTCAGATTGGAGACCTAGTACTCCTCTATGACAGTAAATTTCTTAAGTTTCCAGGGAAGTTCAAGATGCATTGGTTGGGGCCATATCAAATACAACAAGTCACAGAGGGAGGAGCCGTTCAGCTCAGCAAATTGAATGGGGAGCTTCTTCCCACGATGATCAATGGAAGTAGGCTTAAGCTTTATAGTGACAGCCACTCCACCTCTCAGCCCTAATTTAGAGTCGTGGATGGTACAGATGTCCAGTGTAGTTGAAAGGAGGCATCGCACCGAGAATTAGTCTACACTGGCAGGTATTCTAAGTATAAGGAATCGCATAAGGACGGTTCATTAAAAAAAAAAAAACACGTAAGTTTGTTTTGAGCAAGTGATGCGGTGTGGCATCACAGCAGCGCGATGTTTCTCCATGCCACATGCCTAGTTGCAACGAGACAGAGGGCTAGTCAAGTCTCCTTTTGACAGGCAGTTAATGAGGAAATGACCGGTATACCTTACTGTAGATTTGGCATGGCATAATAAATTTTTCCATATTTGGCAAGTCTTTGACGAGACTGGCGCCTACACACACACGTTTCGAGGAAAATTGATCAGATTTCAGCATTTATTGAGGATCGAAATGACGGGTGTGGTCTCTTCCAGGAAATTAATATGATCGACGGGTTCAGTCTAGATGACCGTTGCGTCTGGGATTACCTCCTTCAGTATAAAAGCAGAAATTATTCATTCGGGAGGGTTACTTTTGCAAAGAGCCGAGAGCTATAGAGTGCAGTGTTAAGTTTCCCCTGTCTAGAGCTAATTTCGTTACAGAGTGCTATGATTTCCAGAGTTTGCAGCCATTGCCAATCCAAATTATAACACTGACTGGGTTCTGTCGGAGGACGAACCTATAGAAGCAATTTTGGAAATATTCAAGCGTGGAGGCCTTACAACTGCTATGACCATGCCAAGTTCATCACAGACCGGACATCGACCAGGGATGAGGAGCCAAACTCACATAAGAGAAGAATCCAGTCCGGAGCTGGATGAAGAAGTTTATAATGCAACAGACTACATCATACCATGAGTTGATGGCGCACCAGAGGTAAAAATTCCCAAGAGTGGTAAGTTTCCTGTTTCTATACCACAGATTGATTCTCGAGTCAAGGAAGATGGAGATCTATTAGGATATGCCACTGTTGTTAAATTTGTATATTATAACCTAGGCGATAGTAAGACATACCCTTAATTCAGGCCAGATCAATACCTTACAATTCAGAAGAACCCAAGGATAGGTGCAGATGAATATGTTACCATGGAACATGTCTAGATTCTTGAGCACTCAGGCCTGCTCAATCTGTTAAGAATAGCACATTTTGGACGTGGCACAGAGGTTAATGCCGTGGTGCGCATCTTACTTTCATGCATACATGGGGGTTACCTCTAGCTTGGAAGCAAGGTCAACCTGAACATCGACCTGATACACTGCATCACCGGGCTATCCAAGACTGGTCAATACCCGAAGATAAATATAACAGGGAAGACCAAGGATTCCAAGCTATCACCAACCCTAGTCGCCAAGTATAAACTGTAGCGAGGAGGTAGGGCTTATGACATTGCAAGATTAACAGAAATACCCTTAGATTTACAGCTAGTCTGCTTGCAGGTAGACTGTTAACCAAGGTTCCCCCAAAGGAAGTGACAGGATCAGTAATTAACCTGGCCATACAAGTTGCAGAGGGGGAACAGTTCAATTGGTCTTTATTTTTGTTAAATATGTTTCAGCAAGATTGTTTGCAAGCTCAGGATGAGGCAACCCACCCATTCCATTTTTCATGGTTGCTGATACTCTGTGCATTCGTCGGATGGAAGGAGATGCCCCATACAAAATTTCGACAGCTAGAGAGTGGCGAGCCCAGAGGTACGCGCTACACAAACTTATGGTAGACTAGCAGCCCTGCCAAGAAAAAGGTCAATGCGATAGTATTCTATGATTACTATAGGCTACTGAGGAACGTCGTCAAAGAACCACCACGGACAGCAAGGAGATTGTGGACATATATGATGATCGGCTTGATTTTATGGTGGACCGCCATAGAATTTACCTGAGGCCAAAAAGGACTCAAAGGGACGATTGGGCTAATGGTTGGTTCAGGATGACAGCGAAGGATATCGAAGGCATCATCAAGGACGTTAATGATGATTGGAAGCAAGCGTTAGAAGATACCACACCCCTACCATCAGGCACTGCACAGACAGACCCATCGGACAAAGGCAAAGAGAAAGTGGAGACCCAGACACAAGATGCAGCACAAGTACCACTACCAGGACAAAAGAGGAAAGATCCACTGCAAGTGCCATCAAAGGCACAGACGATGAAGGATGGAGAACAAGGAACACCAGAGACACAGACGACAAAATATGGAGAATAAGAGATACCACAGGCACAGAAGAAGAAAAAGCACAAAGCCACAAAACCACCTTTAAAGACTGGACTGACAGAGGATGATTATGAACTCATTGCAATAAGAATGCATGACTCGTTGAAGGACTCATTTGAGGCGATGCAGACATCGCAGGAAAAGATACAAAGCATGGTAGAAAATCAGCTTCTGGAATTAAAACTCATTACTGAGAAGACTGCCATGATACAGGTTCCGCCAGTAAAGGTGACTACAGGAGAAATTTCAACACAGTCGATTTCCCGCGAGGAAATCTTCGCAACAGATCGTATCAATACAATTTTGATACCACTAGGGAGAATCCAATTCCCTGCGTCAATGAAGGATGTACCAATGCAGATTAGGAAACCTGTCGAGGTTAACCTCATAGAGTTCCACATTGATCAGTTACAGATGATCCAGTAGCAGCTAAGCGCAGAGCTCAGAAGTAGAGAGCTCGCGACTTATAAACAGAACACACAGCTGAAGCAGCAAAATGTAGCACTCACCACCAGCTATCAGAAAAAGGTAGACGAGTTAAAAACATATGAAGCAAGAGAACAGGATCTCTCTCAATTCTTGCAGAGCATCACATTGGAGTTACCCCAATGTAATATCGAGTTAGCCTTGCCCATCCCGCAGAAAGGTAAGATGAGTTGCAGACAGAGCAAAGGCTCTGGAGGAAACAGTAACCAGGATGGAAGAAACAGTGATCAAAATGGAGGAATACCACAAAGCGCAGATTGCTAAGCTTGAGGCTAGACCACCGGGAACCCCCCAGGCAGACAAGGAAGCTAGAGTAGAGGCCTTTCGACTCACTTCCGTGGAGATAAAATCTCGCATAAACGATGCACTGTCGGTGCTAGCTGATGTGACGAACACATGGTCGGAGTTAGATGACCCTCCCGAGAAAGTATAAATCCAGCAAAGTATTAAGCAGATAGAGAATACCACAGCAGCAATGAAGGAAGCAATCAAGAGCTTAGCAGCTCTTTAGAAGATGAGAAAGACAACGGAGATGAACCGCTTGCAGCAGGAAGCACAGTGATTGAGAGCAAAGGAGATACACCTCAATGACTTGCTTCAATCATATCAGGAACAAATCACAGAACTAGTCGATGCTTTTGAGCAGAAAGTTGGGGAGTTCACTGCCACCAGAAATGAAATTGATGCAGTAGAAGACTTTGGTATTAGTCAAGCTATGCTTGACTCGGCAAAAGAGCATGTCGTAGCTATGGAGAACGAAGTCACAGGACTTCAGGACAAGCTTCAGCGCACTTCGCAGGAAGCCAAGGAGAAGCTATAGCAGAAGAAGCCTGTTGGTAGTGGCCCGGGGATGAGCCACAAGTAAGTGTTAGGGGACTGTTGGATCAGAGTTCCGCAGCTACAGGAAAAGATGCCATTTTGGTGGATAGACAGTTTGGAAAAGACGAAGAGATAAGGTGAAGCTACGACACCGTAGCATGTTTCTGGCTGCAGAGTAGAGCCAGAAACTGTGACTATTGAAACAGAGAAGTCAAGGAAGATGATAGTACCTGAGCGGTTGAGAAGAGAGAGCTCAACCACTGCATTGAAGGTAGCGGTGAAGACAGGAGGGATCAGCTACCCTCATAAAGGAAAAGGAGCAACGAGTCCGAGGTATTGAAGATGAAGGACAGAAGATGGGAAGCGGTGCATAGTACCCATGGTCAGGACCGGGAAGCATGGAAGACTGCAAAGAGCAGTGGTGTGACGGAAAGCGGCTACCCCAAGTACAGATATGCCGACTGTCACTATTTAGGGTTTGGGTTACTGTTGGGACAGGCCCACAGTGTTGTAATGGCGAGACCTTCGGGCTGCCTATAAAGGGATGTATTTTGTATTGTAAAAGGTTGGCATTTTGGGCATTTTAGGCCATCCAGCTAGTCAGATTATCAGTAGTCTGTTAGCTTACTGTTATTTGGTATTGTAACAATCCGTAGGGATTGATAGACAGATAGAGAGAGAGAGAGAGATAGAGAGAGTATATTGTAAGAAGGCAATATAGAGATAGAGAAGATATCTAAGAGGGAAGGGCTCCAGGCTATGTGCGGAGTTACCCAGAAGATCTCTAGCTACATATGCGGTGCAACAGAACTGTGTACCTCTCTCAAGTTATAATATAGAAACATAGTTCTTTGGACGTAACTTCCACCCTGGAAGTGAACCACGTAAAATCAGAGTGTTATGTGTTTGATTCATGTGATTGTAGTTACTTGTTATATCTGTCATTCATTACATGAACTTTTCTTACAGTAAATGTATGTGTATGTTATTCAGTTCACGGCATATTACAGGGATAATTGCAAGTTGAAGTCTTTAAGTATTGTGTATAAGAGTTTGTCTAGTTTCACTTGAGACAGTCAAGAGTCGCAGTATAAAATAGCTTCGCGTATTGTGTCCGGTAAGTTAACACCAGTAAGATAAGTATGCTGAGTCGTAGCGGTAGGATATCGCAGGGAGGCAATATCGCACCAGCAGAGGAGCTGCGGTACGTGATACCGTGGGTTGAGGAGTGAGCGTAGGACAGAGTTAGGTGTTGTCTAGGGTGCGGTGATGTGATATAGGTTGGAGTCATTGCGAGCAAGAGGAAATTGCGCATCACGTCGTAGAGAGGAAAGAGCGGTCTCGCGAACTAAGAAGGGCTCTAAGACACACATAGGATGCCATACAGAACTTGGTTGAGACACTTGAGTCCTTGACCAACCCATTAGAATCACTTCGGGTGAGACTTTAGGCCGCTCCACGGTCTGTTGCCGAAAGGGCCAGTGAGCCAGGGGTGTTGTTGGTTCTTCGAAGGAATCTGGTGCTGGGTTTGGGTTCTTGAACCACTCAACCTTCCCATGGATGAAATCTTTGGTCTCCATGGAAAACTGGTCGGACTGTGACATAAGCTCTTCCAGGAGGAAGAACGAGTCATGGTGCATGTCGTCCCATGGGTATTCTAGGGCGGTCATAGCTTTAAGGATCTCCTCATCGTTGTTGAAGCAACGAAGTGACAGGTCTGATGGGTCGTGTTGCACCTGCAACAATTTCCCAAAATTCAAAAAATTTTGGGACCCTCCTTTACTTGGAATTAGTCAGTTTTCTTCTTGTTTCTAGCCTCTTTGATTTTGGCCTTTGGATTTCGAAGCATCTTCCATAAGTTTTGGTTGCTATCACTCATGGTTTCTCTTCATTTAAATAATCTAAGTAATTCCATCTTAAGCTCCTTTTCTTGATTTGCAAAAAAACCTTCAAAGTTTTCTTGTGTCGGAATTTAATTTGGTCGACTGTCCCGCCGTTGCGGGTGTTTCCTAGCTCTTAATTTGCTTTTTTGCGCTGCCATTGTGGGTGATCCTCATATCCTGAGTTTCTTGTTCGTCCCGCCATTGCGGGTGTTGCCCAAAACTCAATCATTTCTTTTCCGCCCCGTCGATGCGGATGATGTCCGGATCTCGTTTGTTTGTTTGGCGACGATTGTTGCGGAGATGGTTATTTTATTTTCGTTACGACGGAGGCGGATGAATACTCCCACTTCCGCCGTTGCGGATCATTGAGATTTCCATGTTTTCATTATACCGCCGACCCGTGCTATGTAGAGTGTCTTTTTCCTCGTGCGGACAATGAAGTATGGAGGATGATCCGCCGTTGCGGGGGGGGGCGGACTCTCGGTCAGCCGACCAATGTATCCGCCGCCGCCCGACTGCGTTTCTCGATCACATGACCTATGTTTGGCGTTACGGGTGATGAAGTATGGAGGATGGTCCACCATTGCGGAGAGGGTTGAGCTTTAGCCGCCCGACATAGCTTGCTTGATCGCTCCGATTGAGTTGACCCGTCACACGTGTGGAGTCTTATATATACGGTGGGCGTGTTTTGGTTTTTTATTGTTATTTTCACCCAAGCCGTCGCAATATGCCCCGTGCTGTCGACCTCGCAAATTTGGTGGAACCCCGTGCTCGTACCTTCGTCCAGCTGTTGACTGGGAGCTCGATCGTTGACGCCACTTCATTTGTGCATTACTGCTAGGTAGGATCTCTTGCCTCTTTTTGCTTGTATTTTTTAAGGTTTAGTCTGGGGGACTTATGCTGTTGTGGAGTATTGTCAAGATTACGGCCTGTTTTTCTTTTGTCGCCCGCATACGGATTTTTTTATTTATTTATAACCGCGGCTAGGGTTGTCGTTTTCGTTTCCCCAGTTAGTTTGCACCCGCGTATTATTATTATTTTGGGGTTGGATAGCTTGGGCGATTAGAGGGGGGGGGTCTGTCCTTTTAAAAGTCCGCGTATTTATTCCCCTCGGCTATTTTGGTTTCGCTCTGAGCAAATGGAAGAAGACGTAGGTGCAGGCGGCCGTTATGCTGCCTACACCTGGTCTGGTACCTGTAATAATGGGGTTCGTAGATACTTCGATGAGGTTTTCAATGAAAGTTTCATGGTAGATACCCACCTGATCATTTCCCCTATGTGCTCGCCCTTTTCCTCGAGCCCTAACCTGTGCCCGCGCCACGCTGTTCGTCGTTTTCCGCCCCGCGAAACCCTAGGGCCGCGCCGCTGTCGGTTGTTTGCAATTTGGAGTGAAGGATGAATGGTGATACTGGTGGGAGCGCCCTGCACGAAATGTTGTCATGGGTGCCCGTAGTTCATGGCCGCACCGATGTAATTAGTGTGTCCGCGAGCAGCATGAGCTTTTACCATTTTTTTTATCCCTATTAAAACCATGTCTGAGTTCGGAGATTGATAGTCGCACCTTGCGTTTGCATTGCATATCATTTCCTTGGTAGAAAATGGCATATTGAAAAATTATGTAGTTTGACCGTTTGATGGAGTAAATATTTTAGTATTTATGGCTCATTATGCTGCAGAAATAGTCTGAGTTTTGGATAAATTGGTTGTGCATACATGTGAAGTTTGCTTTCTTACACATTAATATAGGCAAATAGTACAGCTCAAAAGATTGCATGTCTAGTTTAATCTTTTAGCCTGAAGAGCCTATATCTGATATCATTATAGTCATATAGACAATCAAGAAAGAACAAATTGCTTCATAATATTCCCAAAGTTGAATTGCTTAATATCATGATGTTTTACATTGCAGGAGGATTTTAAAATGTCCAGAAGACAGAAAAAGAAGGCCCCTGTGGTAGAAGAACCAACAGCAATAGAGGCCGTCCTACCAACTGAGTATATCTATGAGGACACCCAGTGTGTCACGGGGGTTGAACCTGAATACAAGTGGGGGGACATATACAGGATGATTTCCCGTAGGGAAGTCCCAGATATGGGCCTGGAGGAAGAACCAATTTACGCAAATATAGAAAAATCGGCCATTATGAAGGTTGCCACTAGGCCTGAGCTGTTTCCATGCCATGAGGTGATGAGATGGGTTCTACCACATACCAACCACAACTCGATGCTTATCTGTAATGTTAAAGGTCAGGGCTATGCTGCCTTTAGCCTTGGATATGTGGCCTTAGCTTACCACCTGCCGGAGCCTCAAGTTTTCTTGACCAATGAGCGGTTGGACAATCTCAGGATGGATTTGATAGAAACCATGAGGAGAATGCTATTACCAGGGAAGCTCTATAGACATAGAGCTACTGAAGATTATGACACAGCCAGCCTTAGAGCCCCTTATGGGTTCATAGCTCTAATGCTGAATAGGATCTTCGGGAGGGCTAATGGCATATTATTCAAATTCGAATGGGTACCCCTGATTTTCTATGTGGCCACAGAAGGGACCATCTTCAACTGGTCCAGCCTGGTATCTAGTAGTCTATATTCTTGTATAGCTGCAGCAAAAGGAGTAGAACAGAAAAAATCCAAGTTTTATATGAGCTCGATCCTGATTGACTGCATACTATGCCGCCAGCCCTTCCCCGAGCTCAAATGTGTTTGGGACAGGGATAGAATGCCCGTATATGCAGCCTACAAGCTATTGGGGGCTCATCAATACCATAGTTATTATCGAGAAATCTGTGATCATTTTATCAAGCCTCTGCACACTCTTATCTTCCGAAAGGAATGTGACTGCATGTCTGAAGAAGCTATGCAGGTAATAGAAGAGTATGGTGATTATTTCTTGACAGAGAACGGGATGTATCTTAGAATGTTTGGTGGGTCAAGGACACCTTATCTACTGCCCAAGTATGCAACAGATTATATAATCCATAAGGAGGCTGTTAGACAGGCGTTTATTGATGGAGTTGGTCATTTCTTATTTCAGAAAAAGAAGGCTGTCTATCCACCCTTACCATTTAAGTTAGGCAGCTGCAGTTTCACCAATGTGAAACAAGCTCCAGAATTTATAGAGGAACTAGGGAAGTTCCATTTTGGGGAGATGACTTTCAGGCGAAATGACACTCATGAAAGAATGGCTGAGCATTGCAAAAAGCACAAAGTGTTTTATGAATACACCCATCATTTCGACAATGATGAATCCATTTTCAGAAGAGCCCCGAACATGACAGCACTTAGTAAGAGGTTCAAACCGAAGCACTCCACCAAGGGTGGAAAAGGATCTGAACAAGAGAAGGCTGAGTAGGCTAAGACTGAAGAAGCAGCCCAAAGGATAAGAGAAGAGGCCTAGAGGCTAGAAGAGGAGGCTACAGAATGGCTCCGGAAAGGAGAAGAAGAAAAGAGGAAAGGTGCCCAGGATGCAGCTGAGCGAGTAAAGGAAACAGCCAGAGAAGCAGAGGAAGCTGCTCAGCAAGCAGCTGAAGAAGCTCAGAGAAAACTGGACGAAGAGCTTCGAAATCAGGAAGCTGAGCAGGCAGAGTTGACACAACAGCAGGCTCCTGGATCGCAAACAGAGCAGAGCCAGGGTGGGGAAATCCCTGAGGTTCAAACCCTTCAAATGCCCACTACCATCACTCCTACTACCCCCACGCTGCAGTTAGTACCCTTTGCACAGAAAAAAGGGGAAGAAGTCCCTGATTTCAGCACAGTATACTATGACAGGGCTACCAAAAGGATTATGAGGAGAACTGAGAGAAAGGTAGAGGATGAAGGAATGACCAGTACAATGATAACAGATAAAGCCGTGATGGTCGGGACAGATAAAGATCCAAGGTTTGTCATAAGGGCTGGGAAGGCAGCAATACATGCTACGGAGGATAACATAGAACGAATGATGATCGAGATAGAATCATCCAAGAAGACCTCCGCTCAGCTCAAGGACACCCTGAGAAGGGAAAGAGAGGAAGGAAATAGACTGAAAAGAAAATATGAGCATGTGCTTAAAGAAATGGAGGCCATGAAGAGGGAGATCCACGCCATTCAGCAAGAAGCACAGGTGAAAGAAACAACACAAGAATCCCTGGAAAGAGCGCAGCAAGAAATCCAGGACTTGAAAAATGAAAAGGAGCAGTTAAAGGCAAAGATAAAAGACCTGGAAGCGCAGCATTATATTATCTATGAGTCTAATACTGCATATGTTAAAGGACTAAAAGAACAACTAGAAGCAGCTAAACAACAGCAGGTTGATCTGCAGCCAGTTAAAGAACACATCTTGGCTCAGAAAGCTAAGGTGCTGCACATGCAAACTGCTCTAGAGGAGGAAAGATGTCAGGTCCTCCAGATTGATGGCAGACTGGATGAAATCTTAGACACCGCTTCTTATTTTGTGGACAGGTCGCAAGACATCCTCGAAGTACTGACTTCAAGGATAACCAGGATGGAGGATGATACGGAAGTCCCAGCTGAGCTACTAGTCAAGGATAAACAAGCTTTGAAACGGGACCATGACCTGATAGAATTCGCCGTCAACACTGCAGAAGACTTCCAAAATACTGTCAAGAAAACAAAGGGAGCATGCGCAGAGTTCTTCAGGAGAGCCCTGGTCACATACAACCATTGTCAGGCAAAAGCTGAGCAGAGATTATATGAGTTCCCAGATCATGATGCATTTGCAGAGATGTTGCAGAAAAGGCAACAAGATGAAGGAGCTAAAGTACAATGCATCAGAGCTATTGATGAACAAATCCTCAGAGAGGAAATAGGCCACACAGCCATTAGTCTACAACTCCTGGAGGAACAGGTACGTTTGAACACGGCCAGGGTCGAGGCCATTTGGAACCAGGCTGAAAAGTTCGAACTGAACATACAGTTCTTAGAGCCCCGCTCATTTGAAGGACTCGCTGCTGAAGCAGCAGCGTGGAGAAAGTTTTTGGAGAACCAAGCAGGACCCTCTTCATGAGAAGGACCGTTCAACTTTTGTATAATTTAATAATTTGTAAAGGGTTATAGGAAAATGAAGCGTTGGGATGCCCAAAGGTCACTTTGGGCAGCCCAACCATTTTTGCTTTTTGTATAAAACTAGGAAAGAGAGACAAAGAAGGGGCTTTTTCCCAGTAATACTGGAGGACCTATTGTAAGAAGAACTATTTCCTTTTGCAATAAAGATTTTAGTTTGCCTATTGGAGAAAGAGCTGTGAAGTTTCCAAATGTTATGCGATGAATGGCAGAAAGATGAACTACTTTATTTTTCAGCTTATGTCCATAAATCATGAGATCGTTCTAACTCTGTGACCTATGTCTTGTTGGATGGTTTCTGATTTATTTTTGTGGAAAATTCATTCAGAGTAATGCTTGTGTTACATATAACAGTTAGCTATCTGATTGTTAGAAGATATTCTGGTCCATGTGTTGTAAACATAAGTAGCAGCTATCTGTAAGGTGTTTATTATACATGGAGATGATGCATTACTCACTAATAATCATTTTCTGGCTCCCCGGGGATAGATAGTTAGGTGTTTAGATTGTTAGTTGTTTTACTTCCTTGTGGTTTAGATGTTCGAGAACCTAATACGAGAGGTAAGAACCTGCACAGCACTTTGTGTAGTTCCTGGCATCTTTATCACTCTACATAGTTAAGATAGGCACATGCATTGCATACATTAAGTCAAAATACAAATTCCGGTGGACCGGGACGCAACCGGTAAACCCTTGTTGTTACTTTGACCTACGGTAGCCGGACCGTAAACCGGACGAATTCCCTATTCCAAACAGTCAGCGGGCTATTTGGGAACGCTGATTGGGGAGAATCCCTTACTGTTGCCGCCTGCGAATTTCTAGGCCTCAACAGGTCGTCATTGGAGATGGGAATGAGCTGGTCGGGGGAACTAGACATCATGTAAATGGACATGGTGTCAGATGAAGGAGGTGGTGGTGGGTGAACTTCTTCGATCAAGGTGATCTCAGACTCAAGGGAATGGTGATGGAGGTCAGCAAGAGCCATTCGAAATTTGGGCAAGTCTTGGCAATGGTGGGAGTAATGTCCATACAAGAAGCAAAGGGCGCAAGCATGGTTTGTCCTCAATGCCTTGTTCTTTACTACTGGTGCGGTTGGGAGTTCAACCATGGGGATGTTTTCATTCGTATCCATGGCATCTAGATGCGCACAGATCACTGGGATTTCAGGGAAATTCTAAGTTGGATGGCCCTGTTGTTCACAGACAGCACAAGGTGGGACTTATCATGGTTCTATGGTGGCTTTGGTGTTCTTTCCCCTAGCCCTTTTGTATTGGGGTGGTGCAGGTGCGGGTGCAGTGGTTGGCTTATGCGGACCAGGTGGGGGGTGGGACTCAACTGCAATAGCTTTCACCGGAGTTAACACAACCTGGGGCATTGCTGGTTGAGTTGGTGTATCTAGATACCACACCAGGATTCCCAACGTAAAGTTGGGTAGGCTTAAGGTGGCCATGACCGGCTTGCTCATGACACCAGGTGGGGGAAAGAGGAAGGGAAATGTATGGACTAGGGATGAGCCCACATAACTCCCAGCTGATTACATGTGGGGGTGAGGTTGTGGTTGCAGCTGCGCATAATGCTGCTGCTGTGGGTGATGTTGCAGCTACTGTTGGCATTGTGGCTACGGATGATGATGTGGTTGTGGTTGGGGATGCAGCTGTGGTTGTTGTTTGGGTGCAACGGTGCTTGATGAGACCATGCACAAGTATGTAGTTTTCTTTTGTGTCAGTGGTGGTAACACCAATGGAAAAGGAGTCGTCATGGTAGGATCAGTAAACAACCCAGGGCCCACATTCAACGGTGGGGAGGCTGGTGTGTCTTCAACCACAGTGTTAGTTGTAGGGATGATGTTAGCATGTGCAGTCACCCCTTGCGGCTCGGTGGTGGTGATGGTAGGGATAACGTTGGTAGGCATTGTTAACCCTTGTGGATCATGGTAGGTGAGTTGGTCAACTGTCACAATATTCCCTTCGTGGGGGAACATCATGAGGCGGAAGACAGTTGATGCTATGACTCACATGGCATACATGTAACTCCTCACAAGGAGGAGGTTGTAATCCAGTTGAGCATTGACGACTTTGATGTCGATCATGAATGTCTTCCCAGCTAATGTGATGGGTACATGGGGGAGGATTCCTTGGGCTTTAGTGGGGTTTCCATCATAATCCCATAGAGTTGTGGAGGATGGTTCCAGAATTGGTGATCCAAGCTTCTACCAAACCAAGGTAGACATGACGCACGTGGATGCCCCCTCATCCACTATGCATCGGTGCACAACCAAGTTCTAGATGGATACTAGGATTTGGAAGGTGATAGTGGAGGGCATGCGCGACTCTCCATTCTCTGTGTCAAATGTGATTAGCTTGGAATCAGGAGGGGTCTACTACCCCTAGAGCGGCTATTAAGGATTTCCGCTACGTTGGGCATGTTTTAAGTACCTCAAGAGCAGATGTGGCGGTTGGAATTTCGGCCAAATCATCCACAATGCTATAGCTGACTGCAGCTCTAGCTGTGGCGTTATTGGCAATTCTATGTATGGGGGGGCGTAGGAATGGGGGTAACTGGAGAGGTAGGTTGGTTGTCTTAGACGTGGATGCTATTGATGACTCGGCAGGTTTGGTGGTGGTACCGTACTGATCCTGTCTAGTCTGTAAGTTGACCTCTTCAGTGGTCATGGTCATCAAGTGGTGAACACCTATTTCGCCTATGGGTGGTGCCCCCAGAGCGTTGAGATTGGCTTGGGGAGGGGGAGCACTTGCCACCAATCCTTGGACTGGTAGTGGGTTTTGAAGCACCATGGGAGGAGGTCCTTGTGGTGCCTGGTTGGGTTGGGATTGGGTGGGGGCATTGGCGGCCTGTTGGGCATCATTTTGAATGGATTGCTTAGCGTGAGCCATGAGGGGACACTCAAATGTGTAATTCCCATAAACATCACAGAGTGTACAAGGTTGGTTTGTGTGCAATGAAGTGTTGCATCTTGGTGCATTCTGTCGTAGGGGGTTTTGGGCTAGCCGGTTAGCCACAGCATTATTGGGAGGGTTTAGTTGTTGACCTCCTCCCTACGGTTGGTTATTGCCTTGGTTGTGGGGCTAGTTGTTTCTAGCTTTCCCTTGTTGATTATTGGGGGTAGGCTGGTTGGGACAGTTTTATTGTGTGAACACTTGTCCCATTGAAACGGGAGGAGCGGGTGGAGCAGGGGCGGGGGATTGAACTTGTTGCAATGGTGGTGCATAGTATATTTGTGGGGGTGGTGGTGCCACGAATGTGGGCATTTTCCCCACATACTGTTGTGTTGGCCAAGCCATGGCCTGAGCCTGCTACGGTGGCTTAGGTTGTGCATAAGAGGTTGTTGCTCCGAACTGGGACATCATTCTAGCAGAGTCTGGTGCTTGGTTTTGGTAAGCAACATTAGCAGTGTTGCTTGGTTGTGGTGCCACGACAGGTGGTGTCGGTCGAGGTTGTGGTTGTTGGGAGACTGATCCTATGATGTTGTTCGCTGCGTGGGATGCCCCCGGTGCATCGCGGTAAGAGGTACTTGGACGAGGAGCATCTAGAATGACAGTGTACAAGTATCCAGACTAGGCGTAAATAAGATCAAATTGTTGGGCCTTCAATATGGCCTCTTCTTCAGATTAGGGACGTTCAAATGCGACATCCTTTGCAATGGGCAGGAGAAAAGTCTTGAGGAACCAATCCAAGAAGATCCTATTATCAAGTTGGATCTTACACAAGCTACGACGTCAACTCCACTCATGGATATGATCAGTGATGTGAGTGGCGGTGTTTTGGCGACAGGATACCAGGATCTCCACCCCCTTGTCATATCTGACAGGGAGTTGGAAATACTGTAGGAACATGAAGGCTAAGGAGTTGAAGTCGGGGTACTTGGCTTGTGGCATCTCAATGTACCATTTGGCCGTGGCACCTGTAAGGGTGCGTTGGAACAGCCTTAGCTTGATGGAGTCTTCTACAATGCTATTGGATGAGCACCATAGATGGAATGTCATTATATGATTTTGGGGACATTCCCCGGCTTTGCCTTCAAACTTTGGGATGTCTAATGGCAACTTCGTTGGCATGGGTGGCCAGAAAGCTTGGTGGTGGATGGGATCATTCATTAATCTAGCCAATTCAGGCAAGTTCAAACAAGCCATGAAGGGCAGATTTGACCCCAAGTTGATGTGGGATGGGGCTGCAATGGGGGTGGGGTTTGCCGGTGCATAGTGCATCTGCATAGCTGGGGGTGCTTGTGGTGGTACCATGGTGGATGGGCCAATTCCCCCAAGTGTTGTGGGTGTGGTGGTGTGGGTAGCGGGGTCATTTCCCCATGAATGGCGGTAGGGGCAATGTGGGTGGTTAGTGAACTGCCCCCCTATGTGGCAGGGGGGACAATGTGTGTGCAGAGGCCACTGCCCCTGTGTGTTACTACTAGGATATCTTGGATGGTCACTATTGGTGGTGGGAATTGGCTAATGATAGTCTGCATGACTATGCTTGGACCACTTGCCACGTTGTGGGTGATAGGTTGTGATGTGGATATGGGTCCACTTGCTAAGGTTAAACCGAAAAATGGATCCAGGTTTGCAGTAGCCATGGGGATAGATGGTGTGGTGTGGAGGTCTAGTTCAGACTGATATGGGTCTGAATCAGAATCAGAGGCTGTGTGGCCCTCTGATGGTGTGGGAGATCACTGAGAACGGTTACGACGGTGCCGATTGAGTGTTCCAAATGGCGGTGGTTAGCCTTTTAGGCATGAGGAAGATCGTGGAGGATCAATTGTGTTTGATTTGGTGTATGAAACTAGTGGGTATGAAATTTGGACCCCGGTTTCAATGGCTTCCTACTGGCTAAAGGTGGTCTCTCGGCCACCAAGACTGCCAGAAGACAACACTTGGCTTGTTCCTCATAGGTGCTTCTACTCAATCGGAAGGGGTCGTTTCCCATTTCACTTGGCAATTCCTCTCAGCGGCCAGCTACTTTGGGGTTCCTGTGGTACTCCTCACAATGAGTTTCTAGGCAAAGCCCAAGTACTTCCCATAGTTGAAGCAGTCAGGGACTTATGTCCTCAAAGACTGCAGAATTGATTGAACTTAGTGTAAATTTGGTAAATTTTAAGGCTTATTCAGCATCATGAACTGAGTTGGGTTAATTATTTGGTATGGTGTGTTGGTTTGCTTGTTTTTTCTGGTATTTGGTTTGCAATATGGTTTATGAATTCATGGTAGAGTTCACATCATGGTTTTGTATGCAAACATAAACATAAATTTGTAAGCAAATATGGTGATTAACCCTGAATTGTTGTCCTAACTAAGTGTCTACCTCTCAGTGGTATTCTTCTTCAACCAAGAGAAGGTGCTAGGCTCTCAACACAATGGGACTAAGCCCATCCGTAGATCCTCAGGTCACCTCCTTCTCTGCCCCCTGTACCTTCCAGGTCACCTAGTTTTAGTGGTTTAGGAAAAATATAATGGAGTTCCTAGATCTATACGAGCTTTCCCTTCGTCGTATCCCAGAATACCCCAGAGGGTGATGACTGGGTAGAGGAGGAAGGGGGCAGCAATATGGTTAATTTTAAGTTACTTTTAGTTAGGATAGTTCATTTTATTAAACCTTAATGATTGATTTAGCATATACACTTTGTTCATGGATTTATTTGTAGAAAATGAAAACTGGAATTAAAAGAGAGATGCAATGGTGGACAGAGGAAGCTAGGCTACACTAACAGTCCTCTAAAACTAAAAATTACTATTAATTAAACTCAAAAACAACTTCTGTGTGACAGGCTACACATTTCTGACCAAATCCCACGAGGGGGCCGTGAGATTTTTTCAGAAATGAGCGAGGGGGTCGCACAAAATGCCAAAACAGCCGCAACTTGAGCTCCTGGGCTGAAGTTGCACCTGTCTGAGGATTAAGTGTGCCCTGGGTGCGCTTTTCTGGGGATTAAGTGCACCTTGTCTCACCTTTTCCCCCGATAAGAGCGACCTGCTCCAGAAAGGGGTGTTTTGGTGAGGCAGGGTCAGATCTGGCTGACAGTAACTTGTACTAGGGTCAGTTTGACTCGGCTCAGCCTAGCAGAGGCTTGGGCACTAACAGAAACAAGAAATAAAACAAATATAAACAGATCTAAACTAACATTTCTGAAAACTAGGGTAAAAACTGAAAAACTTGAAATCTTGAAACTTTTTGCCCAGGGATCCTGTGGGATCAACCCAAGGGATTCGCCAAAGCTGTAGTGAGAATTTATCCTCACTACAGGGGTAATAATGGCTCCCTTGTTCCTATAGGGCACAAGGGTAGGTTCCTACCCTTAGAAAATAGTAAAAACGGAATGGAAATATTGCATAAACAGAGCTGCGAGTTGAAACTAAGCTAATCTAAGAAAGACTAAGTAAATGGCAGCTACTGTAAACTAAATCTACGAGCAAATGACAGAAAGGAAGATGGAGGTGCAGCCCTTGTGAACCCCTATGCACACAGTGGGTTAGGGTTCCGCCTCCAAAACCTACAAAACAAGCCTAATCTACTAAACCTGCAAACAATGTCAATGAAAGCCTGCAAATAGAGATTAGGGTTAGAAAGTAAAAACAAATTAAACAAACATAAACAGAGATTATACCTCACTTAGGTGGAAATGGGCCACCATGCCCTAGCTCATGGGAGCACCTCTCTCTTGGTTGGGAGGAATGGCTTGGAGAAATGGAAATGGAGGAGAGGGGAGTGGGTGGGTTGAGAGCAAGAGGTCTCAAAGCATCCACGAGTAGCATAACAATAGGCAAGTGAGGATTGTTTTGAGAGTGACCCCCCACCCTCTTTATATAGTTTTTCTAAGGGGTTTTAGGGTTTTAAGCCCTTGATCAAGGCTTTAGCCCCTTTTTTGGGCCTTTATCCCCTTCCACCCTAACTTTAGCCCCTTTCAGGGTTTTAGCCCCTTTTTTAGGGCTTTAGCTCTTGGGGGTCTATTTTGGGGTTTTTAGCCATTTTCTTCATCCTTGGGCTCTTTTGGAGGTGTGGGGGTCAAATGGAAGGTCTTATGGAGTGAAATGAGTGTTATGAGATGGTGTCCTTGGGTGGTGTAGGCCATAGAGAGCTATGTGGGGGATTTTTGGGTTAACAGGCCTAATGTGGCACCCGTCCACCAGAAGCAATGGCCCATCCATCCATCCAAAGTGGCTGTGGTGAAAGTCGAGATAGAGAAGCTGCGCACACCCGGCTTCATTTATCCCATTGCATACACAACTTGGGTTTCTAATCCTGTTCCCATAAATAAAAAATAGGGTACCATTCGCATTTGCATAGACTTCTACGATCTTAATGGGGCATGTCCCAAAGACAACTTCCCCACCCCGTTCATTGACCAGATCATCGATGCATGCACCGGACATGAGGACATGGATGGATTTTTCAGCTACAACCAAATCCAAATCTTGAAAGAAGACCGTTACAAAATGGCATTCACAACCCCATGGGGCACATTCACCTATCGAGTCATGCCCTTTGGCCTCAAAAATGTTGGAGCCACCTTCCAGTGCACCATGACGCACTGCTTCCATGTTCTCATTCACATCATGTTGGTTTGTTTCGACAACCTCATCGTGCGGTCGCAAAACCACACACAACACATAGACGACTTGCGACAAGTCCTAATGCGATGTCACCAATATAGGATCTGCTTGAACCCATTTAAGTGTGCTTTTTGTGTCTCCATGGGCCGTCTCCAAGGATTCATGATGTCACACAAAGGAATGATCGTTGATCCTGGGAAAGTCCAAATGACTTTCCCCCTAACATCACCCCTTTGAGTGACAACGTTCTAAATTGTATTATAGTCTTTTCATTTTTTGTTTTACACATTTTTTCCTGATTGAGTCTTATATATCATTTCCTCTCATTGCTTCATATGGAGCACACCTATATGGGATTCGCAGATGGAGCAAGCAGATGGTACCCAAATTTCTCCTCGGCTACATGGGTAATCTAATCCCCATCGCATGAGTTGATACACATCGACGAAATATGCGTGGGAACTGCAACCAACAACCAAGCGGAGTAGGATGGTGTCAATGGCCTCTTGGCCATCGCTCTACAATTAGGAATTCACCATCTCGATGTATTCTTAGACTCCCAGCTGCTTGTTTCTCAACTGAACAACCACTACCAAGTTTGTGATCCTTGCCTCTTTAGAAAGTACCTGCGCACTAAACACATGGTCAGAACATTTGAATCCATCACATTCACACATGTTCCCAGGAACCTTAATAGTGTCACAGATCAAATGGCTAATGATATTCTAAATTGGCACATCCATAATAGTATATAGGAAACATACAATCATAACATAATGCATAATCATGTCTAAAAATACACACACATTGTAATAATACATCACATAGGAATTTGCATTCCACAACATAATAAAAAGACTCACATAATAAAACCATAAAAGCGCATCCACGTGCATCAAAAATATATATAGATATAAGACCATAAGTCGCATGTCCAAAACATGTCCAATACAAAAATGAGAAGCCACATATGCTTTCTCACCAGGATATACATAAGTGACACAAAAACCCCTAAGTGCACCAACACACTAGGAATATCCCCACAAGGATACTAATCTGACTCAAACCCATCATCTGACTCAGTATCATCATCTTTTGAAGAGGACGCATCCTCTACAAGAAGACTACCTCTCACCATCCGGTGAAAGTGCTCGCAAGCCACAACCATCTTCCTCATCACACCCGTCAGCTCGGGAGGAAGATTGTGAATAGCAGTAATAAATTTAGTACTCAGGTGCTTCCATCCAACATCTAATGCCCCAGTAGCTACCTCCTCCATGTATGACACCAGTCCATCCATGTCCCGTTGCTGCCTGTGGGAGCTCCCGGAAGGGGCCGCCGTAGGAGGTATTGTAACAACCCGCCTCCGATGCCCAGGTGGTGGGAAAGGAACAACATTTGTACACATAAGAAAGGACACCATCAGTCCACATACATCAATGTGAAAATCACCAACCAGCTCAACTACACTATGCACAAAGATGAACATAAAAATATCAACCATACATACCAGCTGGTCCCCAATCCTGACCAGGAGGTCGAGGCATCTCAGGATCTCCCTAGAAATCCATACCCACATACGTGTACTCCTCGATCACCACAGGCAGCTGGAGCCACTGCTCCAACAACTCCTCTATGAAGAAGCAGCCCACCCTACCGCCACCCTCACGAATCATCATCTGGCACCACCTATACATCCTCGGCTCCCGCAGACCACTTTCCTCCATAGCTCAATGAGAATGAAGTGTAGGTACTTTCTCAAAGAATAAAGCACATAGGAAGGATCCAAAGCAAAAACCAGTGCCAGTAGTCTTCGACTTGTTCACCTAACATTGAATAGCCTGCAAGTACATCAGGCCCCATGCATAATATGTGCCACCAATGGCACGCTCTACTAGCTGCAGCTTACCACCAAAAATCTTGTGGCTCCTCGTGAAACCCAAGATGCACTATAGTAAAGTCCCCACCACCCGTGTGGACAACTCCTCGATGTCACACATCAGGATGTAAGAACAACGCACATACGTCGTAGCGTAACAGTGCCAATCACATAGATCCTTTAATGTTTCCCCCTAAGACAGTATAGGTGCCAGGTCACCAACTACTCCCAATATTGGGAGCCCAGTAATGAAATACACATCCTCCAGTGTAATTTCAATATGATGGCCCTAGAAGAAAACCACCTCCTCAGCAACATCCCAGAAACCGATCAGAGTTTGCATCAGCAAACCCAAGCTCCACATAAGCAGAATCCTCATAAACTTCAGCAACCCACAACAGGATATTGTATCTCTAAAACCCCCTTCACACAAGGATGCATCTCTTACTGGCTTGCAGTCTCTCTCCCTCCATTTAATCTCCACTATCCTGCACAAGGCAAAAACCCTGATGTCAAACATCCCCACCATCAAAAAACCACCCAAAATAGGATAGGGCGCACTTGTTTGAGAAAAAGGAGCACCCAAGGCACTTATAATTGCATAAAAGGTGCACCCAGGGTGTACCTTTCCCTTTGAATTGAGCGACCTGGTGCACAAGAAACCCCAAACAGCTCATGGGGGGCCTCCAGGCGGTCAAATTCAGTAAATAAGCCATCAAAATGAAGAGGTTTAGTGAGAGCTTTTACCTGTAAGTCGCGGCTCGTGAAACCATCGGTTGGATCAATAGAAATAAACAAATGAAGAATTAGGGCCCACCTCTCCAACTCCATAATGAACAGTGAAAATGACCCTTCACCATGTGGACCCCCCCCTTTTATAGGCCCCATTTGACCTATTTTTTTCTGATTGACATAACAGAACCATACGGACTCCGTTTGAGACGTTGTTTGTGCCACTGGTTTCAGAATTGTGCCCTTTACCTCCTTATGAGACCATTGTCTCATGTTTAATAATTCAATTTTGGGACCATTTCCCACAAGTCACCTCAATTCATGAGCCATGACATAACGATGCGAGTGTCTACAGACCAGTACTCGTATCACACTTCTCGACCGCTACTCATCCAAGCTGTCGGGCCATCGCATGTTAAGGATTGTACTATAATTTTACTTTTTTATTTATAATTGTCTTTTTTCACCACACCTTACGTAGACATCTGGACCATCATCCATAAAACCCTTTGTTTTTCTTCCATATATTTGACATAGAAGTGTCCTCGAGCCGCCGCCCATTAAGAAATGTAATTTTAGCTTTTATTTTGTATTTTTAACACATAAATTGTATTTTCTGTTTACCGCACCTTATGCGGACCTCTGGACCACTGTCCACAAAATGATTTCTTTTCTTGCATGTATTTGGCATATAAGTGCCCCCAGACTTGCACTCACATCGCATGTAGTCAAGTTCACCCACCGCAACACACACACACGCTCTCCTGAACTCTGTCTGAGAGCCACCTCGGTTTGCATGCCTCTATCACACAATCTCATGATCCTCTGCTGTGATCTATCCCATGCATGTATTGGTATGTTTGAGAGCCTTCTACTCCGTCCATACCGGGTGGATGACCTTTGGACTGCTTTCCACGGTCCCAACATGGGGCACCGCTCGTGCCACCGCAGTCAATTGAGCACATTGGAGTTTCATTTAAGCTCTTTTCTTACTCCTTAAAACAACGAAAAGATTTCCGTGTGTAGCTGCTTCCTTTCCTACTCGCTAAAGTATAGGAAAGGGTGTCTACATCGTCTCGTTTACCTCCTTTTGTGGACCATGTAGACCATTTCATGAAAAGTACCTCCTTGGCACACTCAATCCAAGACCATTCCCCTCTGCATACTTTTATGCTTTCTTGGGCAGAGGGGCCACACTTTATGAAAAAGCTCACCACCGGTTGTCATTAAGTGTTGGAGCAGGGCCCCATAGCTACAGGAAAAGCTGCTATATCGAAACAAGGAAGTCAAAGGAAATAGTACCTGAAGCGGCTGATAAGAGAGCTCAACCACTGCATTTAAGGAAGCGACGACGATAGGAGGGATCAGCTACCCTCATAAATGGAAAAGGAGCAACAAGGCGAGGTATTAAAGATAAAGGATAGAAGGGGAGCAACCGAGGAAGCGGCGCCCATACCCGAGATCAGCGCCCATACCCGAGATCAGCGCCGAAAATCGTGGAAGACTACAGAAAACTGCAGTGTGACCAGTAAGCGGCAGTTCAAAGTACAGATAGGCCGATTGTCACAGTTAGGGTTTTGGGTTACTGTTGGGATAGGCCCACAGTGTTGTATCATGATGAGACCTTTGGGCCACCTATTTAAGCATGTATTTTGTATTGTGAAAGGTTGGTCAATTAGATAGTCAGTTGGTTAGTTAGTTGGGTTGTCACTAGCTGTCATCAGTATTGTAAGACTTTGAGGAAGAGTCGAGCCCTGGTTCTATCGTTAAGTCTGTATTTATCTTACTATAACTAGTGGCCGACTCCTAGAGCATGAATTTAACAATCTGCAAGGATTGAGAGAGAGAGAGAGGAAGGAAGTATTGTAAGAAGAAATCATAATAGGAAGAGAAGAGATCTAAGAGAAGGGCTCCCAGCTGTGTGCATGGAGTTTCCCAGAAGATCTCAATCTGCATAAGAGGTTGCAGCGGAACTGTGTTACTCTCTTAAGATATAATACAAACACAGTTCCTGTGGACGTAGCTTCCCCCTGGAAGTGAACCACATAAAACCCATGTGTTGTGCAACTGTTTCATGTGATTGTGCTCTACTTATTTGCTATTTGTTATTCATTACATGAATGTTTCTTATTAGTTAACGGATGTATGTATGCTATCCTTCAGTTTACAGTAACATAGAAGGGTAAATGTGAGTTGAATGTGTCAAGTATTCTGTATATGAGTTTATCAGTGCTTGATTTACGACAGCTAACAGTTACAGTGTTAAGTGACTTTTGTATATGAGTTCAGCGAGTTGAGCGTGATTGGTGTTAAGCGTGTTAGACTGTAGAAGCTTAAGTGAAGTTGTTTAACACCCTAATTAAGGTTAACTGAGCTATTATACCCAGAGAGGAAGCCTCTGGATCTTCAGAGTTGATGAGCATACTGAGCCTTATTGTAGGAAATATCACAGCGTAGAAAGGCGATATCACACTGTCGGAGGATCTGCGGTGTGAGATATCGTAGGTTAGGAGTTGAGCAGGAGAGAAAGTTTGTGCATCATCCTAGAAGTTGCGATGTGATAAGAGTCATCCCCATAGTAGATTCAGCTAGTAAGAGAGAAACAGCCCTTGCTGAGAGATCCCACTGGTTAATTAGAGTCAGGAGGACCTAGGATGCTACAGAACCTGGTTGAGGAAACCTGATTCTTTAGCCACCCCATCTAGGATCACTTCTGGTGAGACTTCAGGATGTTCTACAGTCTATCTCCGAAAGTTCTAGTGAGCTAGGGGTTTTGTTGGTACAATACAGTAAACCCGGTTCTTCCCAGAAGAACCAACAAATGGTTCCGTCGCCGGTTTTGAACAAATTGAAGAGCTGATGTTCTGTTGGCATCCTACTAAAGAAGAACTTAGCCAGTGGGTTGAGTCTAAGGAAAGAGAATTTGCTAAGAAAGAAAACAAGAGTCCTAGGCTAAGTACAGAGGACTGGTTACAGAAACATATCTTCACAGACCTGCATGAGATATTTTTTGTGACCTATGCAAATGAGTTGTACGATTGGTTGTCAAAGTTGAATGATAAGCACGTATTCAAGAAGAAAAGGAACATTATCTGGACACCGGATCTGATTCACACCGTGAAGAGCGTAGATAATCCCATTTCGCGGGAATTAGACTTCTGGCTTATGAGTTTGCTGCAAGGTTTCATTACAGAGTTTACAGTTGATCAAAGAAAGAGTTTCAGTGAAGCAGAGAGGTACTTCTTCAAAGGATATCACGGTAAGTACTTGAACTCTTTAAATTTGTCCCTTAAGATTTTATTATATGAAAAAGGAGTACTGGATATATTCTCAGATGAATAAGTTAAGTAAGTGTAATGTCACAAGAGTTTGAGAGTGATTTTGAAGAAATTGGATGTACACGTAGCGGTAAGAAATATAAAGTAGATTTCAGATCTTCCTTCTTTGAAGACAGTTCAGACAGTACTAGAGAACAGAGTCAAAGTAATAGAGAAAAAACAGTAGGGGGTATCCCTTACCATCCTTATACCCCACAGAAACCGATCAGGACTCAGAATAATCCCGCAGGAACTCCATCTAGTAGTTCACACACAGTACATACTACCTCTACACCACCTACATTTACACCGCCAATTGGTAGTAATATAGCAAATCAAAATCCACCTCGTAGAAATAGAATGGGGGATGACATGAAGTTACCTACCTTTAGGGGTACAGGGGCAGAAGACCCAGAACATCATTGGTTCCTCTGTGAAGTTGTATGGACCATTAAATAGATCCAGGATGACAATACCAAGCTTGTCCAGTTGGCCACTACACTTAGAGAAAGAGCTTTAACATGGTATATGAAGTATACATCAGCGCAGAACAGAACACTCGTAGAGGTCAGGACCGCAATGATTAAGGAAATTAAGAAACCCAAGTCTAAGTCACAATGTATCATAGAACTTAAAGACATCAAACAGTTACCCACCGAGTTAGTATGGGATTTTGATCAGAAATTTAAAGCTCTTATAGACCAAGTTAGTTTTGAGTTTGCGCCGGAGCAGCATAAGGAATGGTTCATCACAGCACTACTCCCTCATATCAGACTTCCACTAATGCAACAGAAACTCCATACGCAGGATGAAGCATTGGAGATGGCAATGAAACTAGAGGCTTCACCTTTAGCTGAGACTAGTGCAGTTATGACAAACTTATAGAATCATTTAGCCAATCTCACTTTACATCTACATGAGATTAAGAAAGGAAAAGAGGCTGAACAAGAATTATGGTGTACAAAGTGTAAAGGACATGGCCATACCAAAGATAATTGTCCAGTATTTGTGGAATATATAGAAAGTGGGGCTCCTAACCCCTTAGTACAGAATCAAGGGCCATGGTGTGAAATCTGTAGAACAAGAGGACATAAACCACAGGAATTCCCTTTACTTCAGAAGTATATACAAACTCCTAAGAATTTATACTGTAACTTCTGTAAGTCAGCAGGACATGATGAAAATAATTGCAAAGATTATGATCTCATGATAGAGAGAAAACATGACTTCTACAGAGTCCAGTCAAAGACATCAAGACCAGCAGCAGATCCACAGCATGAACCGGCTCATGATGGCCGTGGTGGAGGATTCGGAGGAAGAGGTCGTGGTGGAGGCTTTGGCCATGGTCATGGAACAATTGTTTGTTATAACTGTGGAGCCATAGGACATTATGCTAGGGATTGTCAGAACCCTACTACAACATGTAAGTATTGTAAGTCCTATGATCATACTATAGAAGAATGTCCTATCTTGATAGCCAAGATTAAGGATACTAAGCCAGCAGTAAACCAGAATATTCAGCTTATTGTTGTTGAGCAGAAAGAACTAGAACCAAGAGTCAATATTGTGACTCGCAATGGTGCTTCTACTAGTAGGACATCGCAGGATGCCAAAAAGAATACAGGTCCAAAGTGGGTGCGCAAAGCCACTGATAAATCTACACCGCTTGACCTACAGAAGAACAAAGAAACATTTCAGCAAGCTAAAACTTTCTTTACTGACCCTACACTAGCAGGATCGCAAATATTTCCTCGTAGGGGCGTACCACAACAAAAACCTTTTGGCGTTAGTCCTGTGAAGATATTGTAGGCTACCACATCTGGAAGGTGCGAAGAGGATGAGTTGACAGGAAGTGTACAATCCTTCTTGCAGAGCTGCTTGAAACTTGTAAGAAATGAGAAATCCATAGGAGAGCTTCAATGCATCATAGATCAGTATCCGCAATCTTCTTTCGTAAGCAGTACGCAGCGTGCTGTTCATAATATTATGGGCCATACAAGAACATGAAGAGAAATGAGACTCACAGCACAAATTGGAGAGTTTGAAATGGATGAGGTAATCCTAGATTTAGGATCAGAGGTAAATGTTCTTACTAAGCAAACATGGGAACAAATGGATGGCCCTAAGTTACCCAGATCACCTATCCATCTGCGACTAGCCAATCAGCAGAGGGTATTGCCACTGGTTCGATTACCGCAAGTACCAGTTGATATTGACGGAGTTCGCAGCTTTGCATATTTTGAAGTCATAGAAATTATTGGCGATAGCAGACCGTATCCAGCTTTATTAGGTATTGATTGGGAAATTGATAACATGGTTGTTATCAATTTGAAGAAAAGAAAAATGACCTTTGAGGATAAACACATTCGAGTCATCACACCATTGGATCCTTTTCAGAGTCCTCGATACATTGAACCTATCAGAGCAGAGGAAGAGGTGCATAATATGGAGAGCCTCTATTAGATGACTGCTAACCAGAGTGATTATATCAATCCCACCGCAAAAGGAAATATTAGTTGGCGATGCGATAGCTCATGCGCATCGGATTCGGAGGTTGGTTTAGAAAATTGGCAGAATAGACTTTATGAAGTTTCAGCTCACAGATGTGCATTCATGACTAAGTCACTACGATGGATTGGCACAGAGGTTAAGGATATTCCATCATTTGATGGCTTAGAAGATGTCAATGACTTTTTACAGCAGTTTGAGCAGGAAATCCCTCATGAGCAGAGGATGGCAGCTATTGACCTTGCAGTAAGAGCCACACCTACAAGATGGTGGCATGCACATAAAGAACATATTGCATCATGGGATGATTTTAAGAGATTGATGATGATCAGATTCTCTAATGACAAGGAGCGTTTCCAGCAGAAATATACAGGATAAAGTGACCCCAGGTCACATATTAATATTTCTGAACAGAATTGGTCAGACATTCCAGAGGATGAATGGGTTAACCTATCCATTCACACTTTAGACACAGTCCCAAGGAAGTGGTACACTGAGACAGAGTTGCGCAAAGGAACGATTACATGGCCAGTTATGATAGACAGCTTTGTACTCACTTTCACTTTTGAATCTGAGTATCCAAGCATTGATCAGGATCTAGAGATTATAAAGACTAAGATATTTGATGACTGTACCCTACCAGTGTCTGCTCAACCTGATTGGGCCATCCAGTTAGAACATGCACTAGAGTGTTACAACTTTGTAGAAGATCCAGGTGATGAGGATGAGGATCCTCGCAGTATCAACATCCCAGAGTTAGAAGGGACTCATGAAGTTGATGGACCAAAGCTAGAGATTCTAGCTGTCACAGAGCCCATTAAGATTAAAAAGATCAATATTGGCATAGAAACAGAAACAAAGTTTGCCTCTATTGGAGACTATTGGGATGATGAAACAGTAGGACACATCGCAGATTTGTTACATGAATATTAGGACTTATTTCCCACTAAGTTTATAGAGATGAAGGGAATAGTAGGATATTTGGGAGTCATGCGGATACCTTTGAAAGAGGATGCTAGGCCAATTAAGCAGCGTCCATACAGATTAAATCCTCGTTATAAAGAAAAAGTTAAGGATGAGATTGATAAGATGCTAGCAGTAGGCATCATTAAACCAGTAGAAGAGAGAAAATGGGTTAGTCCCATGGTTGTGTAGGAAAATAAAACTAAAGGAGAAATAAGGATTTGTGTCGATTTGCGCAAACTCAACGATGCATCACTTCATGACCTATTTTCGACACCTTTTACTGATGAAGTTTTAGACAATGTGGGAGGACAGGAGATCTACTCGTTCACTGATGGCTTTTCAGGCTATCACCAGATAAGAATCCATCCAGTGGATCGACATAAGACCACCTTTGCGACAGAATGGGGCTCATTCCAGTATACGGTAATGCACTTTGGTCTTAAAAATGCACCAGCTATTTTTTCTAGAGTAGTAGTTGCTGTCTTTAAGGAATACATCCATAAATTCTTAGAAGTCTATTTTGATGATTGGACTGTATTTGGATTAATCAAAAAGCATATAGGAGATTTAAGGCTCATGTTAGAGAAATGTAGGCAATACCAGATTTCTCTTAACTTGAAGAAATGTATATTCTGTGCACCATTTGGTATTTTGTTGGGTCATATTGTTTGCAGACAAGGCTTGATGGTAGATCCTGCAAATATTGCCATCATTGTAAATATTCCAGCACCCAACTCAGTCAAGCAATTAAGGAAAGTGCTTGGTCATACAGGGTATTATAGAAAATTCATCAAAGGCTATGCAAAGATCACAGCACCTATGGAAAAGCTGTTAAAGAAAGAAGTGAAATTCCTATGGACTGAGGAATGCCAGCAAAGTTTAGACACTCTTAAAGAGAAGATGGTCACCGCACCCATCTTAGTATTTCCAGATTGGAACAAGCCATTTCATGTACATGTGGATGCATCTGGAATCACACTGGGGATTGTCTTAACACAGCCAAGAGAAGGGGGTATTGATCACCCTATCGCATACTCAAGCAGAAAGTTATCCACCGCAGAAAAGAACTACACCACTACAGAAAGAGAAGGATTAGCTATGGTGTATGCTCTACAGAAGTTCAGGAACTACTTTTTGGGTGCCCCATTCAAGATGTTCACTGACCATTTTGCTTTAAAGTATTTGGTCAATAAGCCAGTGTTAGGGGGAAGGATCTGCAGATGGTTAATCCTATTTTAGGAGTATGATTTTGAAATTATTGTAAGACCAGGGAGATTAAATGCCGGACCTTATCATCTCTTGCGGATAGATTCAAGAGAAGAACCAAGTAATCTAGAGGATAATTTGCTATATGCACAATTGTTTTCTATCCAGATCACAGATGAGTATTACGCAAATATTATTCACTTTCTCACTACAAGGTGGGCACTAGTTGAGTTTACTAAGCAACAAAAGAAACAGTTAGTTGTTAAAGCAGCATATTTCACTTTTATCGCAAGACATTTATACAAGTTAGATCCAGATGAAGTCCTGCGCAGATGTGTTATGCCACACGAGAAAGAGGCCATTATCAGAGAAGCACATTCAGGTACCGCAGGATGTCATTTCGCAGGAAAGCCGACTACTCAGAAAATTCTAGTTGCAGGATTATGGTGGCCTACTTTGCATAAAGACACTAAGGAGTTTTGCAGATGCTACGATATCTGCTAGAGCGTAGGAAAACCTTTGAGGAGAGATGAAATGCCACTGCGACCACAGATTATGCTGCGGGCATTTGACAAGTGGGCTATAGATTTCGTGGGTCCTATCAACCCACCAGGGAAACAAACTGGTGCGAGATACATCATCACAGGAATAGAATACCTCATCAGGTGGGCATAGGCCAAAGCAGTAAGGAATTGTGATGCTGCTATAGCTGCACAGTTCATTTTTGAAAACATCATAAGTAGATTTGGATGTCCAACAATTTTGATGAGTGATCAAGGCACACATTTTCTTAATCGCACTATTGAGGCCTTGACGGAGGAATTTCAGATACAGCACCACAAGAGAACTCCCTACCACCCACAAGCTAATGGTACGGTGGAGGCTTTTAACAAGATTATAGAAAATGCTCTTACTAAGATCTGTAACAACCAAAGAGATGATTGGGACCTCAGGGTTAATGTTGTGTTATGGGCTTATAGGAATACATGCAAGAAACTTACAGGACACGCACCTTTCAGCTTGGTGTATGGACAAGAGGCTGTTATGCCTATGGAATATATTATTCCCAGTTTAATAATTGCTCAACTTACCGATATGGATGATACAGATATGATGAATGAAATACTAGCGCAGCTGCTTGCCTTAGAAGAAGATAGATTCATTGCAGGATTTCATCAAAAAGTACAGAAGGCACGAGAAAAAACTTGGCATGACAGGCACATAAAGAGCAAGATTTTTCAGACAGGAGACCTAGTGCTCCTTTTTGACAGCAAGTTTGTTAAGTTTCCAGGGAATTTCAAGACACATTGGTTGGGGCCATATCAGATTCAGCAAGTTACAGAAGGAGGTGCCATTTAGCTCAGTAAACTGAACAGGGAACTTGTTCCTACCTTGATTAATGGCAATAGGCTTAAGCTTTATAGTGATAGCCACTCCACCTCCAAACCCTAACTCAGAGAACTAAGTGGTGCAGATGTCCAGTGTAGTTGAAAGGAGGCATTGCACCCATAACTAGTCTACGCCAGGTGAAAAAGTTCTAAGTAGGAGGAATCGCAGCAAGAAATTTTATTTTGCGCAAGTCATAGGATGATTGTGGAGTTTTTGAATGTTGCGGAGTTTCACGCCAACTTTTTGGTCCAGGACGATGCGGTGTGACATCGCAGTGAGGCAATGTTCCCCGTGCTGCAAAGATTATTTTGAAAAGGGAAAGAGGGCCAGTCATTTCACCTTTTGACAAGTAATTAATCTAGATATGACAGGTATATGTTTCCCTAGATTTGGAAATAGTACAAGGATTGTCCTAGATTTGGTAAATCTTGGTCGAGACCGGGGCTTACACACAATTTTCGAGGGAAATTTGATCGGATTTTCAGCAATTAATGAGGATCAGGGTGTCGGGTGTTGTCTTGTCCATGTAATAAATGCCACCAACGGGTCTAGCCTAAGTGACCGTTGCTTCAGAGATTATCGCCTTCATTACAAATACACAGATCATTTAAACAGAAGGGTTACTTTTGTGATTTCTGAGAGTTATAGAGAAATTTGTAGAGTTTTCCCTGTGCAAAGATACTCTAGTTACAGAGTGTTGGTTTCCCCATTTTCGCAGCCATTACCAGTCCATAGTATCGCACCAGGTGGTTTATGTCCGAGAAGGAACCTTTAGAAGACATTGTGCGATGATTCCAACGTGGTGGCCTCAAGTTTGTTATGACGACGCCGCCCAGGATTATGAAATTAGGTACACCACAGGTCAGGTAGACGCCAAGGATGAATACTCAAGCTCAAGTAGTAGAATATTCCAGCTCAGAGCACGAAGAAGAAGTTCATATGGCAACAGTATACATTGTTCCATGAGTCAAGGATGCACCAGAGGTAACCATTCCCAAGGGTGCTAAGTTTCCTATTCTGCTACCGCCGATTGATCCTCACATAAAGGAAGATGGAGAAATGTTAGGATATGTCCCTGCTCTCAAATTTATAGACTATAACCTTGGAGATAGTAAGACATATCCTCAGTTTTGGCCAGATCAGTATCTTACAGTTCAGAGGAACCTGAGGACCGCCTTAGCAGATAATATGATGAGTAAGAGCTCATATGACATAGATCAAAAAATAGTTGTTAAGGATAACATGGAAATGAAGATGGATATTCAAGTCATCCCTCGGGATGACTCTACTCAAAACACCTCAGCCACTGGTGATGTGAAATTCATCATGCAGACAAAGGCTTGTTCTCGGAATGGAATTCATGGTTTGTATAGTTTTCGTATGGAAGAATCTAGACTGAATGAAATGTTTGAAAAGGACTGCAAAGATGTTACATTTGAGCTCTCTGTTTGCTGAGGTTGTTCAAGAAATGCTCCAATATCAAATGGGAAGTCAGATTCTGGAATTTCTAGAGGCTTTGCGACAAATATCAATCAAAAGAATAGAAAATCGAAAGAGGCTGCATAAGGATAACAAAGAGAAAGAAGAGGATGAAGGCCAATCAACACTGAAACGGTCAAAGATTTCTGATAAGAAAACATCCAAAGGGAACACAAAGGGTGACAATACTAGTTCCAAACATGTAAAAGATGAGAAGGATGAGAGCAATCAAGGAAGAAGTCAAGAGATTAGGAGCTCTTGCAAAGATGAAGAAGACAACAGAGATGAATCGCTTGCAACAGGAAGCATAGCGGTTGCGAGAAAAAGAAATACAATTCAATAATGTGCTTCAACCATATCAGGAACAAATCGCAGAGCTGGTTGATGCGGTTGAGCAGAAGGTCAAGGAGTTCACTGCAAGCAGGAGAGAAATTGATAACACAGAAGACTCCACCATTAGTCAAGTTATGCTCGAAGCGGCACAAGACTGTGTCGAAGCTATGGACAAAGATGTCGCAGGACTCAGAGAGAGATTCGCAAGGACTTCACAGGAAGCCAAGGAGAAGCTATAGCAAGAGAAGCCAGCTATTAGTGGCTCGGGGATGGGCCACAAGTAAGTGTTAGGGGACTATTGGAGAAGGGCCCCACAGCTACAGGAAAAGCTGCTATATCGGAACAAGGAAGTCAAAGGAAATAGTACCTGAAGCAGCTGAGAAGAGAGCTCAACCACTACATTTAAGGCAGCGGCAACGACAGGAGGGCTCAACTACCATCATAAATGGAAAAGGAGCAACGGGCCGACGTATTAAAGATAAAGGACAGAAGGGGAGAAACTGAGGAAGTGGCGCCCATACCCGAGATCAGCGCCAAAAATCATGGAAGACTGCAGAAAGCTGCAGTGTGACCAGTAAGCGGCAGTTCAAAGTACAGATAGGCTGACTGTCACAGCTAGGGTTTTGGGTTACTTTTGGGATAGGACCACATTGTTGTATCATGGTGAGACCTTCGGGCCACCTATTTAAGCATGTATTTTGTATTGTGAAAGGTTGGTCAGTTAGACAGTCAGTTGGTTAGTTAGTTGGGTTGTCACTAGCTGTCATCAGTATTGTAAGACTTTGAGGAAGAGTCGAGCCCTGGTTCTGTCATTAAGTCTGTAGTTATCTTACTGTAACCAGTGGCCGGCTCCTGGAGCATGAATGTAACAATCCGCAGGGATTGAGAGAGAGAGAGAGAGGAAGGAAGTATTGTAAGAAGAAAGCATAATAGGAAGAGAAGAGATCTAAGAGAAGGGATCCCAGCTGTGTGCATGGAGTTTCCCAGAAGATCTCAATCTACATAAGAGGTTGCAGCGAAACTATGTTACTCTCTCAAGATATAATACAAACATAGTTCCTGTGGACGTAGCTTCCCCCCTGGAAGTGATCCACGTAAAACCCATGTGTTGTGCGACTGTTTCATGTGATTGTGCTCTACTTATTTGCTATTTGTTATTCATTACATGAATGTTTCTTATTAGTTAACAGATGTATGTATGATATCCTTCAGTTTACAGTAACATAGAAGGGTAAATGCGAGTTGAATGTGTCAAGTATTCTGTATATGAGTTTATCAGTGCTTGATTTACGACAGCTAACAGTTACAGTGTTAAGTGACTTCTGTATATGAGTTCAGCGAGTTGAGCATGATTGATGTTAACCGTGTTAGACTGTAGAAGCTTAAGTGAAGTTGTTTAACACCCTAATGAAGGTTAACTGAGCTATTATACCCAAAGAGGAAGCCTCTGGATCTTCAGAGTTGATGAGCATACTGAGCCTTATTATAGGAAATATCACAGTGTAGAAAGGCGATATTGCACTGTCAGGGGAGCTGCGGTGTGAGATATCGTAGGTTAGGAGTTGAGCAGGAGAGAAATTTTGTGCATCGTCCTAGAAGCTGTGATGTGATAAGAGTCGGACCCATAGCATAGTCAGCTAGTAAGAGAGAAACAACCCTTGCTGAGAGATCCCACTGGTTAATTAGAGACAGGAGGACCTAGGATGCTATAGAACCTGGTTGAGGAAACCTGATTCTTCATCCACCCCATCTAGGATCACTTCAGGTGAGACTTCAGGCCGTTCTACGGTCTGTCGCCGAAAGGGCCAGTGAGCTAGGGGTTTTGTTGGTACAATACAGTAAACCCAGGTCTGCCTAGAAGAACCAACATTAATCTATTTTCCAGCCATTTCATCAAGAAAATATTGTCGAGCAAACTTGGTATCGTTCATGCTCGTAAAAGTATTTGAATGACCATCCAGTCAGTATAGGTTTAACCTTTTTGGCTTGATTGGACTACCAACGGTAAAGAAGTCTCTCATCCCCCTTCAGGATGGGCTAGCTCTCCTATGTATAATTTTATCCTTTTTCGGGAACAGGAGACTACCAACAAAAAAGAGCCCCCACTGGAGTCTTCTTCCTGCTTTTAGACTCTCTAAAATTGAAAGCACCATTGAGCATTTACTTTCTCAAGCTTGCCAAAAATCCATGAGATCATACCATAATGGTGTCCCTAGACACCCGCCCCATAGCAAACAATTTGGTAGCATCCCGATATTGGTTTTCCTTTGTTCAGATTACTCTGCAATGTGTCTTCCTTGGATCCCATCAGTATCAAAAGTGTCTACCTCCTCCAAGTATTTCCCATCTACAACAACATTCCCTGTATTACAGCTATGATCCCATTCCCTTGAGTCAGTTTCATTTGATGCCTGGTCTACCCTACCGTCATACTTTGAACAAAGGAAGTTGGAGTCTCCCACTCCCCCCCTTCCCTTGTTCAGTTCTTTCCCTTCCCTCCCCTCCCCTCCCCCAATTCAATGAGTCAGTCTGCATATTGCTTCACACCTTTTGGTTATCCCTCATGCTCGTGGTCAAGGAAACACCATTTCCTTGACTAGGGGCAGGTCTCCCTCTATCAATTCCAACACACATATTCCAGAGGACAGACCCAGAGGTCCCTGTACCTTTGTTTCATTAACATCATTGATGAGTTCCTTGGACCACTTGAGAGGAGTCCTTAGTACCTGTTGGGATGGTTTTTTCTCATGTGCTCGACTTCAACTCCATCATCACACCGTTGAGATTTGTATAGGGTTTGTTCCACACAGTACTCGGTCAAAGACCCCGGATGTCACTTGACTCTAGCACATTGGTGAGTCCACTCGAGGGACCTAAATAGGTTATGTCCCTTGTGATTTCTGGGTTGCGTTGGAGATAGTGTTCAGAAGCCCCAGCAGTGCTTCGATATACCCTTATGATTGATACAGCATACTTGTACCACAGAGACTCTGACTCTCAATCAGCGAGTCCACACAGCTATGTACCAGATCTAGCAGACCGTTAGTCATGAAGATGTAGCATTCCATGAGAATTTTATGGGTCCAATGTACCATATCAGTATTGTATTCAACCTCACATGAGAGGCAACCATCATTGTAACATCAGTTGTATATGATCGGCTCTTGTATTTTAGAGCATAGATCAAATGATTCTTTTGACATTGTCGTGAGCATGGGAATGCCCTCCTCGTCCATATACATGTCACACATTTATTGTATCTCACCCATTGATGGGAACCAAATTAATACAAAAACCAAAAGCCACCATGCCTCAGCCCCGGAAGCACCACCTCTCTACAGCAAATCCTATGATGTTCGTCGACCATACGTTGAGCTCCTGCCCTCACACATCAGGGGGCAATCTGTTAACCCAAAAATCCCCCACATAGCTCTCAATGGCCTACACCACCTCACAACACTCATTTCACTCCATAAGACCTTCCATTTGACCCCCACACCTCCAAAATATCCCAAGGATGAAGAAAAGGGATAAAAACCCCAAAAAGGAGCCCAAAATAGCCCCCTAGGTGCTAAAGCCCTCAAAAGGGGGCTAAAACCCTAAAAGGGGCTAAAGTTAGGGCAGAAGGGGATAAAGGCCCAAAAAAGGGATAAAACCTTGACCAAGGGATTAAAACCCTAAAATCCCTTGGAAAAGCTATATAAGGAGGGTGGGGGGTCACTCTCAAAACATTCCTCCCTTGCCTATCATTATGCTGCCCTTGGATGCTTTGAGACCTTTGCCTCTCAAACCACCCACATTTCCTCTCCTCCACATCCATTCCCACTTGATCCATTGCTCCCCCAACCAAGAGAGAGAGGCTTCCAAGAGCTAGGGCATGGTGGCCCATTTCCACCCAATAGAGGTATAATGTTTCTTTACATGTTTGTCTAGTTGTTTTTTCTTTCTAACCTTGTTTTATAGTTGCAGGTTTTATTATTGACATTGTTTGCAGGTTTCTCCATGGTAGCTTAGGTTTGTTTTGCAAGGTTAAGGAGGCGGAACCCTAACCCATTTTCTGCAAAGGGGTTCACAAAGCTTCATCCCCACTTCTTGGTTTTGCTCTTGCTATTAGATCTAGTTTATAGTTGTTTCCATTTGCTTATTCTTGTTTAGATTAGATCGGTTTAATTTGTTGTTCTATTTATGCTATTTCCATTTTGTTTTTTCCTATTTTCAAAGAGTAGGAACCTACCCTTGTGCCCTATAGGCACAAGGGATCCATTCTTGCTCTTGCAGTGAGGAGAAATCCTCACTACAGCAACTCCACTAGATTTTATTCTATTAGTTCTTGTAGTTCTTCGATAGCATCTTTGTCATGGAGCAATGCTAAGCAACTTGAAAGAAATGGCTTGAGCTTACTAACCTTTCTTAGATCTTGTTTCTGAAAGATCTGTTGGAAGCGTTCAGGAATCTCCCTGACTTCGGCTGACGTCGATGGTTGTTCTCGATCCACAATCTTCAGTCGTGCATCCAAGAATACTTGCTTCTATTTTTTAACGTCGAATGGTACTTTATTCTGCGCTGCGTGTCACACTTGTGGTTGTTCTTGTGGTATATTCTAATACGCTCTAGTGACATCACCTCCTCATGTCATGATAGAAACACTGGTCTCTCTCGGATCAGTAGCAATCATCTGAACATTACGGTTAGGATTTGGATTTGGATTCTGTAAGGGGTTAGGACATCTGACGGTTCGAGCTTACCACTTTTCAATTAACTGTGGACATTTCTCCACAGTATGGTCTTGTGCTTTGCAATATGAACATGTATTTGCAGGTTCATTTCAATCTCTGGAATAATGGCCTAGTTGTCCATATTTATAACATACAACTTGACCTATTCCTATGCGAAATCCTCCTCCTCCTCCTCTACCTCTAAATTCCCACCCCCTTCATTGAGGGTGTGTTTGCTGCAATGGGTATTGATTCTTTGGTGCATATAGGTTCTGTGATGCATACTAAGGCTGATACTGATTCTGATACTAGTTTTATGGGAAAGGAGCAGGTTGGTAGTGTGCTTGTGCATGTTTATCATGAACCTTCCAGTCGTTCTTCATCAAGTAGGTGTCTACTATATTCTCCTTCAGAAGCTGGTATTCTCTACAATCCTTCTCAACATGCCCTACTGAATTTCAAAACTCACAGTAAAGGATGGCTAAGGTACTTAAAATATTCTGCAAGTATAGACAATCCTCATCGTGATGCCTTCTAGTATGGCATATTCGGCACCAGGGTAGTTCGTGGGTACTCAATGGATTTAGCACACCCGATGAGATATAGTTCATGTACGATGGACACTTATCCTTGGTGTGTCCATCCATTTGACATATTTTGCACCACAAGTCCTCTTAGGATTCTTTTCCCTTCTTGATGTCCTAAAGCTACACATTCAGATTAGCCAACTGTGACTGAATCTGCATCACTCCTACGCCACGATCTCTGATCGGTGAGGATTCCAGCTTCATTTCCAGTTCTAGCGCTTCTGTCTGTGACACAATATTCTATTGCATAAAAGGAGCTCGGATGTGTGGTAATAATGCAACAATAAACCACTCTTTATGTTGCACATCTGACATATGGAAACTAACTTTAGCCATCAAAGTTTTAAACCGTTGATCAAAATCCCATACGGACTCCGTCGGCAACTACTTTATCTCCTTGATCTCAATGATTCATTGCGACTTAGATTTTGGTTTTCTGAACTCACAAATCATCACAAGTCAGATCTCATCAAGTGAATTTTGTGGGGTTCCTACTAGTACTACACAGAACTTCATAAATCAGTCCAGCGCGCGACCCCATAGAGTCATAACCATCTGTGCTTTCTTTATGTCTGCGTTGTGAACTTGGAGAACCATCCAAACAGCTTCGCAAAGGAACCAATGATGCTCTGGATCTTGTGATCCATTTCCATTGAATGTGGGTAATCTAATATATATTCCAACCATTGAGTTGGAATCATGGTTTTCTAATGAATAATTTAATGAGGGAGGACTCCCTTGCGTGCTAGTCACAATACTAGCACTATCATTATTAACAGCTCTTTCAGGAGATGAGGCTCTAGATATTAACTTAGATGATACTCCTGGAATGGTGTAGTTGCGTCTAGATCTTGGTGTCTCAGCAGATTCCTCAAATTATTCTGTTCTTTTAGAAATCAGGCTATAGTCTTCCTCTTCGTCACAAGACCCTTCGTCTAAACGTGACTCAACTTCGTACTGACTTTCTTCGAATAGACTAGGAGTCTATCTACCTCCTACTGTATTTCTTATTTTTCCTGACCTAAATCTCCTTCCACTTCTCAAGAATTCAACTTCTAGTTCAGGCTTTGTACTTCCTAGGAACATCTCAGCTCACCATTTTCCATTTTCTTTATAGGTTGTTTGTGACATATTCCCTCTTATGGATATGTGACTCAACTACTCAACTGTAAAATACCCTTCTCATAGACGAGCATCTTTATCCATGTATTTATAGACAACAAATACCTTCTTAAAGGTCCTTGGAAAAATGTTCTTTCGGCCTCATTATACAAGGTTATCGTCTCTACTCCAAACTTAGTAATATACCCTTGTGAAATTTTGTCAACCCAAAAATCAATGTCTCTAGAGATGGGGTTACTTACACTGTTTATCTCACGAATCAGCTGAGCACTACACTCAAACGCTTCTCTTCTCTAGAAATTTGTCTGCTGAGTCGCCAATATTGATAACCACTCATGAAGCACAATAGGAAACTCTACGAAGAATATCTCGTGAATATCAGAGTATATGTACCAATCTATCCAATTTTTTGTGCTCAACCACAATCCTATGCTCTTTCCTTGCGCAAATGCTAACATCTTAGACTCCATCCAATCCTCGATTTCCTTCTTTGTCGGATGCCACAACATTTCCCTTGACTCAAATGATTAAGGGTATCGGCAACGGAACCATTTGTTGGCCTACTTTTCCTTACTCTCACATCCCAGTTTCAATAACAACACAATACCAACAAAACACCCAAAGACATCTTCCCGACAAAGTAAGCTCAGTCGAAAACACCTGTGAGTCAAGCACAGTCTCACCTAAGATATCTTAATGTGTAACTTCCAGAACCATGTTTCCACAGCTGGTGAGGAATTTCGGTCCCTTGGTGCGTGGCCAAGGTGCTCGATAGAGTCAAAAGGATGGAGTCATTTACTACTCCACAATGGCACAACGATGCGACAAAGCCACCGTGTGACACAACCTTGTCCTTGTCAACTTAACAACTAGTGCAACTATGCGATGCAGCTGATTCCTTAAAGGTAAATGACAGGGATGCGACTGTATTATGATCTTAACAGTATTTTAAGATGAAATGATACCAAGTTCTCGACAATGCTTTTATCATTCATTCACTGCTTTTATCAATATTGTGACATTCATTCAAGCAATAACCATAAACAATGCAAGATAATCAAACATTCAACATTAACTATTTAACATTCAACATTCAACATTCATTCGACACAAGATGTAACATGGAAACACATCTAGGAAAAACCACCAAGGTGCTCTTCATCTAGCATGAGAAATATATGGCACCTTGAAGTCTGCGACTTGCAGACTATTTTGAGATATATCTATTTAGCTCAGACAGTTTCCTGATCTCATGCTCTTTGTTTTAAGCTTTTCTTATATCTACTCCTACTATTCCACACACAGCCTAGATTGACTCTTCTACTCTACTATATGTGCCCTCAGCTGTAGAATGACTCTACAAAATCGTTTATGCACACAGCTGCAGATCCACAACTCAACAGCCTTCTACTATCATACTCCTCTCTAATCTCCTCAAAATACTTCTACTATTACCAACTGAACCAACAAAAATACAATATTTTTGAAGCTAACTCTTGAAGCTAACTCTTATACAGAACAGGTTCCTCTTATTTATAGAATTTACAAGACCGCATAGGGTCAACTGAGTACAACTTAGTTATTACAGGAATTAATAGACAAAAAATATATTCTATTACATTAATCACAGGCCATAGTGGCCGCAAAAATGTTCTTCATTACATTGATTGCAAGCCATAACTAGCCATAGAAACGTATTTCAGTCTGCCATTACAGGTCCTAACTAGCCGCAAAAATTGTCCTTTAGTCTTCCACCAACTCGAACTCCTACGGTCTTCTGACCTACTTCTTCCCAGACTTTACTCTTATCCCTACCAATATTCCACTGAATTTGGTTTTTCTATTCCTTCATTGTAGCTTTCTTTGTTCCACACTTCCTTTTTGTCCTTTACCTGCTTTTACTCAGTCACGCGCCTGCCTTTCCTCTCTACGCCCGTGCTTCAGTTTCTTCCTTTAGCTCTTTACAAGCTCAACAATCATGATAAGGAGGAATATATTAAACTCATGAAACCTCTCTTTGATGACATAACCAAGAACATGACCCAGTATCTTATGGAAGTATTTGAATTGTTAGCAAGCCAATTTCGAAGCAAAGGAGTAATAGGAGATAGCAATAGTTCACAATCAGAAGAAAAGAAGACAATGGGTGAGCATATTTTCTCAAGAACAGGACCCCATAATAGACCCCATGAATTTCAGAGCACACCAAGGCCTACTGCACCTAAATTTCTTATACCCAAATAAGAGCCTAACATCCAACTTGAACTTGCTACAATGGAAAAAGAATGGGATAAATTGGATGAAGATTGTAAGAAAAGTGTACCACTTGATCAGTACTTTCTTGCTGCAAACAAAATCAAAAGGAAGGAAGATAATAGGTATCTATACCAAAACAAAGAATTAAATTGTTCCATTAGTAAAGTGCCACTCCATACTTTTTATGGTTCCTCTCAAAGTTCTGCTAACACTTGGGTGCAAAAATTAGATGTGTATTTTCAGCTGAATCCAATGGTGGAAGAAGATGCCTTAAAAATGGCCATTTTGCAATTGGAAGGAGATGCCAGTGAATGGTGGTTCCATGGCCTGAAAAATTTGGTTCATGATTAGGTTAAAACATATGGAGAATTTATTTACACGGTACTAGATATATTTGAGCAAAAAGATCCAGAATTGTCTTTCAAATAACTATCGCAATTGAAGTAAGTCGAGACCCCTACTGATTATATGATGGAGTTTCAAAAATTATCAGTCAATATGGATGATGTGTCTATGGGAGGGTTAGTATTTTTGTTCATTGAAGTTTTGGATGAACCCTTAAAAAAAATTTCAAATCCCACAATCCCACTACATTAAAATATGCAATGAACTTGACTAGAGATCACCAAAATGTGCTTCCTAGATCAAGATTTCCCCCCAAGCTTAACTCTGAATTTGAAAAGAAACCTTGGAAAAAATATGCACTATATAAGAAGCCTTGGAAAAGAGACTCATCTAAAAAGAATAAGAAAGAAGGACTAAACATGGATGAACTTCGGAAAAAAAAATTGTGCTTCACATGCTTTCAACCATGCACACCATGGCATAAATGTACCAAGGGAAAACCTCAATACATAGAAGTATTTTTTGATAATGATAAGTGTGAAGGGGGTATGGATGAACACGAACATAATTTAGATCAAGAGGAATCATATGATACATCATTTGAAGAATAAAGATAAGAAGAAAATCTTCCTTCACCAAAAAAATCAAGAATGACTGTACTTTCAGTACTGCCTCGTTATCACACTATTCGATGCAAGGGTGTGGTACTAGGACAAAAAGATTCGGTTTTGGTAAATGGAGGATACACACATCAATTAATTGATGTAGAGATGGTGGAGAAAAGGAATATACCTCTTGAACCATTCTATGGCTTCACAGTTATCATTCCTGGTCACAACACAATGCAGTGCAAAATATGGGTTCCAAAGCTGCAAGTCATCGTAGGTAACTATACTTTTGTTGATATTTTTTATGTGGTTGATGTTGTTGATACTAATGTGGTTTTGGGATTTCAATGGTTGTATTCTATAGGGGAACATAAAGTAAATTATCAAATTCTTGAGATGAAATTTCAAGATTCGAAAGGTGTACTAAGGGTTGAGAGAGGGCAACACACTTACCCAAATCAAGCAGTGACTTGCAATAGTATGAGATCTATATTGAGGCATGGGTACATAGAATGGGCTGCTGAATGTCATATAACATATCCCAATCCAAAAATAAATTTTTTTGAACACCCAAAGGATATAGAGAAATTATTGCAAAAGTATGAAAAAAAATTTAGAAGTATTCCACATGGTAGACCACCTGATAGGGGGGTTGAGCACAACACTGTTTTGGAGGAGGTTACTTCACCCATTAAAATACAAACTTATATACATCCCAAAAAATTCATAGATGAGATTGAGAAGACCATGCAAGAACTCTTATATTTGGGACTCATTATACCAAGCTCTAGCACAAACATTTTGCAAGAAGCACATGATTCCCCACTAGCTGGCCATCTGATTCCCCAAATGGTTTATTGCAACCATTTCCCATTCTGGAGCAAACATGGGACAGTATGTCAATGGATTTCATCACAGGTTTGCCCAAATATTTGGGTAAGGATTTCATATATGTGGTAGTGGATAGATTGAAAAAATTTGTTCATTTATTTTCCGTTACATCATATTTTAGTGCTGCACAAGTGGCTGATATGTTTTTCAAATAAATCTTCAGATTGCATGGGCTCCCCAAGAGCATTGTAAGTGATAGAGATAGTAGATTCATGGGTTATTTTTGGCAAAAAAATTTTAATAAGTGGGAACTTAATTGACCCCAAGTACAAGCTATCATCCACAAACTGATGGAGAAAGAGAGAGGGTGAATCAATGGTTGGAATGGTATGTAAGAAACTATGTGGGACAGCAGCAAAAAGCATGTGCAAAATGGCTACATTTGGGTGAGTTTTGCTACAACACCACTTTTCATATGTCAATAGGGATCTCTGCTTTCAAATAATTATATGGTTATGAGCACTTACATTTTTTGAGATGATATTTGGTGATATTAGAGCTCCAAAAGCTAAAGATTGGGTGGAAGAGAGCCAAGAAATTTTAAATCTTTTGAAAGACATTTTGTCGGTTTCCCAAAATCAGCAAAAAGAATATGCAGATAGACATAGAGAAGAAAGGACCTTTCAGCTTAATGATTTAGTATATTTGAGGTTTCATCCATACAAACAAACATCTCTAAAAAAGAATGGGGCATAAAATCTAAAACCAAGATACTATGGCCCATACAAGGTAGTTCAGAAGATTGGGAAAGTAGCATATGAATTGGAACTTTTGGAAGGGAGTAAAATCCATAATGTATTTCATGTTTCTTGTCTCAAAAAATCTCTTGGTCAGAAAATTGTCACTTCAGAAATACTTCCTCCTTTGGATGATGAAGGGCAACTCACACTTGTTCCAAAAAAGATTTTTAAGACAAGGGAAAGGATATTGAGAAGAAGAACTATCAAATAATACTTAGTACAATGGAAGGATCTACCAATTGAAGATGCCACATTGGAAGAGGATAATATTTTGCAGCATCCAAATCTGAAATTGCTTGAGGACAAGAAATCTTGGTTGGGGAGTGTTTGTGCTAGAATTTGTTCTCATGCTACAAAAGAACGAGCCAACACAATATCAATAAATACAATAAAGTAAAATAGGTATTCTAGGGTTTTGGTTGTACAGTTTGAAGACAAGAGGTAAAACATTCATAATACCAAAGCAAACACTAAATCATGAGAATTTCAATGACTGAGATGCATAACATATAAACCATAATCCAAATAGAATAAACACAATACTGAGTTTCACCCACAGTTTGCAAGCATTTCAAGCATAAAAACATTAAACAGGAAATGAATATACCAGCTGAGTAATTAACACAAATTAGAAATGAAACCAGTCAATAATATAAAGGGAATATAGTGCATATATTTCATAGTTCAGTCATCAAAAACACATAAGAGTCTTTACACTTAGCTCATAAACAAAGCTTGATAGCCTCCCCTTGTCAGCAAAAATCTAACCCTTCATTCTTTTTCCAACTTACATTTATCCTATTCCTTCAAAAACAGTTGCATAACTGAACCCTAACTACTTTTTAAGTTATCTATCGAATTGTTCAAAATAAAATTTATCATTATACAAAAATGAAATTACTTTTCAAACTAACTAATAACTGCTCTTGTCAAAGTACTTTTACAAATATTTTGTTGCTTCAGCTAGAAGAGCAATTCCCTCTAATGCTTGAGCTTTCCTTCTAGATTTCAGGTGGTCTACTTCCAAGTCTGCAAATTTCTTTGTTAACTCCTCATTCTGCTGAGTCAGCTCCTGGATAGTCTGCCTTAGTTCTGTAAACTGATTTTCTATCTGTCTTTTTGTTTTAAGAGCTTCTTTAGAAACTGCAATCAATTCCTGGTAGTGACTGTTCACTTCTTCCAAGTCTTCTCTAAGTATCCTATTTGTAGTAACTAATCCATCATTACTTTCATGCATATATTCATTTTGATGCTTGTATTTCCTAATGCTCCTTTGCAAATTTTCCTTTTCAGAATCGATACATTTACTTTCTGATATTGATTGCATCCCTTCTAGTATCCATGGTATTTGCAGCTTCTTGTATATTTCTTCTACTCCTTTATAAGCTCTGTGAAGGTCACAGGAATCTCTGACTATTCTTCAGCTTCAATACTGCACTAAACTTCTTCTTCAATTATCTTCTCCATACAATAATTCTTTATATCATTTTGTTGTCGTTCTTGAATCATTTTATTTCGAACCTCCATGAAGATGTTTGAGATCTTAGCATCAGTGAAGATTGGATTTTCTTTCGAAACTATTGATTTTTTACCCTTTATAACTTCTTTGTTGTCATCTTCATTATCTCCCAATTTCTACTGAGATGATTAATCTTCTATTACTGTAACCTTTTTCTCAGCCAATTTGGGATTTAATAGCTTCTTCATGTTTAACCTAAGCTTGTTCTTTGGCCTTGTCTTGGGTCTCCAGACTGCTCCAACTTCTCCTGACATTTTCAAAACCTTTCCTTGATGATTTATTGAAGCAAATTCAACAACCTTCACTCTTTTCTTTCATGAGACTTTCTCCTCTTCAAAATGAGTATGTATTTATTGCTTGGAACAAACCCTAGCTTCATTAGTAGTAGGAGCCCTAGCCTCATCAAATAAGTATTTTTAATCTTCTTCAAAAAGTATTGTAATAGGGCTCTACTTCTGTTCCTTAACATCTTCTTCTACAACTTGATTTGATTCTACAGGTAAAACCTCTTCCACTGGCTCAACTTCCTTTATCTCTAACTTTGAAACTCTTCCTTCCTCAAAATTAACTCGATGTCCAAGTTCAATGTTTCATTTTTCTGATTTGAAGCTTCTCCTGGTTTATCATCTTCTTCATATTTGACTATGACCTTCTTTTTGAGTTTCTTGATCAAAATTTGACCCTTATCTAACTGTCTCTTCTGAGATTGATCCTCCTTCTCAGTTTTGAAACCTGACCAAAATAAGAAGTGTTCCCATGTCTTTTCTATTTTCTGCAATATAGTACTTATGATTAGTTTTATGAGCCCATGGTGAAAAAATGATTTTTTTGTATGATCCTAATGTTCTTTCACCCTACTTGACATATTCTGTAAACTTTTTGAAAAGAAGAAAGGAAGGTTCATTTTTTATTCATGACTGAGATGTTGAAGGAATCTAAAATGATACTTAAACACAAAGGTAAATCTCCCCTCATAGGTGACATAGCTTTGTAATATTTTGATAGGCTCAATCCACTCAGGTTTAAAATTTTGAATAGGAACACCCTTTCCCCACTCTGCTACTACACCTGGAAGTAGATATCTCTGAGCATCAAAAGTGAAGGGCACCTTTTTGAACCAGAATTCTCCCTCATCCAGAATTCATGTGGCTTCTACTAGTAACTCCTTGGTTAGTTTGAACTTCAAAGTGTCAAAAGACACTACATCCTTATCTAAACATTGAGTGAACTTGTAAGAAACCTCTGAATGATAACCTTCAATCTTTTCAAATAACACTAAACATCCTGCTTCTGCAAATAATTTTGCACAATCTGGAAAGTTTTTGACCCAACTTAAGTTTGAGGGTTATTCCCTATTATTCTTACCACTCTTTTTCATTTTGAAATATTGTCAAACAACTTCTATCAATAAAACACAGCCTGGCTATCTTCAAATTTTGATAAATTGACAGACAATTCTGTATAGGGGAACCCAAAAGACCCTAATCTGAATTCTCTCGTTTAACTGATAAATAATTTAAACCCATTGACTAAGAATTCATCATTTAGCATGAATTAGATTTAAAAACGAATACTCTATCATCAATTCTATTATCAGTTGTTTGTTTAGAAAAAAACCAAATTTATGCACCTTGTTAATGGTTCGCAGACTACCTGTTAAAATGACTAATCCAACTACTGGAATCTTGTTCTCTCGATTGTCAGGTGTTGAATTGCATGCTCCAATATTCTCTGACCACTTTGACCACTCTAGACAACCGCTCTTGAAAGCCCTAATTTTCACTCTGTTTCAAAATTTCGATTACCAAGTGCTTATTTTTCGCCATGACCTTCACTTTCTCTACGTGCACTTCAAGGAAAAATGTAATTCAACACACCTTTGTCTCATTATGGTCTGCTATAATTATTGCATCACCTCTGCAAGAAACCGCCACGATTCTCCTTCATGATGATATTCACACTTGTCACAGTGAATAATCTACAAGAGACACGTACCAAATCCATCACACAGTATGATTGACATCTTATGTGTGAGAATCCCAAAGAAAACTAAACCAGAAATGATGATTTTTAACTTGCGCGACTTTCTTGTAGCGCCTGTGTGCATTTGTTTGTAGCTTGCGCTACAAGAAAGTCTAGGTTAATGATTTCCAAAAAATTAAGCGAATGATAAAGGTTTAAACTTGGTTTAGGAGTCCTAATTAAAATTTTATGTTATCTTTTAGACTTTTTAATCCATATAAGCCTTCTATAAGCCCTCTGATTATCAAATCAAACCAAAACTAGTAAAAAAAAAAAAACTAAGAAATCAAATAACATGAAAGCTAAAGGGAAAAAATTCAAACTATCCCAATTAAAGAAAAATTCTAGGAGTAAAGAGAAAAACCAAACTTCAAAACATAAACAAAAGTATTAAAATATGGAAAAAAAACATGACCTAACAGGGAGGACTGTAATGTTCCTATTCAAATAATTGCATAGCACGACAATTCCATCAATCCTACTTGTTCCCTAGGTTGGATGGATACATTTGGAATTTTAATAAGGGAGATAATAAATGATGTTCAGACATTAGAATGGAATAAATATTTAATAATGGATCTTATTAAATAAATACAATAGAAAATTGAAGTGGCAATGGAGCATGGAGACACGTGGAGATTATGGGGCCCACACAAGCTAAAATTTTTATGCCACATGGCATTCTCCTCTTGCAATTTCGAATCCATGGGAATCCTAATGTTCTTGGATGAGTTATAAGGCTGATACACTTGGTAATATGCCTCATAGGTCGAATTGGGAAGGAAATGTAGCTTACATGCGAGAGGAAGAGTCAAATGGGAGATTCTTGGACACTTGGGATAGATTCCCTAACATCTATGACATCTATGACACCAATGATGAAGATGCTATGAAATATATGAAATATTGTAGACATGAAGGCTGAAATCTGACATTCTGACATGTCAGGTAGAAATATGGCATCCAATAGGGTGCTCATGTGAGCTGGGGAAGCTCAATGGGTTCCCACTTGAATTGGGGGAATATGGAAGGCTAGGAAAGGGAGGACACATGACAAATCTCGAGCACACACCCAAATTCAAATTGGCTTGAGTTTGTGCATGGATTGGTAAAATTACAATGATAAGGATTTTTATAAAATACAGGGATTAACCAAGATAAGATCTTTTGATCATTTCAGAAATTTGCATTTGTGAATTGAGAAAGCTAGTGGATGACTAGTTTCTTGCCTTAGCCAATTTCGAGGGTGAAAGATTCATATCCAAGTTTGTGTTTGGAGAGGCCACTCAGGTATTTCATGGAGATTTAATGGTGTTTTTATTTTCAAGTGTAATCTACAGGGAAGCTTGTGGTTCCTTCTAGTGCAGCACTTTCTCTCAACCATTTCCAGTTTTTATGGCATAATCTTTCTCATGGAGGGATTGCGCTTTGGGTGAGATATTGTTCTATTTGGGAGAGATTATCCTGATACATTTCTGATTTTAATAATTTTAATATTATATTTTATTCATTCTCAAAAATTCTCAGGTCTAAATATCAAATATTTGTATGTAAAATTGACTATGAATGAGCAAACAATGACCATTTCCCACTATATTGATGTATGCCATGGTAATGCTAATTATTTAAAATGAAAGAATATATATATGATATATTTATGATATATGGAATTTAATTTATGATTATTACAAGTTTCATGTTCATAAATTAAGCATTTGAGGTCATTTTACTCAGTTTAATTGCATTTCGAGAAGATTTGGTGCCATTTCCCCAAGGGTCGAAATAGTGATTTTGTAGCTGTTTGGGAGAGAGTCATAACAACCTGTATAAAATAAATAATTATGTATATTAGAAATTAAAAATTTATCTTAAAAATCATATTCCTCTTTTCATAAATTTGAGTGGGTTTGGGAGCATTTGAGAAGCCATTTTTAGCATTTACCCAGGGGGAATTGGAACCCCAATTTGCTAGTAAAGACTCCTACTTTGACCAGAATATTAAACAAGTTTGAAGAAGTAATTGGAGGGTCATAAATCATCCCTGAACATAATATTCAAGTATTAATATCATTCATACACCTTCTCAAAATATTTGGGGGCATTTGGGTCAATTTCAAGACCTAGACATCAAAACTACTCAAAGGTCAAAATAGGAGAAAAAGTGAAAAATTGGTCATTTTAATAAAATTTCAAAAAAGAGAAATTACAAATATAGAGGCTCACATACTAATATAAAATATGAAATCTATCCATGAGATACATGTTTCATCATAAGATAAACCCCAAAGCATGAACCATACCTTTTCGAAGATCAAAATATGAATAAAAAATAGAAAAACCAAATAAACTCTAGATCATGTCACCACATATCCCTTGTAAAAATATTTCCAATGAGCCAAGAATTTTGTAATTCTGATTCAGCATGATAAAATTATGCCAATTTTTGTGAAGATGCCAAAAAATTTCTCCTCCACACAGTTTCACACTTTTCTCCAAGAGTTGTGAATTACCAAAGAGAGACTTGATTAATGAACAAATGAAATGTTTGATATCTATTTATATATCTTGTGGAGGAAAGTTAGTACCTCAAACTAGGTTGACATGCAATTCAAAATTATAAATAAATAAATTTTATTTTGTTCGGTCAGCTGAGCTAAAAAGATTGGGTACACAACTTCAAAAAACCATATCTCCTCAACTGTAAGGAGTTAGAAGATGCTCCACATATAAACATAAATGGATTGATGAGGAATATCTTCCTATTATGGGTTTATTTTAAAATTAATCATCTAATACCCTTACATTCTTCAATTTATACAGGAAATCAATAATCCACACATAAAGGTTCCAAATACCATGTTACGTTATGCATAAGTTCCAAGGTCAAAGGATTTAATTGACATCATCAAAGACATGAAGGATTCAATCATCTTCACATCCACATACTTAACATAAACAAGAAGGAGGTATCAACCATATACTCGTCATATGAAGGGTATCAAGGACCCCAACACCACCAAGGTGTGGGGGTTCCTAGACTTCTCCTAGGGTACCATGACCTCATTAAAAACACAAATGACCACATAATGGTTCATTTGGACTCTTTGAAGTTATACACTTCTTTAACCCACCAAGGACTCTTTCTAGGGTACTAGGTCATAGGTTGTGGTACTTGGGAACCATAAAACATCTTAGGGTTACCAAAACACTCTACAAGGTGTTTAGGGATTTTTTCATTGTCCAAAGGGCTCCAAGGACTTCATACTTGGGCTTGGACAAGGTTAAAATGTCTCCTTTTACATTAAATTACATCTAACCCTCAAGGGATCCTCAATGGGCACCAAGACACATCGACACACATTTATTGTCATCAATGAAAATTTAGTCAACAATCTCCTCGATAGACACTTGTTGGCATCAATGACAATTTAAGGTACAACAATGACTACTGACCCGACTTACAAAAGAGGGTTTAACTCAATGATCATATACAATAATGAAATCCTGAAAGGAGGGAAACACATCTCCAATGGGGGTACAACAATATGCAATAATAATATACATCATAATATCTTCTGAAGTTATAAATACAACAACACTCCCTCTTAACTAGGAAATTATTCTCTCGCCACATTCATCAACACATCTGGTCACTCCATCATCATTGGATCATCATTGTCGTTGTTTTCGTAATCCTCATCTTGTCGATCATTGAATAGTGATATATGTTTATCTATCTGTCATAGGAAGTTTTGTTGAAATGTTATAACTTCAAAGGTATATAGAGTCATGAGGTAAATCCTCCATTGTAAGTCGGGTCAATAGTAGCCCAATGAATAATATAAAATACTTTTTTTAGTCTTCCTAAGTGAATTCGGACCAGACACTTTAGTGGGGTCGACTTGTTTAGGGTAAAAGTTAGTTGACATAATGTGTATAAATAGAGGAGTTGTGTTCCTAATTATAAGATAGACTCACTCACTTGAGTAGTGCATAGGAGAGAGAGAGAGAGAGATAGATCCACAAGGAGGAGAATCCATGTTTTGGGGTTTTATCTTATATATATCATAGAGAGGAAGTTTTGTTGGGTTTTCTTCCCCTTGAGGGTTTCTCCGGGATAAATATTGTTTCTATCTTGTGATTATGTTTCTTTTAGTGAATTTTCCTATGCTACTATTGTGAATTTGGATTAAACACTAATGATATATAGTCTAGCATAAGAAATATTAACATGGTATCAGAGCTAGCTTGAATAGGATATCTTTCACAAGGTGAAACTCTCTCTCCTCTCCCTTTGGAATAAATTAGTGTTTTTGCAAAGTTTGGACATTGTAAGATGTGTTTGCATAGAAAGTTGCACCTCTCTAGAGTGGATCTATTGAGCCCGAGATCAAAATTTTTGGGTGGTTGAATCTCTGGGAAATACAATCCCTAGTTTGGCCCTGAACAATAAAACTACAGAAAACCAGAACAAAAAATTCTACAGAAATTGGAACCTCACAAGTAAGATTGGAAGGGTGGATATTTGGGATCTCCATAAATTAGTTGGACTAACTAACTCACCTCAGTCAAGTGCATCTCCTAGTAAGTTCAAATTTTCATTTTGATAAATTTCAATTTTTAGTGACCTCCTCGATAGGATGTCTCCAAGAACTAATCTTGAGGACAAATTAGAAGGCATAGAAAACTTCCTAGCATGGAATTATAGGATTGATCTCATTCTGAAAGAGAATGGTCTTGAGAAGTACATCAAGGAGGAAGTTGTAGAACCAACAGAAGTTGAAGCTAAGGAGAAGCATGAACAAGACCTAATCAAGGAAATGAGGATAATTTTTTATTCTATCAAAGATCACTTGATCCCTCAAGAGTCATGTAAGAAGACACAAAAGCAAATGCATGATGACCTCATACAACAGAAAATTTATTTGTCCATAAAAACCAAGGTAAGGAGGGAAATCACATGGGAACAAAACCTCCCCTCTAAAATGGACATGGAGAAAAATATGAAAGTCAATATCAGCCATCAACATGTTTCACCCACTCCAATAAGGTATCTCATATAGGTGAATGTATTCTCTATGAAGCTCTTAGTGAAAATGTTAGCAGTTTGCTCTGCAGATGGACAATACTGCAAGGCTATCACCTGGTCATGCACCAAGCTCTGGATGTAGTGCATGTGCATCTCAATGTGTTTGGTCCTCTGTCTATGGACTAGATCGATGTAAATATTTATTTCACTTTTATTGTCACACCAAATGACTATGGGTGAATCAAATGCAACTGCAAGTTCCCAAAGAATACCTTGCAACCACACACATTGTGTAGTTGTGTTCACTGCTCCTCTATACTCGACCTCAACTGAAGAGAGGGATATGATGTGATGTTTCCTGATTTACCAACATATGGGTACCATTTTTAAGGATGAATAAATAACCTGAAGTGGATTTCCTATCAACGGGTCACCATCCCAATCAAAATCAGTAAATCCAACTCATTCTAGTGGAGAACCAGCAGCATAGTGTACCCCAAAGTGTCTAGTTATTTGCACATAGTGCAAGATCATCTTGGCTTAATTTTAATGGATATCATGAGGCTACAACATATATATATCTACAACACCTATAGCATATTCCAAATATGGCCGGGAGTGTGTAAGATACAATAGACTCCCAACTAGATGTGTGTACAACGAGTTGTCCAACAATGCAGATGCACCAAATTCACCTAGTTTTACACCTCAAAGGAATGGGAACTTGGATGCCTTATATTCATCCATTTTAAAACTTCAATAACAGTTATGCAACATACTTTTGTTGGATGACCTTGATCTCTTCTTCAGATTTCTCACTTTCCAATCCAAGCAATTGCTTCAACAGTCCAAGGTCAGTCATGGAGAATTCACTGTGCAAGGAAAACTTAATCGATCCAATTTATTTAGTGCAGGTACCTGTAATCAAAATTTCATCAACATATAGCAATATAACCTGAAATAAGTCACCAACATGTTTCAAATACTCGTTAGGATCATATTACATATTTCAAATCCAATCGAAAGAAAAAAATTGTCCATCTTGGCATACCAAGCCCTGGGGGCTTGCTTGAGGCCATAGAGAGGCTTCTTTAACATGCATACAAGTGAAGGATTCTAAATGAAACATTAAATTTGTTGCATATAGATCTCCTCTTGAAGTTCACCATGAATAAATGCACTCTTCATGATCCAGGAGGATATTGGTGGCCACCCACCTATTCCTCTTGGACCCCCACCATTGTTTCTTTCAGTTTTCCAGTTTCCTTAATTGTAGCAGAATTTACTATTTTTGGCAATTTTCGGGTCCTAAACTTCCAAAGCCATTTTGAGGCCCTAAACAACGTTTTTTCAGCATCGAATGGTCTGGCAAATATGAGTCCATTTTGGACTTGATATTTGTTATTTATGGATGTAGTCCTTAAACAAATATTTCTAACGATGTATCATGCACGTCAAACGGAGGTAGTATGCTAAACTTACGACCCTTGGAAATTGATGTACCAAGTTACCCAATGGGGCCCACATTAAGGCGTTTCACCTCCTAGGGTTAGGTTTTTGGATGTGTAGGGTTTCCATTGTTTCTCAATAATATATAGGCCTTCGAGCCTCATTGTAACAGGGAGTTCAAAGGCATGTAGCCACCACATCTCTTCTCAGAGATAAGCTACCAGCACTCTAGCTAGTTTATTTCCATTTTGTATGTAAACCAGTTTCAGTTATTGATTAATAAAATGAAGTGTTATTTCTGCTGCATATTTGTTTCTATGGTTATTTGTGTATTCTGTTGCATTCCTGCATAAATATGGATCAGTGGTATCAGAGCAATCTACTCTTTCTCGATCCTTCTTTGCATGTCCCCAACGAGGGCGGGGTATAAAGAGTTAGGGCTTGATCTGGTTGAACCTTTGCAAGATCAGCCTCGCAAATCCCGATGGCCACCCATGGGGGACGAAAAGAAATACAAGGGCGCAGAAGATCCTATCAAAATGTTGCTCAAGGAGGCCCTTGAAAAACAAAGGAACGCGATGATGGATAACTTTTCCCATATCCTTCAACGACTTCCCACTAGCGACGCTGATAGGTAATAACTCCTGATTCGTTATTATTCATGGCTAATGCATACATTTATATATTACATGTGACGGTTGTGTTTCACCTTCCGCCCAGCCTTTTTGGCTTCCTATGTAACTGTTCAGCTAACTATTTATTTATTTATTTACAATATATAATCCCGACGGATTATATTCTAACAATACCCCTCTTAATCTGAAGGGGTGTTCGTAAGTCCGAGCATGTTTCTGAATCTTTCAAACTTTTCTTGTCCAAGCGCTTTGGTGAAGATGTCTGCAACTTGATCATTTGTGGAACAATGTCGAAGATGGACTGTCTTGGCCTCTACATGATGTCGAATCAAATGATACTTTGTGTTGATGTGTTTGGTTCGATCATGGAATCTAGGATTCTTAGCCAGCTTGATTGCAGAAGTATTGTCAACCAATAATGGAGTGGAATTTTCTTGTTTTTCTTGCAAATCTTCAAGTATCTTCCTGAGCCATACTATTTCTTTTGTTGCTTCAGCTGCAACCACATATCCTGCTTCTGTTGTTGAATCTGCTGGAACTGACTGTTTGCATGATCTCCATGAGACAGTTGCTGATCCAAGACTCATAGTGTATCCAGAAGTTGATACTCATGTCTCCTTATCGCCATCAAAATCTGAGTCTGAGTACCCAATAAGTTTGAAGTCATCCACTTTAGAGTACTTGAGTCCAACGTCTTGAGTCCCCTTCAAGTATCTTAGAACTCTTTTTGCAATTGACCAGTGTCCTTCACAAGGTTTATGCATGAACCTTGAAAGTATGCCAACAACATAAGAAATATCTGGTCTAGTTGTTGTAAGGTAGATAAGACTTCCTACAAGTTGTCGATACTTGGTCGCATCCTCAAATTCTTTTCCTTCGCTTGATGTGAGCTTCATTTTTTGTTCCATTGGAGTAGATATAGAGTTGCATTCTGTCATGCAAAATTTGTTTAGTAGTTCTCCCACAT
>LPNX010223115.1:212958-319723 GCA_001517045.1 Pseudotsuga menziesii | reverse complement strand
AATTCCTTCTTTCTGTGCATAGCCTTTTGCTACAAGCCTCGCTTTGTGCTTGTCAAGTGAGCCATCTGATCTATATTTGTTCTTGTACACCCACTTGTAGCCGATTGGTTTGGTTCCAACTGGAGGGTCAACCAGCTTCCAAGTTCCATTCTTTATGAGTGCATCATACTCATTCTGCATAGCTTCTTTCCACTCAACACGAGTAGAAGCTTCTTCAAAGGAAGTTAGTTCAAAGTCAGCAGATAAATTAAATTCACAATCAAATGATACATCCATGTCATCACCTGAATTATCTGCTTCTCCTGCATGTCTTTTCGAACTTCTCGTTCCCGTCTTTCCAAGCTCATCCTGATGGACACTTTCAAGTGTCTTTGTGGCCCATTTAGGAATCTTCCGTGATGGTCCTGGTTGATCAGCTGGTGGCACTTCATCATTGATTGAGAGTATTCCAATTCTCTCAATCACATCATCCAGTTGAACCTCTTGTTCAGGTGAAGTAGCAGGAACTTCTTCATGCGGGGGAGTTGGTGCTGCATATGGAAATTCCAAAGGTTGATCCAGAATAGGAATCCCCCCTTCAAGGTTTGGAATTTCATATTCATTTTCAAAATATGTCTTTGGATGAGGATAACTTTCCAAATGATCAAGCTGTCTCTCAATGGACTGGTCATTTTTATTATTCTCAAGAAAAATGACATCTTTGGAAATAAAAAATTTCTTGTTTACCTCATCATACAGAAGGTATTCCTTGGAGTATTCTTCGTACCCCAGGAAAATGCATTTTCTGCTTCGAGCACCAAGCTTGTTTCTTTTCTCCTTTGGAATCAAGGCATAACAGGTGGAACCAAAAACTCTGAGATGCCTGACTAAAGGGAGATGGCCAAACCACATGTCATGTGGAGTCTTGTTATCAAGAGAATTTGAGGGACTTCTATTTCTCAAATAGGCTGCACATTTTACTGCATCACCCCAAAACATTAGTTTTACATTCATGAAAAACATCATTGAGCGAACCATATTCATTATGGTTCTGTTCATTCTTTCTGCTACACCATTTTGTTGAGGATTGTAGGGAACTGTAGTTTGATGTGTAATTCCATGATGGCGAAGATAATCTTCAAAAGCATTTGAAGTGTATTCTTTCCCATTATCAGTACAAAGTGTACCAATTTTTTATTGTGCTTGTTTTTCTATCAATGCATGAAAATCTTTGAATGTTTGAAATGCTTCTGATTTTGTCTTTAAATAGTAAATCCAGCACATTCTTGAGTAGTCATCAACAAATGTCATAAAATACGTATTCCCATTTGCTGAAGGAGTTGGCATTGGGCCACATAAATTAGAATGTACTAATTCTAATTTCCTACTTGATCTGAAATTAGATTCATGGAATGGCATCTTACTATGTTTCCCTAATATACATGCATCACATTTGTTCTTCTCTTTGGGAATGGTGGGAAAACCAAATACATCATTCTTTCTCAACAAACGAAGACTGTTATAATTTAGATGACCAAATATTGCATGCCACAATGAACTAGATGACAAATTACCTTCTCCATGCTGAGAGAGGTAGGCATAGTTCTGAACTCTTGCAGATGAACCCTTTAGCTTCAGCAGCTTCCCATCTTCGTATCCAGTCATGATGACTTGGTTGTCAGAGGACTTTCTTATTTCAACGATTCCATCAAACATGTGGATGGAATGGCCTCGCTGTCGAATATCCACCAAGGATGGCAGGCTTCTCTGCAACTCTGGAAGATAAAGAACATTCTTCAACAAGAAATCAGGGAATCCATGCATCTTCAGTCGAATGGTGCCCATTCCCTTTGGTTTAAGACTTGACTTATCTGCAAAGTAAACTATGCCATCTATTGTTTCATTAAGTTCTTCAAAACAATATTTTCTAAATGTCATGTGTGATGTTGCACCAGTATCAAGCAGCCAACAATCTTTGTAAGATGAAAGTGAAGTCATTTCATTAATTCCAAGATTACAATGTGCAACAATACAAGAATCAGAAGATTTACTAGCATCTTGATTTTTATTGTCATCTTTCTTCTGGTTATGCTTGTCTTTGATGGAGTCCCATGAAGCCCAACACTGATCTGATGTGTGTTGAGTCTTTCCACAATGCATGCACTGCAGATCTGATCTTTTGTTTCTGCCCCCTCTGCCTTTGAAGTTTCTTCTTCCTCTGCCTCTCTTGCTGCTCTCTCCTTTGGGATGATTTTTTCCAGAGAGAGTGGCATCGCCAACAATAGATGCAAAAGAGTGCATCTTCTATGATGAATATGCAACTAAAACAAAAAGAAGAAAGAGTAAAGGTGCAGGTCTAAGTCTCTACCACCTTCCTCAAGCTTTACAACAATGCCAATGATAATCAGTCTTCAAAGTGGACAAAGCAAACTGCAACAATCTTCTCCTATACTGGTCACAGTTTCGAGCCTATGAGTGGACTCAAAATGAAGCTACTTTACAATCAAATTATGCAGTTGATTATTGTTTATTCTAGAGTGATATTACATATGAACTACATTTTAATTACATCAATAACTTGCAGCATAAGTCGCAGCACTCTACAGAGAAGAAATAACTCTGATGGAACAAAAGTTTACAGCAATTCTTCAGTCTCCAATACTTCAGTATTCAACGCAGCCACACCAATGCTTCAGCTTCTATTCTTCAATGGGACAGTCTTCTCAGCTCTCTGGTTCATGCTCCAGTTTTGTTCAATGTTCCAGCAGTATACAGCTAGCTCCAATACGCAGATTCAAACTCACAGCTCCAATACAGCAATCACAACATACATTATTATTCAGCATAAAAGATATATATCAGTCACTCTCCATGCAGCATATATATAACTCTCTACGCAGCATATATATAACTCTCCACGCAGCATATATATCAGTCAGCATGATATATATCAGTCACTCCACGCAGGAAGTAGTCTAGGGTAAATTTAGGGTTAGGTATTCCCAACCGTCACTAAAGTTTTACCTCCAACGCAGCCTTCAACGCATGGCTTTCACGCACAACTTCATCATTCAGTCTCCAATGCACAGCTTAAAAAAACACAGAGGATAAGGAAGTTTCACATTTCACCATTCTGGCCGAGAGAGATTCACATCTCGTAGTATTCACACCAACCATGAGCTAGGGTTCACGATGATTGCAATGGTCTTTATGCTTCACATTTTTTTAATTGTAATGTATTACACAACAATTTAAATGGGAAGCAAAATAAATTAATTTGCATAGTAGCGATACTGCTATCACCATTCACCAAAGACGTAGCTCTTCACCAGCGAGGAATTTGAAAGCAATCACCACAAGTGAACGACCATCAACAAGACTTCAATAGATCATAGCTCAATGATAGTTCAACAAGCTCAAGTAGAGTCTACATGCAGGTCTTCACAATGCAGATATCAAGGCAGTCTCTTCACGCGGGCTCTTCACGCAGCCTACATGCAGTCTTCAGCATAACCCCAAGAAATGACTGTTAGCATAACTCCATGAGCTTACACGATCTCACAACATTCAAGTGATGACTGTTAGCATAACAAATTAACCATTGCATTGATGAAGGCACTTCATAGCGAAGCAAGGATACAAACATGGGCATAATGTTTCATGCCATAAACACTCTAGCTGACCAATGGGAGAGAAACATTCAAAATCGCATCTCTATGGCAATGATGTTAGCCATCAATCAGCTGGTGAAAGATCTGAAAAAGGCGCAGAAGATAGGGAGTTTGTCTCAAAAGGAGGTTGACATTCAGATGATGCTTGCTGTCGATGTTCATCTCGGCACCAAGAACTATGATTTTCAGATGGAGCGTTAGGGTTAGGTATCACACAGAATTATTGGTGCCCATGCTATCAAAAAAAACGCATAAAGAGGTAGACTGAAGGAGCAGGCAGTTTGGCAATGGAATGGCAAGCATATAGGCTGCCAGGACTAAAAATTGACAGCAGGAGTTATGGAAAATAGCCAAGCTCTGATACCACTGATAGGTAATAACTCCCGATTCATTATTATTCATGGCTAATGCATACATTTATATATTACATGTGACGGTTGTGTTTCACCTTCCACCCAGCCTTTTCGGCTTCCTATTTAACTGTTCAACTAACTATTTATTTATTTATTTACAATATATACTCCCGACGGATTATATTCTAACAGACGCATATGCATCTAGCAGCCACTCTGGAAGCACAACCCCTTTTAAGGTACAAGTAAACTTTGGCATTCCCATATTTGATGGTCGAATAGATGCAGACGCCATAGATAGATGGTTGAATCTATTAGAAGGGTATTTCTTGGTTCATGACTTTTCTGAACGGGAAAATATTACTTTTTCTCTACTCAAAGCCACCCCCCATGTCAAGGATTAGTGGGAAACCTACTATGTGAGAAAGGATGAGGAGGAACCCTCTCTATTCTCGGCTGTACCCACTTGGAATTATTTTCAAGATTCCATAAAGGGACAATATTATCTGGTGGGGAGATACGAGGACAAGTACATCCAATGGACTACGCTACGGCAGCAAAGAGATCAAGATGTGCATGAGCTGACGAATCTATTTCATACCCTGCGCACCAAGTTGGGTATCAAATATTCAGAGAAACATTTGGTGCTGAAGTACCGCAGTTGTCTGCATAGATACATTCAGGAGGAAATGGATTTCCTCAACATCTCCTCGCTTGGTACGACATATCGGTATGCTGCCAAAATTGAGCAAAAATTCAAACAAAAAAAGTGAGACTTTGGATCTGCGAATCAGAAGCAAGGGAAAGGTGTCCCCAAACCACAGAACCAAGGACATAGCCAAGGCATGGAAACTCAAGAAAACTTTACAAATATGCAAGCAAAGAGAAACACTACAAAGCCGAAGAAGGAAGCGGGAAAGTGGTGCGAGTTCCATAAGAGCCCCACTCACAACACAAGTGAGTGTCAAGCTAAGCAGTCACTAGTGGCCGAGATAAAGGCTTCTGAATCAGATGCATACTCCGACACTAAATCAGAACCCAAGAAGGGGAATGGTATAGGGAAGAAGATTATCTATGCAGAGCCCAACACCACCATTGCCACCATGAATATCCAAAAGGAAGAACCAGAATATTCAAAGGAGGATGAGAGTCTTTTCCACTACCAGATGTGGGTAAAGGGTTCCCTGCTACAGTTCATTGTCGACAGTGGGAGACAAAAGAACATGATTTCAGAAGAGATCATGAAGCGGTTGGGTTTTCTGACAATGGCACACCTATAGCCGTACACCATCGGGTGGCTTCACCAAGGATGAGATCTCCACATTAGCCAGCAGTGCCGCCTTCCCTACAGCATCAAGCCCTTCACCAATGAGGTATTATGTGATATTGCTCCTCTTGATGTTTGTGATGTATTATTAGGTCAACCATACTTATGGAAGCAACATGATGTGTATGATTCCCGCCCTTGCACTGTTATTATTACGTTGGGAAATAATTTGTACAGGATACTAGAGGTACCACCCCCTACCGCTATCTCTTTGGTTACTACAAAAAAATGCAGTAAGCTCATTTCCAAAATCGATAAGTTTGTTTTCTTGATGATCCACCCTCATGGAAAGAAGAAGATCATGGCCACAACCTCTAGACAGGGCCCCTCCACACAACAACAACAAATGGACAAGGTCGTGGAGAAGTACCAGGACATATTCACCTCACCCACCGGGGTGCCTCTCCACTGTTAGGTCAAGCAACCCATCGATTTAACCCTAGGTGTGTCGCTGCTCAATGGACCGATATATTGACACTCTATTCTGGAGAATGATGAAATCAAGAGGCAAATTCAGGAGCTTCTACAGAAGGGTCACATCTGGCCAATTTCATCGCCCTGTGGGAGCCCAATCGTGTTGGTACAGAAGAAGGATGGGACTTGGAGACTCTGTATTGACTATTGAGCGCTGAACAAGATCACTATATGAAATAGGTACCTGATCCCATGGATCAATGACCTCCTGGACCAGCTTAAAGGGGCCAAATATTTTAGCAAGATTGACTTAAAGTCTGGGTATCACTAGGTACCGATCGAACCGACCGATGTATGGAAGACTGCCTTCAAAGCCAAGAAGAGCCTTTTCGAATGGTTGGTCATGCCTTTCAGGATGACGAATGCTCCTGCAACCTTCATGAGACTGATGGATGATATCTTGCGGCCATTCACCAACTCATTTGTAGTAGTGTACCTAGATGAAATCCTGATCTTCAACTAGACTTGGGAAGAGCACCTCCACCACATCCGACAGGTCCTCCAAACATTATGGCAGCACAAGTTGTGTGCCAATTTGGACAAGTGCACTTTTGGCATGACCCAGGTTCAGTATCTAGGACACATTATTGATGAGTGTGGGGTACATGTGGATCCAACCAAGATCCAAGTCATTCGGGATTGGCCAGCCCCAACTACTCTAACAGAGCTTCGTAGCTTTTTGGGACTTGCTAATTTCTACCGCAGGTTCGTGTTCGGATTCTCTCATATCACTTGGCCCTTGAGTCAAGTCACCAAGGGAGGAGCGAAAGCAAAATTATTTTGTTTGGAAAATCAGCAAAAGGCATTTGCAGAATTGAAACATGGCCTCTACTGTGCCCCAGTGCTCACATTACCAGACTTGCAAAAACCATTTGAGATCGAGACAGATGCTTCTGACTATGCTATTGGGGCATTCCTTACTCAACAAGGACATCTAGTGGCATATCACAGTGAGACACTGTTTGACATAGTCCGCAAATATCCCACTTATGACAAAGAAATGTATTCCATTGTACAGGCTTGCCGACAATAGAAGCATTATGTTTTGGGGAAGGAAATGATCATCTGCATAGACCACCGACCCCTGCAGTTCATGCAGACACAAGGGAAGTTACAGAATAATCTCCATCAGAAGTGGTCCAAATATCTACAACATTTTCATTTGAACATCAAGGACAAGAAGGGAAGCACCAATAATGTTGCAGACTGCCTCAGTCGACCACCTATGGTGGCGATAACGACTATGCTCAACTCTTGTGGGAACGAGACTTCTGATTGGCCACTTCTCTACAGGAGCGATCCAGAATTCAGCCACACATACCAGAGGCTCCTGGAGGGAAACCCAGTTCCAAAATTTCACCTCCAGGATGTACTACTATGTCACATGGGACACCTTTGTGTTCCTTCAAGCGAGCGTTCCAAGATGATTTTGGAAGTGCTCTATAGTCGGGTCGTTGGGCATTTTGGGGTTGAGAAAATAGTGGCAGTACTACAGAAGTATTTCTATTGGCTGAACCTTTGATAGGATGTTGGGAAGTACATCTGATCCTGCACTTCTTGTGCCATTTCCAAACCATCCATCAAGAAGCAAGGCCTCTATACTCCGTTGCCTACCCCTAGTCGACCTTGGGAATCAATCTCCATGGATTACATGTTAGGCCTTCCTTCTACTAAGCACGGCAATGACTGTGTGTTTGTGGTCATTGACAGATTCTCAAAGATGGCCATAATGGTGGCCTACAAGAAGAATATAACAGCAGAAGCCACTGCTAAACTCTTCTTCAAAAGAGTGTGGGTACACTTTGGGATCCCACAGTCTATAATCTCAGACCAGGACAGTAGGTTCTGTTGAGGCCTGGAAATTCGCAGGAGACAACAGTAAGGGATTCTCCCCAATCAACATTCCCAACTAGCCCGTTGACTGTTTGGTATAGGGAATCTATATGGTTTGCGGTTCGGCTACCGTAGGTCAAGTAACAAAACAAAGGTTTTACCGGTTGCGTCCCAGTCCACCGATTTTTTGTATTTTTGACTTAATGTATGAAATGCAAAGGCCTAATTAACAATGCAGGGTGATTGAGATGTAGGGAGCAGTCACAATGTGATGTGCAGGTTCTTACCTCTCATCTTAGGCTCACAAGCATCTACATCCCATATGAAAGAATGAAACAAACTAACTCTCCATCTAACTACCTATCTATCCACCTATCCCCGGGGAGCCAGAATATGATTTATTTATGATTAATGTGGATTATTCATGTATTATAAACATAAATTACAGGTAGCTGATATTCTTCTCTACAACACATGAAAGATTAAAGATATTTCAACAATCAGATAGCCAACTGTTTCATAAGTAGCATACAGTACTCATAGTGGAAATATTCATAAAATAAACCGAAAAACATTCATACAAGAACATAGGTTCAATGAGTTAGAACGGTCTCACAGTTAATGGACATAAAGCTGAAAATGAAATAGTTCCTCTTCAACAAATCCATAGCACAACATTTGAATATTCCACTAAGCTTTCTCCAACAGGCAAACTGTAATTTTCTATTGCAAAAGGAAATAGTTCTTCTTACAATATGTCTTCACCAGTCTCATTGGGAAAAAGTCCTCCCTTCTTCTAAGTCTTGTACATTTATACAAAAAGGGTCAGACTTTTGGGCTGCCCAAAGTGGCCTTTGGGCTTCCCAACCTCTCGTCTCCCAACGTTCTACTTTTCTTAAATAATTTACAAAAGATAGTTATAAATTACAATAATGACCGACCCTTCATGAGGAAGGGCCCACTTGACCATCTAGAAATTTCCTCCACGCTGCAGCTTCATTAGCGAGGCTTTCAAAAGTACAAGGTTCTAAAAACTAAATATTTATCTCAAATTTCTCAGCTTGTTTCTTGATAGCCTCGACCCTGGACGTACTCAATCGGAGCTGATCTTCCAGAAGCAGTATACTGATAGCTGGGTGATCTACTTGGCTTCTCAAGATCATATCATCCATGGATTTGATATACTACACCTTAGCTTCTTCCTCCTGGAATCTCTTCTGCAATAGCTCTACAAAGGCATCGTGATCTGGGAAAGCCTCAAGCCTCTCCTCCGCTTTTATCTGGCACCAGTTGTATGCATTGAGAAGTCTTATGAAGAATTCGGTGCATAATCCCTTTGTCTTCTTCACTTCCTTCTTGAAGTATTCAGCGGTATTAATAGCAAACTCCACTAGGTTATACTCCCGTTTGAGGGCCTGCTGGTCTTTTTCCGGTAGCTCTGCTGGGGTTTCATCGTTGTTCTCCAAACTTTCCATTCGTACAGTCAGGACCTCTAGGATGTCTTGGGACATGTCCACAAAGTAGGATGCGGTTTCCAGGATCTCCTCCAATCGGCCATCGATCTGCAGCACTCTGCACCTTTCTTTTTCAACAGCAGTCTGCAGCTGTAGCATATTGGTTTTCTAGGTCAATACATGCTCCTTGAGAGGCTGGAGGTCGACCTGCTGTTCTCTTGCCTTCTCCAAAGCAGTGGTCAAAGAAGAGATCTGCTCCTGATGTTCCTTTCTCAGTTCTTGAGTGTGCATATCATTTTCCTACAGGAGGATCTTCAGCTGCTCTTCTAGCTCCTCCACCTTTGCCAGTAGCTGTCCCTTCTCACTCTTTAGATCTTGGCATTCCTTATGCACTTTCTCTAGGGCCTCCTGTGTTGTTTCCTTGACTTTCATTTCTACTCAGAGGGCCTGTACTTCAGCTCTTGAGGACTTCACTTCCCTTTGCAGATCGTCATATTTCCTTTTGAGCCTGTTGCTTTCTTCCCTTTCTTTTCTCAATGTGTCCTTTAACTGGGCAGAGGATTTCTTGGACTACTCCAATTCAGTTATCACCTTGTCCATATTATCTTCTGAGGCGTGGAGAAGTGCAGTCCCAGCTCTCAGGGTAAGCCTCAGATCTTGGTCTATTCCTAACATGACAGCCGTATCCGTTATCATTTTTCCAAGCATATTCCCTGCTTCTACTTTCTTCTCTGTCCTCTTTATTATTCTCTTTGTTGCCCTATCATAATATACAGTGTTAAAATCAAGGATTTCCTTTCCCTTCTCCTGCACAAAAGGGACCAGCTCGAGTGTGGGGACCAAGGGTACGCTGGTAGTAGGTATTTGAGGGGTCTGAACCTAGGGGTTCTGCACCTCCTGGGTCTGCCCTGCTGTTGTTTCAGAAGCTTACTGCTGTGTCAATTTTATCCTCTCAGCATCTTTCATTTGAAGCTCCTCGTCGAGCTTTCTCTTTGCTTCCTTTGCTTTCTCGGCTGCTTCCTGAGCAGTTCTTCTTTCTTCTTCTATATGAAGTCTTTCTGCAACCTCTTTCGCCAACCTCTGGGATTATTCATCCCTCCTTTTGGCCTCTTCCTCAGCCTTAGCCTGTTCGTCCCCTTTTCCACCTTTGGTGGTGATATTTTTCTTGAATCTTCTCATTAGCATTGTCATGTTTTGGGTGTTTTGGAAGACAGATTCTTCCTTATCAAAATGGTGGGTATACTCGAAGTGCACCTTGTGTTCTTTGCAATGCTCAATAACCTTGCCTCGGGTGTCATTTCTACGGTAGGGCATCTCCCCAAAATGGAACTTCTCCAACTCCTCTACGAATTCAGCAGCTTGTTTCACCTTGGTGAATTTGTAGCTCCCTAGCTTGAATGGCAAAGGAGGGTAGGCAGTCTTCTTATGTTCGAATAGAAAACTACCTATTCCATCTATGAACACTTGTCTGACTGCCTCCTTGTGGACTATGTAATCCGTTGCATATTTGGGCAGCAGTGAAGGTGGTCTTGATCCTCCAAACATCCGGAAGTAAATGCCATTTTCAGTTAAGAAATAATCTGCGTATTCTTCTATCACTTGCATGGCTTCTTCCGACATACAGTCACACTCCTTCCGAAAAATGAGTGTGTACAGTGGCATAATGAAGTGCTCACAGACCTCTCTGTAATGGCTATGGTACTGGTGAGCCCACAATGGTCTATAAGCGGCATAAACAGGCATTCTTTCCCTGTCCCAGATGCACCTGAGACCGGGGAAAGCCTAGTTGCACAATATGCAATCTATTAATATTGAACTCATATAGAATTCTGATCTTTTCTGAGACTCTCCCTCCAAGGCTGAGGTCAAGCAAGAAGAAATACTGCTGGATACCATGCTGGCCCAATTGAATACTGTTCCTTGGGTTGCCACATGAACAATAATGGGTATCCATTCAAGCTTGAAGAGTCTTCCATGCGCTCTCCCAAAGATCCTATTAAGCATCAGAGCTATAAACCTATAGGGAGCCCTCAAGCTCGCTGTATCATACTCACTAGTCGATCTGTATCGATAATTCTTTCCCTGCAACATCATTCTCTTAAGGGTTTCCACCAAGTCCATTCTGATGCTGTTCATCCAATCATCGGACAAGAAAACTTGGGCTTATGGTAGGTGATAAGCCAATGCCACATATCCAGGGCTAAATGCAGCATAGCCCTGTCCTTCAACATTCCCCAGGATCATTGTGGTTGTATCTGCCTGGGGTAGAATCCAGCCAATTACCTCAGAGCATGGGAATAGCTCTGGTCTGGTGGCAACTTTCATGAGAGAAGATTTATCTATGTTAGCATAGATGGATTCTTCTTCGAGGCCCATGTCAGGAACCTCCCTGCGGGAAATCAATCTATATATTTCACCCCATTTGTACTCGGGATCAACACCAGAAACACATTGAGTGTCTTCATATATGTATTCGGTCTTCGTGACGACCTCTACTTCTGGCTCTTCTTCGACCACAGGGGCCTTCTTCTTTTGTCTCTTGGACATTGTGAGTTCTTCCTGCCATGTATAACATTGTGACATTAAGCAATTCAAGTTGCAGACATTCACATGACACTGTGCATCATTTTATTCTTTCTATGTGTACCATGACATCAACTAGTCCATGAAGCTAGGATATAAGCCCTTTGGGCTGAATAATCAAGCTAGTATGCATTACTGTGCAATGTGCCATTTTCCCTATGTCTAATATGATAGTGATCAGTGCAACAAATGCGTGCATTGTACAACCCTGAAATGCCCTGACTATCAGAACTTTTGAACCCAATGTGCAGTATTCTATGACCTTATCTATATCTAGCATGAAGCAAACTCAGTCCTGTGCAATAAAATGAGCAATCTACTACTGCTGCATGATACTAAACAATTTATCAATCATATTTGAGCCAGCATAAAATCTACATCACTACGTAATGTGTTGTTTCTCCCAAGATAGCAATCCGTGAAACAAATGCATGTATATCAAATGCAAGGTGCAGCATTCAACGATTTGGTCTATTGCATAGCAAACAAAGAAGAGGGTTGAACGCATCAATATTGTGCTAGTCATCTATGTTTTCCAACACCAAACATTTTAACAATGTAGCCCAGCAGACATAAAACTGACGAAGACTCATGCGGTTTGTGGCAAAATAGTTACATTAACTCGACTACACATTTCGTTCTCTACGGGTATTATTATCACTTTTCTGCACACGACGCTTCCATCAAAACCACTACCCATGTTATTTTTAGTTAACGAACTACAACAGCGGCATATCCCTTTTAACCATCTAGGGTTTCAGACGACTGAACACAAAAGAGCTGCGCGGAGCTGCACAAGCAACAAGGCTAAGATTCTAGACCACGGGTAACATGAAATTCGACCGAAAAAAGGAACCAACAAATGCCACAGGAAAAACCCCTACCAAACCTTCCTCTGCACCTCATCGTCACATACGAGGAAGCTAGGTGCAGGCGGCGTAACGGCCGTCTGCACCACCTCCATCGAGTATGCGCACGGTCGCACACCAATGGCCGTGGGCCAAAATAATTATTTCGTAGGTTAAAAAATGCCCCCAACCGCGAACAAGATTCCTCAATACGTGGGTGCTATCACAAGGCGGACAAAGGAACAATTGCAGCAAAACCTAACCGCAGGAAAAACCCCTGTACGCATGTAAAACGGGGTTAAGGGGACACAATCCTAGCAAAACACCCAACCACAGCAAACATCACCAAAAACCTTGAACAGAACGAGGTAGGGCAACAACGAGCCTACCTGGCAGCAACGCGTAACTGATGAGGCGAAAGCGGTCGAGCTTCCTCAACTGCCACCTGGATGCGAGTACCAGCATGGTGGTCCACGAGCTTTGAGGGGTCGAAAGCGCAGGATGATCACGACGGTTCGAGCAAAACAAAACAATAGAATAATCCAACTCGCTTATCCCCATATATACAAATGGTTCGCACGTGCGACGGGTTTTAAATCGGACGGGAAACGACTTTGGGTTGGAGGGTAAAACGTAAATTCTTCTACAACGGCGGAAAGCCATAACCTAAATCCGACCGTAGTGATAAGCAAAGCGAAAAACCAATGATCAGACGTCGGAGGTCTCTTAGGATCGGATGATTGAAACCAACTTTTCTTCGTAACGATGGAAGGTCGAACCGCAGATTCATCCGCAACTACGGGACCCAAAGACTTAAAACATTAAAGGGCTGATGGGAAAAGAAGCAGCTTTCCTTCCGCAACGGCGGAAGAAAGAAACGATAAATATTTCGATTCAAAACCAATATTCCACCGAGGCAAAACACATCCATCGGAAAGAATGCTGAAAATCAAACCCCAAACTCATTTGCAATGGCGGAGGCCAAATGCAAAGATCCATCCGCAACGGCGGACAAGGAAATAACCACACCTTCCGACGTAAAACCAAAAGTCATCCGCAACGACGGAAAAAGAAAAGGCAAAAACCTCCACAACGGTGGGAATGTCAATTAAACAAACTTTCGATTCAGAGTGGCTTCAAAGGCATTCAAAGATAACGATAAGGCTTGATAAAAAAGGGAATTTTTCCAATGCTAGAGGGAGATGTAAACAGGTGGCGAACCAATTCAGCATAAGAAACCCTTTCTGAAACCTCCCTGACCAAATCAAAGAATAAAATCAAGCTAGCCCAAGCAAAAGGAGGGTCCTAAATTTTTTTGGAATTTTGGGAAAATTGTTGCAGCTGCAACAATTGCCGACTACCTGGTGAACCCCAGATCTCTGATTTAACTCCTTCCCAGTGCAATACTGTATGAATAAAAATGAAATCTTCTAGATGCTTGTATTCCTAAGCAAGCCAGATAATGCATTTAAATTATTTAAAGAATTCCATTCTTTTGGGAGATGGTAACATCAGAAGTATTACAAGTCTGAATAACTCTTTTGAGGCCAACTAAGTGAGGTTTATTTTGTCTATCCTTAGGTAGTTTACAGCTTGGACACCACAGGATTGTAACAGAATGTAAACAGTATTATCCTTTTGTTCCCCACTCCCTTGCCAACTGCACTTTTGTGCCTTTTGAACTTTAGTTCTTTTGATATGAGTCCTCCTGTAGGCCTTTCTTACTGAATTTTAATTCAGGATCCTCTATCCCATAGTGTCCTTTTGTGTGAACAATGTACTTCATATTTCAATTCACGGATGGAAAGGATCTTGTGGCCATTTAGTACTCCATGCTTTGATATTTTGCTTTGATATGTATTGTTTTCTTTAAGGAGTTTCGACTCTTGATAGCTTATTGCTTTTCAGAATATATGACATGGGATCATTTATATATGATATACTGTTTTACTCTGCTTCCTTTCAGTGAGTCTTTTGCTGTCACCCTCTTAGGTATTTAAGATGTGAAATGGATGGAGCCTCTAAATAGTATTCCAGACCTCTTTTACTTCTAAGTTATTTATAGGGGTTAAGACTTCAATGAATGCTTTGCCAGCTAGGAACACTGCTACTAGAAGACATTCTATACTTTTAAAGCACAGTCTTTCGCTCAAGATTTCATTTAATAAAGAACCCTGATGTTTCCATTGCAACCAAAAGTTTGCCTCTTTATTCAAAACCAAACGAAATGCTAGCAAAGAAATAATGGAAAACAGCATCAAATCCAATAATCAAAAAGAAAACGTCAAAGCATTAAAGAACGCAAAATCAATTTATTTATGTGCAAAGCAAAAGAAAGAAAAATTATTGCCCACTCCTGAAAATCTTTTAATCATGGGGAGTTGAGGGGTGGGATGAATAATAGAGATGAGTTGTTTAACCATGATCTAGCTGTGTCGTTTTTGAAATGGAACACATTTCTACTATTCTATAATCATTTCTTACAGCCTGAGGAAGTTGAAGGAGCTCATGCTAAGTGTCAGTTATATAACTAGCCTTTCTTGAAGTAAGATGTCTTAACTCAAACTCAGTCAGATAATTTCCTAGGACAGAATCAACAGATTCGTTTCCCTCTCCTAACTTAGTGACATTGTGCTTCATGTAGGGATCTCTTAATATCTTAATTAGGTTTGGGCTTCCCTTCTGAGGTAACCACAAGTGAGACCAATCCGAAGAAAAACACCCATTCAGTCTTACTATCCAATCTCGGTTCAGGATCATTCCATAGCCATCAGGTATGTCTGCTACTACAATGTCAATGTAATGACATGTCCTTTTAATTGCAGACAATCGAATCAAAACATTCTCCATCTCCCCCACTACTTTGACACTAGTCTTGTCTAGTTGAGTGACGTCCCAAATAGTAGGTTTTAGCTGCCCATTAAGTTTTTTGCAAACTGCCAGAGGCATAACATTCATTGATGACCCAGAGTCCACCAAACAATTATGCACCTTATGATTCAAAATTTCGAGAGTCATAAGAAAAGGTGGAGCGCTAGTTTTCATTGTCCTAGTTAATTTGATCTTTTCTTCCACAGGTTGGTTTTTGTGGGAATCTCCTCTTTAAGTCTGTCATCTTTTCCTTCCTCATCATCTTCCACAGGTTTGGCAGGTTCAACGAGTGGCTCTTTTTCCTGTTTGCAAGTAGTGGCTTTAGGCATGTCATCTTTAGTATTCACATCTACCTGCCTCTTGACTTTCTCTTGCAATTCTTTAACCTTTAGAAGTATTGCATTGTCCTTAATTGCTAGGTTCTTATCTTTTGTGGTTGTAGGTGTATATTGAGACTTGAGAGCATTTTCTTCTGTGTTAAACAGCGAAACCCCATTCCATAAGAACATTGTATCATCCTCTTGCTTCTCTATGGTCTGTTCTTTTCCTCCTTTTTCACCACTGTCTTCAGTCAATTTGAAGTTCAACAACTTATTCATTACCAAAGACATTGAATTCAACCATTGAGGGAATTTCTTCTCAGAGTGAGGTTGCTGGTGAAAAGTGCAGAAATTATCACCCCCTATTTCTATTATATTTACTGATGGCAGATGTGGGGGAGGGACTTGCCATTGGTTATTATCCTCTCTTTCTGGATAATGGGGTTTATGAGTTTTCTAAGCTCCCCTCACTTTCTCCAGGTCTATTATTCTATTGGATAAATTTTGCATCATTTTCAGCATTCCCTGATAATCATGTGGGTGATCCTCTTTAGGTTTAGACAGTAGTAAATATCTTCTATTTGTAGTTTCCTTTCCAGATGGGTCAGGATAATCTTCTACACTTTCCCTCTTATCCTCTACTCTTTCGGCCTCTTCATAAGTCTCTCCCAATGTGGGTTTGGATTTCATTTTGGCAAACATGGCCAACTGAGGCCCTAGGGCTGAGGTATAATACTCGATTAAGACCTTGTCTGAGGGTCTGTCAACTTCAGAGAAGTTCTTTAGGTACATTGAAAATCGTTGAGTGAAAATATGTGCCTTCTCATTCTTCTCCTTTCTTAACAAACCAAGACCTTTCATTAATGAGGCATGAGTTCTCTGAGTTGCATATTTATTTCTGAATATTCTTTCAAAATTATTCCAGTCGGGAATAGAATTTGTAGGGAGACTGAAATACCAGGATGCTGCTGCTCCTTTCAGGGTGTGCGGGAAAATTCTACAGACCACATCTTCATACTCCCCAGCCCTTAGCCCTTCTAATGCTAGATAAAAGCTTTGCAGGTGGTCATCTACAGCAATCCTTTCTTTGGGGTCAAACTTAGGCAACAGCTTGTCAAAGGCTTGAGGCAGGTTATGCAAAGGCAGTGTGAGGTTCAGAGGGGATCTAGCTCTCCATGCAAGCAATGGGTTGGGCTGGTTTGCATTTATGCCAGCCATAGGCACAGGCCAAAGAACAAAATCTGAGCAAAGAGCAACGTAGGGTGAGAAGAGGCTTTCTTACTTCCAAGGTACAACCAAAACCTGTAAGTACTAAAAAAAAAAGGTTACAAGCTTCAAATATTTGCCGGTAAGGTAATCTTGGGAAAACTAATTTTCCACGGCCAGCCATGCACTAGCGGCCCTCCTTCTAGCGCCAGAAATGTTGAGGCCTGGAAATTCGCAGGCGACAACAGTAAGGGATTCTCCCCAATCAACGTTCCCAGCGAGCTTGTTGACTGTTTGGTATAGGGAATCCATCCGATTTGTGGTCCGGCTACCGTAGGTCAAGTAACAAAACAAAGGTTTTACCGGTTGCGGCCCAGTCCACCGAGTTTTTGTATTTTTGACTTAATGTATGAAATGCAAAGGCCTAATTAACAATGCAGGGTGATTGAGATGTAGGGAGCAGTCACAATGTGATGCGCAGGTTCTTACCTCTCGTCTTAGGCTCACAAGAATCTACATCCCATATGAAAGAATGAAACAAACTAACTCTCCATCTAACTACCTATCTATCCACCTATCCCCGGGGAGCCAGAATATGATTTATTTATGAGTAATGTGGATTATTCATGTATTATAAATAGAAATTACAGGTAGCTGATATTCTTCTCTACAACACATGAAAGATTAAATATATTTCAACAATCAGATAGCCAACTGTTTCATAAGCAGCATACATTACTCATAGTGGAAATCCTCATAAAATAAACCGGAAAAAATTCATACAAGAACATAGGTTCAATGAGTTAGAATGGTCTCACAGTTAATGGACATAAAGCTGAAAATGAAATAGTTCCTCTTCAACAAATCCATTGCACAACATTTGAATATTCCACTAAGATTTCTCCAACAGGAAAACTATAATTTTCTATTGCAAAAGGAAATAGTTCTTCTTACAATATGTCTTCACCAGTCTCACTGGGAAAAATTCCTCCCTTCTTCTAAGTCTTGTACATTTATACAAAAAGGGTCAAACTGTTGGGCTGCCCAAAGTGGCCTTTGGGCTTCCCAACCTCTCGTCTCCCAACATTCTACTTTTCTTAAATGCTTTACAAAAGATAGTTATAAATTACAATAATGACCGACCCTTCATGAGGAAGGGCCCACTTGACCATCTAGAAATTTCCTCCACACTGCAGCTTCATTAGCGAGGCTTTCAAAAGTACAAGGTTCTAAAAACTGAATATTTATCTCAAATTTCTCAGCTTGTTTCTTGATAGCCTCAACCCTAGACGTACTCAATCGGAGCTGATCTTCCAGAAGCAGTATACTGATAGCTGGGTGATCTACTTGGCTTCTCAAGATCCGATCATCCATGGCTTTGATATCCTGCACCTTAGCTTCTTCCTCCTGGAATCTCTTCTGCAATAGCTCTACAAAGGCATCGTGATCTGGGAAAGCTTCAAGCCTCTCCTCTGCTTTTATCTGGCACTGGTTGAATGTATTGAGAATTCTTCTGAAGAATTCGGTGCATAATCCCTTTGTCTTCTTCACTGCCTTCTTGAAGTCTTCAGCAGTATTAATAGCAAACTCCACTAGGTTATAGTCCCGTTTGAGGGCCTGCTGGTCTTTTGCCGGTAGCTCTACTAGGGTTTCCTCGTTGTTATCCAACCTTTCCATTCGTACAGTCAGGACCTCTAGGACGTCTTGGGACCTGTCCACAAAGTAGGATGCAGTTTCCAGGATATCCTCCAATCGGCCGTCAATCTGCAGCACTCTGCACCTTTCTTTTTCAACAGCAATCCGCAGCTGCAGCATCTTGGTTTTCTAGGCCAATACATGCTCCTTGAGAGGCTGGAGTTCAACCTGTTGTTCTCTTGCCTTCTCCAGAGTAGTGGTCAAAGAAGAGATCTGCTCCTGATGTTCCTTTCTCAGTTCTTGAGTGTGCATATCATTTTCCTGCAGGAGGATCTTCAGCTGCTCTTCTAGCTCCTCCACCTTTGCCAGTAGTTGTCCCTTCTCACTCTTTAGATCTTGGCATACCTTCTGCAATTTCTCTAGGGCCTCTTGTTCCGTTTCCTTGACTTGCATTTCTACTCGGAGCGCCTGTACTTCAGCTCTTGAGGACTTCACTTCCCTTTACAGATCGTCATATTTCCTTTTGATCCTGTTGCTTTCTTCCCTTTCTTTTCTCAATGTGTCCTTTAACTGGGAAGAGGATTTATTGGACCGCTCCAAGTCAGTTATCAGCTTGTCCATATTATCTTCTGAGGCGTGGAGAAGTGCAGTCCCAGCTCTTAGGGTGAGCCTCGGATCTTGGTCTGTTCCTAACATGATAGCCGTATCTGTTATCATTTTTCCAGGCATATTCCCTGCTTCTACTTTATTCTCTCTCCTCTTTATTATTCTCTTTGTTTCCCTATCATAATATACAGTGTTAAAATCAGGGATTTCCTTTCCCTTTTCCTACACAAAGGGGACCAGCTCGAGTGTGGGGACCAACGGTACGCTGGTAGAAGGTATTTGAGGGGTCTGAACCTGGGGGTTCTCCACCTCCTGGGTCTACCCTGCTATTGTTTCAGAAGCTGACTGTTGTGTCAATTTTATCCTCTCAGCCTCTTTCCTTTGAAGCTCCTCATCGAGCTTTCTCTTTGCTTCCTCTGCTTTCTCGGCTGCTTCCTGAGCAGTTCTTCTTTCTTCTTCTGTATGAAGTCTTTCTACAGCCTCTTTTGCCAACATTTGGTTTTCTTCTTCCCTCCTTTTGGCCTCTTCCTCAGCCTTAGCCTGTTCATCCCCTTTTCCACCTTTGGTGGTGATCTTTTTCTTGAATCTTCTCATTAGCATTGTCATGTTTGCGGCGTTTCGGAAGACAGATTCTTCCTTATCAAAATGGTGGGTATACTCGAAGTGCACCTTGTGTTCTTTGCAATTCTCAATAACCGTGCCTCGGGTGTCATTTCTACGGTAGGGCATCTCCCCAAAATGGAACTTCTCCAACTCCTCTACGAATTCAGCAGCTTGTTTCACCTTGGTGAAGTTGTAGCTTCCTAGCTTGAATGGCAAAGGAGGGTAGGCAGTTTTCTTATGTTCGAACAGAAAACTACCTATTCCATCTATGAACACTTGTCTGAATGCCTCCTTGTGGACTATGTAATCCATTGCATATTTGGGTAGCAGTGAAGGCGGTCTTGATCCTCCGAACATCCGAAAGTACATGCCATTTTCAATTAAGAAATAATCCGCGTATTCTTCTATCACTTGCATGGCTTCTTCCGACATACAGTCACACTCCTTTCGAAAAATGAGTGTGTACATTGGCATAATGAAGTGCTCACAGACCTCTCTGTAATGGCTATGGTACTGGTGAGCCCACAATGGTCTATAAGCGGCATAAACAGGCATTCTTTCCCTGTCCCAGATGCACCTGAGACCGGGGAAAGCTTGGTTGCACAATATGCAATCTATTAATATTGAACTCATATAGAATTCTGATCTTTTTTGGGACTCTCCCTCCAAGGCTGAGGTCAAGCAAGAAGAAATACTACTGGATACCATGCTGGCCCAATTGAAGACTGTTCCTTGGGTTGCCACATGAAAAATAATGGGTATCCATTCAAGCTTGAAGAGTCTGCCATGCGCTCTCCCAAAGATCCTATTAAGCATCAGAGCTATAAACCTATAGGGAGCCCTCAAGCTCGATGTATCATACTCACTGGTCAGTCTGTATCGATAATGCTTTCCCTGCAACATCATTCTCTTAAGGGTTTCCACCAGGTCCATTCTGATGTTGTTCAGCCAATCATCGGACAAGAAAACTTGGGCTTTTGGTAGGTGATAAGCCAACGCCACATATCCAGGGCTAAATGCAGCATAGCCCTGTCCTTCAACATTCCCCAGGATCATCGTGGTTGTATCAGCCTAGGGCAGAATCTAGCCAATTACCTCAGAGCATGGGAACAGCTATGGTCTGGTGGCAACTTTCATGAGAGAAGATTTCTCTATGTTAGCATAGATGGATTCTTCTTCGAGGCCCATGTCGGGAATCTCCCTACAGGAAATCAATCTATATATTTCACCCCATTTGTACTCGAGCTCAACACCAGAAACACATTGAGTGTCTTCATATATGTATTCAGTCTTCGTGACGACCTCTACTTCTGGCTCTTCTTCGGCCACAGGGGCCTTCTTCTTTTGTCTCTTGGACATTGTGAGTTCTTCCTGCCATGTATAACATTGTGACATTAAGCAATTCAAGTTGCAAACATTCACAAGACATTGTGCAGCATTTTATTCTTTCTATGTGTACCATGACAACAACAAGTCCATGAAGCTAGGATATAAGCCCTTTGGGCTGAATAATCAAGCTAGTATGCATTACTGTGCAATGTGCCATTTTCCCTATGTCTAATATGATAGTGATCAGTGCAACAAATGCATGTATTGTACAGCCCTGAAAATCCCTGACTATCAGAACTTTTGAACCCAATGTGCAGTATTCTATGACCTTATCTATATCTAGCATGAAGCAAACTCAGTCCTGTGCAATAAAATGAGCAATCTACTACTGCTGCATGATACTAAACAATTTATCAATCATATTTGAGCCAGCATAAAATCTACATCACTACGTAATGTGTTGTTTCTCCCAAGATAGCAATCCGTGAAACAAATGCATGTATATCAAATGCAAGGTGCAGCATTCAGCGATTTGGTCTATTGCATAGCAAACAAAGAAGAGGGTTGAATGCATCAATATTGTGCTAGTCGCCTATGTTTTCCAACACCAAACATTTTTACAATGTAGCCCAGCAGACATAAAACTGACGAAGACTCATGCGGTTTGCGGCAAAATAGTTACATTAACTCGACTACACATTTCGTTCTCTGCGGGTATTATTATCACTTTTCTGCACACGACGCTTCCATCAAAACCACTACCCATGTTATTTTCAGTTAACGAACTACAACAGCGGCATGTCCCTTTTAACCATCTAGGGTTTCAGACGACTGAACACAAAAGAGTTGCGCGGAGCTGCACAAGCAACAAGGCTGAGATTCTAGACCACGGGTAACATGAAATTCGACCGAAAAAAAGGAACCAAAAAATGCCACAGGAAAAACCCCCACCAAACCTTCCTCTGTTCCTCATTGTCACATATGAGGAAGCTAGGTGCAGGTGGCGTAACGGCTGCCTGCACCACCTCCATCGAGTATGTGCATGGTCGCACACCAACGGCCCCGAGCCAAAATAATTATTTCGTAGGTTAAAAAACGCCCCCAACCGCGAACAAGATTCCTCAATACGTGGGTTCTATCACAAGGCGGACAAAGGAACGACTGCAGCAAAACCTAACCATAGGAAAAACCCCCGTACACATGTAAAATGGGGTTAAGGGGACACAATCCTAGCAAAACACCCAACCGCAGCAAACATCACCAAAAACCTTAAACAAAATGAGGTAGGGAAACAACGAGCCTACCTGGCAGTGACGCGTAACTGATGGGGAAAAAGCAGTGGGGCTTCCTCAACTGCCACCTGGAAGCGAGTACCGGCATGGTGGTCCATGAGCTTCGAGGGGTCGAAAGCGCATGATGATCACAACAGTTCGAGCAAAACAAAACAATAGAATAATCCAACTCGCTTATCCCCATATATACAAATGGTTCGCACGTGCGACGGGTTTTAAATCGGACGGGAAACAACTTTGGGTCGGAGGGTAAAATGTAAAGTCTTCCACAATGGTGGAAAGCCATAACCTAAATCTAACCGTAGTGATAAGCAAGGTGAAAAACCAACGATCGGACGTCGGAGGGCTCTTAGGATCGGATGATGAAAGTCAACTTTTCTCCGTAACAGCGGAAGGTCGAACCACGGATTCATCCGCAACTGCGGGACCCAAAGACTTAAAATGTTAAAGGGTTGATGGGAAAAGAAGCAGCTTTCCTTCCGCAACGGCGGAAGAAAGAAACGATAAAGCTTCCGATTCAAAACCAATATTCCACCGAGGCAAAACACATACATCAAAAAGAACGCTGAAAATCAAACCCCAAACTCATCCGCAACAGCGGAGGCCAAATGCAAAGATCCGTCCACAACGGTGGACAAGGAAATAACCACACCTTCTGACGTAAAACCAAAATTCATCCGCAACGGCGGAAAAAGAAAAGGAAAAAACCTCCGCAACAGCGAGAATGTCAATTAAACAAACTTTCGATTCAGAGTGGCTTCAAAGGCATTCAAAGATAACGATAAGGCTTGATAAAAAAAGGGAATTTTTCCAATGCTAGAGGGAGATGTAAACAGGTGGTGAACCAATTCAGCATAAGAAACCCTTTCTGAAAGCTCCCTGACCAAATCAAAGCATAAAATCAAGCTAGCCCAAGCTAAAGGAGGGTCCTAATTTTTTTTGGAATTTTGGGAAAATTGTTGCAGCTGCAACAGGTTCCTTAGTACATTCTGGTCTAGACTATGGTCAATGCTAGACACCAAGCTCACAAAGTCCACAACTTTCTATCCCCAAACTGATGGCTAGACAGAGGTGGTCAACAGGATGATTGTACACATTTTGCACATGTACAACTCAAAGTATCCACGCACATGGGATGGGAGCCTTCGCTATGTACAACACAGCTATAATCGGGCCCTCCACAGCTCAACCAACCATAGCCCCTTTCAGGTGGGATTGGGATTCCAGCCACTATGTTCCATTGACGTATCCATGCCATTTGTAGCTACTCAGGTTGATTCAGCTCATATCCAATCTGAATTTTCCAAGGAAAACAGCTTCATTGAGTGCATTCAGCACATTCGCCAACAAGTTCATGAAAGATTGGATAGATCCAATGCTAAGTACAAGTAGCGACATGATCAGCATTGGGTGCAACATAACTTCCAGGTGGGTGACAAAGTGTGGCTACATCTACAAAAGGAGCACCTCCCTGGACCCCACCACAAGCTTTGCCCACTCTGATATGGGCCATACACCATCACCAAGGCTATCGGGGACAATTCCTTTGAGCTCAGTATTCCACCATTCCTTGTTCTGCACCCAGTGTTCAATGTGGACAGCCTTGGTGATGGGCCATACACCATCACCAAGGCTATCGGGGACAATTCCTTTGAGCTCAGTATTCCACCATTCCTTGTTCTGCACCCAGTGTTCAATGTGGACAGCCTTCAGCCCTATTTTCCACCTCTACTGGACACATCAGACGTGGTAGAACAACTCATACCAACAGAGTTAAACCCTGACTACATGGAACAAGCCACAACTGATCGAATTATGGACACACAGGTCAATAAAACCTGCCAGTAGAAGATCCAGCTATATCTAGTTGTCAAAGAAGGCCAACTTCTTCACCAGGGAAAGTGGCTCACCAGGGACCAAGTTCAATAGAAGTTTCCTCGTCTCATGGAGGAACTCAACGCAATGGGGACCATTGCTCCCTAAGGGGGGAGGAATGATCCAGGAGGATATTGGTTGCCACCCGCCTATTCCTCTTGGACCCCCACCATTGTTTCTTTCAATTTTCTAGTTTCCTTAATTGTAGCGGAATTTACTATTTTTGGCAGTTTTCGGGTTTTAAACTTCCGGAGCCATTTTAAAGCCCTAAACGACATTTTTTTGGCATCAAATGGTCTAGAAAAGTTTGTTTTGGACATGATATTTTCCATTTATGGATGTATTCCTTAAACAAATATTTCTAACGATGTATCATGCGCATCAAATGGAGGTAGTATGCTAAAGTTACGACCCCAGGAAATTGATGTACCAAGTTACCCAACGGGGCCCACATTAAGGCATTTCACCTCCTAGGGTTAGGTTTTTGGATGTGTAGGGTTTCCATTGTTTCTCAATAATATATAGGCCTTCGAGCCTCATTGTAACAGGGAGTTTAGAGGCATGTATCCGCCACATCTCTTCTCAAAGATAAGCTACCAGCACTCTAGCTAGTTTATTTCCATTTTGTATGTAAACCAGTTTCAATTATTGATTAATGAAATGAAGTGTTATTTCCATTGCATATTTGTTTCTATGGTTATTTGTGTATTTTGTTGCGTTTCTACATAAATCCAAATCACTTCACATCCATGTGGTGAACCCCCCAGCGCTTAGATGCAACACTGGCTAAAAGTAGCATGATAGATTCCATCTTTGCAACCGATGCAAATTTCTTTGTCTAGTCCACTCCTTAGAATTGATGGAAGCCTTTGGAAGCCAAACTAGCATTATACTTGATATCAGAACCATAAGCATCCACTTTGGTCCTATAGACCCACTTGCATTGCACTATTTTCCTCTTGGAGGGCAAGGGAACCAATTCCCAAGTCTCATTTTCTTGCAATGAGTTGAACTCTTCTTGAATGGATGTTTTCCATATTGGATGAAGTGATTCTTCTTGATATGTTTGAGGATCATATCCAACCATAATGAATCATTTCTCATAAATATTCAATTCACATGCAGAAAAGCATTGTGAAATTGAGATCTAGTCTTTCTAGGATCTAGTGGATTCCTAGCTATATTTCAAGTTGCTTCAATAGTTTTCTCAGCCCATTTTGGTCGAATGGTTGAGTCATGATATGAATTTATGCCATCATAATATTCAGAAATATCATAATCATAAATATCATAAAATTATTCATCACTTACATCATCATGGAGTGGAGGATGTGAGCATTTCCCTTGAGCTAGTTCGACCTCTTGCATGAGCTCCTCTTCGAACTGTACACTCCTTTGTATGAATGTCTTATGAGATGAGGGATCAAACAGCTTATATCCCTTTGCATTTTCATCATATCCAACCATGTTGGAATCCTTTATTTGAGGTTTCAAGGACTTTCTCTTCTATGTAGGAATCCTAGCCCAAGCCTTTGAGACAAAGACCCTGAAATGTGAAACACTTGGCTTGTGACCAAACCAAGCCTCATATGGTGTTTTTCCATCCATATATTTTTTAGGAGATATATTTTGAACATATGAAACACAATTAATGGCTTCATCCCATAGCTTAGTATTAAATCCTTTGTTTCCAACATACAGGTTGTCGTCTCCTTGAGAGTCACATTCTTGTGCTCTGCCACACCATTTTGTTGTGGTGTGTAGGGAATCAAATGTTCATTTGGATTCCACATTATTCACAAATATGATGAAAAATATTTTTCACATACTCCTTACCATTATCATTCCTAAGGACCTTGATCTTGTCCCCACACGCATTCTCAACCAGGGCTTTCCAAACTTTGAGAGTCTCAAAGACTTCAGATTTTAGCTTGAGGAAATATACCCAGCAGTATCTTGAGAAGTCATCTATAAAATTCAAAACATACCTTGATCCCCCATAAGAGGGTGTGGGAAGAGGCCCAATAATATCTGAATGAACCAAATCAAGCACTTGGGAAACTATCCTTGCTTTCCCTTTCTCATAGATGCACTCTGCATGCTTTCCCACTACACATCTTTTGCATGTGCCATTTGAGAACTTGATAGAAGGAATCCCTTACACCATGTCTTCTTTGTTTAATTCCAGGAGGTACCTGTAGTTGAGATGACCATATCCCTCATGCCACGATTTTATTGTCTCATTGGCATGTGACATAAGTGCATTCCCTTTGGAGTAGGAGAGGAAATGGCAGAATTTGTACATTCTTGCATTATGATCAGCGAACCCCAATGCCACCACTTTGTTTATAGAGATTCTTGTTATCTCCATTGTGTCTAGAGTAAATGTTACTCTCTTGGCTTCACCATTTTGAGTCATTTGATACACTAAGAGTAGGCTCGCTGCTAGATTAGGTACAGACAAAACATTATTGAAGTACACATATTCAATATCGATCCCATCAATCCCTTTGGCTTGGATCTCTGAATCATCACCCATACAAATGGATGGACCAATGTTAGAATACATGGCCGAGAACAAGTATTCTATGGAGGCCATATGTTTGGAATCTCCTGAATCTATGATGAATGAAGAATAGTTTAAAGAATAAGCAACCAAAGCATGGAATCTTTCTTTGTTGATTGAGCCTAAACCACCATCTTTCTTCCTTGTGCCCTTAGGAAATGGGATGTTGTTCTTCTCAAGTAGCTATGCCAGCATTTCTATGGTCTTATTCATACATGCACTCTCTAGATGCCACCCCTTGTGACAGTAGGTGCATTTGGTGTTTTATTGCTTCTTCTTGTTGTTGTCCTTGCAAGGATTCGAACCCGCATCTGAATATTTGGGTTTGTCCAACTTCTTCTTCTCTTGCTGCTTCGAATCTATGGATTTATTCTTTCCTTTGGTTGGATTCAAAAGTCCTGTAGAAAGGGCTTGATCCTTACTAGATTTAAAGGTGCCCATTTGTACTAGATTGTATTTCTCTTAATTCGATGACTCCATGAAGTCAGCTAGTGGAGGCATGCGCCAGTTTCGAGTTGTGAGCTTACTCGAGTGTAATGTTGACACAAAAACTGAGTACTCTATCCCTAGCTTCAAAAATATGGAAAATATGAGGTTATCCTCCTTATTTTATATGCCACATTGTTTCAGCTGAAGAACCAATTATTTGAACTTGGTGAAGAAGTCTTGGATTGTCTCAAAGTGAGCTGGACTTAGTGATATTAGCTCATTTTCGAGTTGGTGACCTCTCATCTCATCATTATTCCCGAACAATGTCTCAATATTGAGCCATAATTCGTTGGTATTTGTCAAACTATCTACATGAAATAGTAATTCTCTTGAAATGCTAGGACAAAGCATTCCAAACGCTTCATCAAGCCTGTTGAAGAACTTTGATTTCTCCACAACATAGTTGGGTTCAACTTCAGACCCCATGGTAACCTTGTATAGGCCTTTCAACCTCAGATGGATCACCATTTTGGCCTTCCATTCAAAATAGTTGAATGGTTTTAGCAATACATGATTCAGACCCATTTTCTCATGCGCATTGGGTGACAAACTGTTGATTGTACCTGCAATGCAAACACTCGAATCTATCTAGAAAATCCCTCAAACAACAACTCAAACACATTGGATTTGATTTTCAGATCCAAATAGCTTTGATACCATGTGAGAATTGATTCATAGTAGGATCTAGGATCCAAGGAGATTCTCATAATTCGATATTGCTCACAAATTATGCACAAAAAAATAGAAAGAGTGAAAATAACATCTACAAATGTAGTCAATAACTGATATTATTATGACTGTCCAACATCTAAATATGTCTGGATCATTTTTATATTACAATAGGGAAAAATAGTGAGACCTTGCAGGCCATATGGATGCATACAAGTGTCAACTAATGATTTGACACTCAAACCCCCCTAGGTGGAGTAATCGACTTCCTAATTGTCCCAAATGGTCATGAATGCTAGTGTGAACCTGGGTGAGATGTGTTGGATCATAAGTGGAGGCATCGTATGTGTGGCTGATCACATGGGTTAGTGGGAGTGGTTCTAGGAGGAAATAAATGCTCTAGAAAGGCCAAAAAACACCACAAACATGCACTAGCGCCTAAGGTCAAACATATTCCATGAATCTGGGTGTTAGCACCATTTTTGGGCTAAGTAATTTTTTATGTATTTGGCCAGTAAATGGAGGAATCAGGTTATAAAATTTCCTTATCATCCTACCTTGATTAATGCTAATGAGCTTCTGTAGGTATTTTAAAGGGTCATTTCTAAGTTGGAGATACAAAGCAATGGAAAAATTCTAGTTTTCATCTTTTCTAATGAATAATAATGAATAAATACACTTCAAGTTAAATGGTGACAGTAAATGAACGGCCTGGATGAGCAGCGAAGGAGATCAAAGGCCAAAAATAATTTTCACCAAGGCAAAATCAGGAGCGGAAAGGCAAAAAAAGCAAGTTTGGGGTGTAAAAAGTGATAAAACCTAGCTTTTGCTTTCCACGGTCTGAGATCCAATGGCCCATAATGTTTCCACCAAAGATCAATGGTCCAACAAAAGTTGGAAGCAAAAAATGGAAAAAATTAGTTATAAAAATTCATAAATCCACCTTCTGCTTTCCATAGTCCGAGATCTGACGGTCAGGGAGCACCTATGCACAAATCAACGGTATAGAAAAAGGTGGGAGCAGAAAAGGAAATGATGGGATTATGATCTATAATTATGGTGTTAACCATAGAGATCTATGTGGACAATTTTTTTTGTTAACACTAGGTTTCTCCCCCATGCATTAGTGAAGTGATGAATACCTCCTAAGCTAGGAAAAAGGAAAAATATACTATGTCGGTCAAAGGGAGTAATAATTAATACTAAACCCCCCTTTAATCCTAACTTTGGACAACATATGCCCTAACAACTAAGGACAAAATTCACCCATACAATCTAAATGAATAAAAATGACTTCTTAACAGACAAGGAAATGTGGGAAACCTCATGGGAAACCCCCTCTCAAAATAAGCAAGAAAAAATAGTATCAAGATTTCATACTAAGATAATAAAAAAATTCTTCTTGAGTAAAAACTTGTGAAAATATTTCTGCAATCTGCATCTTTGAGAAGCAGTAATGCGGTGTGATGGTTCTTGTGTGCACTAGTTTCCTAGTACTATGCATGTGAACCTCTCCATATTCTTCCAATACGATGACAGATAGGAGAGGTAATGTTACCTTTGTATCTTATTTCTAGAGGAAGAATGATACGATCCACTTTGTTCTTCAATGTGTAGAATTGTTGATCAAACCTTACCATCATGAAGCATCTCTTTGGGAGTTTGTAGCACCTCTCTTGAAGAAGTGAATTTTCTTACATAACGCAAGGATCTATTTTTGAAACCGAGATCTTGTTATTTTCATGTCATATGAATCTCCATTCATGTTCCTAGCTTCCTCAATAACCTTTTGAGCCCACTTAGGCCTAGGATTGAGAGTAGGGACTAGATCTAGATTTGGATCTGGATCCAATTGAACTTCATCTTCAATTCCATAAATTGATTCAACTTTGTCCTCTGCTTTAGATTCTAAATCTGAAACATTATCATATGCAAAAGGTTTAGGTAGGATGAATTTACCTTCCCTTTTAAGTTGCAGACTCAGATGACACTAGATTTGAGTATGGCAGAAAGTGTGAGAATTCATATGTTTTGGAGGCATGTTTTGCAACACCTTTCGCTATAAGCTTCCCATTTGAGATATCTGAGATATCCACTGAGTCGGGACCAAATAAAACTCGCTTTGGTGAGCCAGTATGTGTCATTTGGTATACATATAACAAATTTACAGCTAAGGAGGGTACATAGAGGACATTCTTGAACACTCCATGCTCTAACTTGATTGAGCCCTTTCCTTCATCTTGAATTTGAGTGTCAGTGACCCATGTGAATACTCAGACCATCAGTAAGTTGTAATGAGGAGAATGATTATTTGGATGCAACCATGTGAATGGAAGCTCCTAAATCAATTAAGAAGGCATGTGATTTTGAAAAACCATCCTTCATTACATGGCATCTATCATCATGTTATTATGTCTTGTCTCTAGATTCAACCTTCCTTATGCCTTCAGGGAGAGAAATATTGAGCTTCTCAAGGAGCTTTGACATATGATCTATGTTCTTTGTCATACAATATTTATGTTTATGGTTTCCTTTGTTATATTAGGAGAACTTTCCCTTGTCAAACCTCTAACATTTGTCCTTCTTAGATCCGGAGGCTTCATCAGATGGATCAAACTCTTCCTTATGTTCAAATTGAATGTTCATTTTTTATTTTCCTTTCTAATTCCTCCTTGATTGCACATTCTTTGTCTCACCAGCCAAGAGAGCTTGATTTGGAGAGGATCTGGGGGATATCATCTATATCATCTTGTCTTGTTCTTGAATTAGAGACTCTGTGAAGTAATCAAGGGATGACATTCACCAATTAGGAGGAGTCAGTCTCCCAAAGTGAAATATAGATATGAACACTGAGAATTCTAGACCAATTTTTCTTATATTTGAGAGTACCAATTGCTCATCCTTCTTGTCAATCCCGCATTGCTTGAATTTCATGACCAGTGAATTAAATTTTGAGAAACATTATTGTATAGTTTCGAAGTTTCTAGGTCATACTGCTATTAAATAATTCTCCAATATATTGGACGTGTATATGTTAGAGTAGGCTCTAACACTTAACATATATCATTCTTGTGTGTTTCATTGTTGTTGAGGATGAAATGTAGGTACAAGTGTGATTCAAAGCTCAATGGGGATCTTCTACAAACGTCTGAAATAAGGTGTGCTTCTCATCCTTTAGTGTTAGTCGTGTTTATATCTTTAGCGTATTGGAAGTGGATTGAATTATGGTGTCATACTATCTATTGTGTTCCACCCCAAGCCATAGGAAGTTTTCTTCGTAACATAATTGGTGACTTCACTCAGGAACTTCCTTTTTGTTGGGGTTTGGGTTCATGATTTGCTTGATTTTCTCTTTGTTTCTCCCTGTTTCAGTGTCACATTTTGTACTATGTTCATTCATTGACAGTTCCCTAGAGTGGTTCAACCTTAGGCCTACTTTGTACCACCTTCTTCTCTGTATACACAGGTTAGAGAATATACAGTCATGTATATAAACGGCATGTGCTCTACCTAGTCGCATACATACGCTACTGTTCTTTGAACAAACACGTACATCCTCCCTTTTGGTTGAGTTATTGACATGGGAAGTTTTTGGGTGGGTTGTGAGTGTGGCTGAGCCTTCCTGGGTCCCAAATGTTGTCCATTGGCTACTTCTTTTGTGACCAGAGACCCCTTTTTCATTGGGTTTCCTTTGAAAGTGGTTCTAGTCATTTATCTCCTTTTTTTTACCATTAGTGCATTAGTGTTTAAATCTCAGTGTCTTGCTTGGCTTGTGTTTGTTTCTTTCTATAGAGACTGAGAATTTTAATTAATTTTATTGCATTTTCATTCTTTTATATTGAAAATACAAAATAATTATATAGTTGCATTCTTACTTGCATCTCGCATATGGATTTAAGGAGGTACTTGCATTAGATTGCTTGGATGAGAGTTGTGTTTAGGATTTCATATAGGAAGGCTTGCATTGGCATTTGGAAAGGAATGAAATTTTGTGCATTTCATGTAGTGGCATACCCCCTTTTTCATAAAACAAGCTGCACTTGGCATTGTTTTTTAGGTGTGCATATTTATTTCAGTGCTGAGTAAAAATATCATTAGTTGCATGTTCATTACCCTTGAGTAATCAAAACCATTAAAATTAATGCTTAACTTAAAATTGATTACACTTTTTATTTGATAGAGGTGCACCAACAAGCTTAGGCTGTAGAGTCTTGGAATAGGGTGGCGTGAGTAAATTTTTCCAAGACTATGAAACAAAATAATTAGACGTCTCTCCAGGTGAGAAATGAAATCCTTGGTATAATTGGTGTTCTCAGGAGGCTCCTCTTACACAATATTTAAGCACAAGGTAGCACACATGTTAGTGGTGTAGATATCCCCTTGCCACTTTATGTTGAGCGTTGAATATATTTCCAGGATCTTATTCGTATCTGAGGGATTTTAAGATACCTTTGGTGCTTTTAAGCTTTGGGATTTGTTAACCTCCCCATATAGTAGATATTGTCTACGAATATCTACTTGAGCATTGGTTATATTAAGGTGACTTTAGTTTCCTTACCTAGTTATTGCAGGGGGTACTTGTAGAGGTTATTTTGTGAGCATCCTGGCCAAGTAGGGGTCAGACAACATAGTTGCTATATGTGTTGAAGCTGAGGGCCACTATAATTGGTTACACACCTCCACTTGTAGTATATGGTAGTCTCAGGACTCTTCTAAGCGAGACATACTTGCTACATTTGGGAGCTCACTTATTGTCCCTCTTGGATTGTTTGCATTTGACTTAGATTTACTTAAGGTGTTCTCTTTTTGTGCTAGTTGGATTTAGGGATCGTGGTTACTTGAGTATCTTTATGTTCTCTTGAGTTTAGGTATTTTTATGTTCTACATGCCTGACATCACTACTAATATATCTTCACCCACTCCAGGTCCTAGTGCGAACCCTGGTGTTGGACTAGGGGGCACAACAACCCCTTACCTTGCTCATAGATTCGTGAGTGGTCATATTCCACCCTCTACACCATTTGTGGGATTATTTTTCCTTCCTCCACTCGGTCTTAACACCAGTTTTCATTCTCACGGGGGTGGTAGTGGATACGTGAAGGTTGGATCTACACCTTGCATTCCTTCTTATGTCCCATCGTCCACCAAACTGTTTCCTTTGAATGCAGTTGTCATGATCAATCCTCCCTATATCCTATATTTTGTACTCTTTACTAGTTGTTTACAACTATATTGGACTAATATTGTTGTCATGTTGGGACCAGTTTTTTGCGCTCTCACCGAGTTTTGGCTTGTTCATTCCCATGGCAGGTATAACACTAAGCTGGAATATAGGATAGGACCTATTTTCCGTATCCATTATGCATTATTCAATGACCATTGTAACGAACATAAAATAAATAGAATAATTAAATAATTAATAACAAACATAATTAATTATACTTAAGATGAAAGGACATGACCTTTCATTCACAATTCCCAAGCCTTATTTAATAGGTGGGTTATCAACCATTGTATTCATCTTTCATCCTATCATTAATATATACTTGCCTTATGGCTTATCGAATATTCCAAGTGTTTTGGTGAAAAATATTGTATGAGCGAATAATTATTTGCTTCAAGTGGTATCAAAGCCTCATTGGGATGATCTGGGTCTTTGGCCTTAATTTTCAGACCTTGTCTGATTTTTGGCTTGTAGCCTTATTTTAGGGTTTCCCTAAAATATTGGACATTGTCCAAAAGAAAAAGAAAAACGTAAAAAAAAAGAAAAAAAAAATTTTAAAAAATAAAAGATAAAAGGAAAAGGAAAAAAAAGAGAGAGGGTAAAAGTGAAACCACACCTGGTTTCTTAAAGTGGGTTTGAGTTTGAAAATAAAAGTGCATAATAATTACTAGTAAAGAGAAAGTGATCTTTGAACTTAGGTGTGGAATATAACATTCATTCCTCCCAACCACCCAATCTACTCACATTTTACAAAACTTAAGGGAAATAAAAGATTTAAAAAAAAGTGCATAATAATTGTTACTAAAAAGCAAGTGAGATTTGAACTTAAGTGGGGAAGGTACCACTCATTCCTCCCAACCACCCAATCCACTAGCATTTTACAAAACTATTGGCATTTTTTGATTATTTAAAACCTTATTTTATTATTATTAAAACAAATAATAAAATAAAGATTTTTATTATATAATAATTAATTATTATTTAAAAAAAACTATATATTAAACTATATATACAGTTTATAAAAACATTAATATAATTATTAATTAATTAATTAATAATTATTATTTTATAATAATTATTGTTGAAAAAAAAGTTATTTAACCTAACGAAGAACAATTATTGTTGAAGAAATAGTCAAAGGAAAACAAAATCGAAGACCATCATCATCTAGTGTGGAAGAAATCAGAGATCATGGAATCTGGTTTACGACTACAAATAGAGAAATTAGAAGCCAAGTTAAAACGTTATCGAATAGACAATGAAGAGTTACAAGACTTGAATACGAAATCGGAAGTATTGATTAAATTACATAAGATGCAAAAAGAGCACAAGGAACAAAAAATTTCGACCAGAAAAATCATATAGAAAAATTGTCTGCCCAAATTGAGAAATTAAAAGACGAAAGTGAGTTAAATCAAAGACAAAAAAATCAAGATATAAAGAAATAAGTAAGTGATTACGAAGCATAAATAATTCACTTGAACAAAATCATTAACAACAAAGATGACGAACTGAAGCACATACGACATAAATTAGAAGATCAAGAATCAGTGGTCGACTAGTATCGACAACAAATAAAGTTCTTCCACAACAAAATAGCGAATCTAAAAAGGAACACGAGCTAGAGATCGCAAAGAGTAATAAAACAGTATCCAACAATTCTGAATAAATTTTCAGATTAAGAAATCATAACAGAACATTGATTATAAAAATCAAAAAATTGAAAAAAAATAGCAAGAGGGAACACTCCGGTGAAGACCTTGAAGGAAAAATACTGGAAAAGCAAGAAGAAAACCAGTGTCTAAATAATCATAATCAGGAACTACAAAATCAAATCAAGGAGTTAGAAATTGAAAAAAAGTCGCAAGATGAAAGAATTTAAAAGATTCATAATCACAACAATCGACTGGAGAACTAAGAAGCACAAATCCAAGAAAATGCATCCAAAAATAAAATCGAGGAAGTGAAGATACTCCTCACCGCAATCCAAAAGAAAGAAGAACAAACAACACCTACACCTTACAGACATCGTAATTATATACATCATTTTGACCAATGACAGGGTCAAAATGAATATTCACAGAAGACCTATGTGGACATGTGAAAATATCGACATATTAGGAAACAATTGAGACGAATCGTCCCACAAAAATATCTCAGAGCTCCGATAAAAATAGATCTAGGATGGACCACAGCAGATACGATGCGACAATTCTCCTAGGGGATATGTAATTTGTATCATCTCATTTCCTCAAATTTCACAAATACAAAAAGGGAAAGAACCCCGAGACAACATATTACATGAAATAAGACATTAATGTCAATACATCTTTGAGGACAAAGATTACCTTAATGGGAATGCAATGTAACGAACATAAAATAAATATAACAATTAAATAATTAATAATAAACATAATTAATTATACTTAAGATGAAAGGACATGACCTTTCATTCACAATTCCCAAGCCTTATTTAATAGGTGGGTTATCAACCATTGTAATCATCTTTCATCCTATCATTAATATATACATTCCTTATGGCTTATCAAATATTCCAGGTGTTCTGGTTAAAAATATTGTATGAGAAAATAATTATTCGCTTCAACCATGTCACCTCAAATATAGGTATGAACCCACTTCATGATGTTACAGAACCTTCACACTGCTACTAGAAGTGGCATTACGTAAGTGGTAGAGCTTTCCTAATCATGTGTGCCCTAGATAGATCTCGTTTTTCCATTTGGTACCCATGCTAAGTGTCCTCCTTTAGGTCTAGGATTCCCTTGTATTTACGCAATGTATTTGAGAAAGAACCTCATATTATTTCTTGAAACTTATGATGGAGATCTCCCATAGGGACTCCCATTTATATCAAGTTGTAATTTCATTTCATGCATCTCCTTCCCGTATTGAGCTTTATGCCATCTCCCTGCTTCAATTTTATAAGCCACATAGCCTGAGTTTATCTCAATCCTAGCCAAGAAGAGCTTTCCATATATTTTTTGAAGCTTGATCTCCCCATTCCCAGAGGATACATCCCCTGGAGTGTCCTTATCCTGCATATTCTTCCTTGCATTGAGCATAGGTATGTTCCACTCCTTGGAACTAGTTCGCTTTCCTGTGACACTTTTTCCCTCCTAGTTCTGTACTATAAGCAATTTTATTATTTTTCAAGCTTTCCAATATGAAAAAGACCAAAAAATTAAAAAACATAAAAATCTATATGGGAAATGATATTACTTTCTATTTGGCAATTGTCGTGTCATGTCTCCTTCGAACAAAGCATTGTATATTCCATCCATTAGTTGGGTTATTAGTATGAATTTAGGAGTTGTACTCATTACTATGAGTTTTCTCCACCAACTAGTTATGCTTCCAGCCCCTATGGATCCTCTTTTGATGCCTCCTGTGTCACAGAGATGTCCCAGTTTCCATGTTGAGTCTATGCTTCCTATGAGTCTTCATTTGGCTTTTTCTCTTGTTCAAAGGAAGTTTTAGCTTCAGTAGGTCATTTCTCAGTTATCTTGTCTTTGCATGTCGTCCATTCCCGATATAGTTATTTTTTCATGCACATCTAGTTTGTCTGAGTTCTTCCAAATCATCCAGCGTTGTTGTGTACCTCATGTTGGTTGATGGGGGATGCCTTAATTCCCTCCTTCCAGCAAATTCCATTACATCAACATCAGATCATTTATTCTGGTATGGGTATCTAGATTCCATTGAGTTCCTTAAGACTTGCAATCATCAGTAGCAGTTTCTCTCGCCATCGACATATTTGGGAATACATCAATGTCCCCTGATCGATGGACTCTCTCAACTATTCGACCTCAAAAAATCTATTCACACTTGTTCGATTGCACTCTATACCTTGATTCTTGTTATCATTATCGGTGGGATACCTCTCATCTATTAACAGTATACATCAATGAACGGTAATTAGACGATGGTCCATCATGTTTGAACTCGACACCTTTACTCACGTGATGGGACATGTACTTCAGACGATTTCTATAGAAGACCTTTGAGCTTGGTGGAATTTCATAAATTCTACCTCCTTGATCGTTCCAGTATCTATGAGATATCAGTTCTCATGATCATATTCCAGTGTACCATCATATGTCTCCATTCAGTATAAATATCTTGTATATTGTATGTGGTGATCACCACATGTCACATGTCTTTTATTCCCATTCATGGCCATTGTACTATTATGTATCCAGGGACTGCTATGCTTGATATTTGCAGTCACATGCAGAGATCTATCATTGTATTGTATTGATGAGTGGTCGGTTTTTCTACCTGGGTCTTCATTACTCCACTTCTGGGACTATTGTAATATATTTCGGCCATCATGTTCCCCTCTGACCTCACACATTAGGGGGCATCTATTATAGTTTGATTTGACACACTTGGTAAATCATGTTTTTATGGCCTATCCTTGTCCCTATGCAGACTTTTTGTACCCCCCTTTTTCAATATTAATTCAATGCTCCAAAAAAAAACCTTAAAAGGTCATATTTATGGATATACGCGGGTCACCAGTCTACTTCCCGCGTGTACATGCATCTTGCTCCATTACGACCCACGCACATCGATAAATGTACTCAAAAAATAAATATTTGGACTTTTACCTCATCAAGTAACGAATAGCTTGACTATTGGCCTTCCATATGCTTGGAAACTCTCTAAATCAACCCTTCACTTCTCATTGAGGGGCTATATATTGAGCTACTTTGAAGCATTGAAGTGGGAGGAATTCTGAGAGTAAATAAATTATAGTGGATTTGTGCCCCATTCTTGCATACTTGATTATGCATCCCTTTGTCCTTGTAGCAGCCATTGGTGCTCTTTCCCACTCTTACCCTTGTCTTGTGAGCTTATCTTGATATGGAGGATTGAAGTGGTGGAGGCCCAGGTGGAGGAGTCAGTTTCTCGATTTCGACGAGGTGCTGACAGAGGTTTTCATTTGTATCTTTGTTTTCATTTAATAGAAATATCCATTTCTTGTCCATTATATGTGCAAATATGAATATTCATGTCCATGGATGTAGTTGGGTGAAAATGTGAAGTTGCTATACAAAGTTTTGAGAATTGAACACACTGAAAATTCAAGATCATCACAATGACAACAAAAAAAATACAAAAACTCATAGGGGTGTTCCTTGCACTGTACTCTTCAAAAGGGTAGTTTTAGTTCGTATGATAAGATTCACATTTAAAAGAAAATGGGAGGAGACAAACATGTGTCAATAAGGCACCATTTTTTAAATATATGTTATTTCGAAAAATAATAAAAAATAGTGTTTAGGTCTAAAAATATTGAACATATAGTCCATTGCAAAGTACAATCTGTGTATTTTATGAATGTACATTTGGTTTCCATAAAATGAATAACCATCTCTAAAAAAAATGAACGGAACATAGGTCACTCATCATCCAAACCTAAAAATTTAAAGTATATGTTGTTGGTTCTCGTCAAATTTGTCCTACTATATGTCCATAAAAAAATTTCAAAAAAATATGAGTACGAAGCTAATAGAATTCTCTAAACCTATTGTGTTTACATCAAGGTAAAATTCCTAAGGGGGATATGGGTTTGAAATGGTTTCAGTTGAAAAACATAAAATTTTGCAGTTTTTTGTCAAAAAATAGGCAAAAAGTGTATGCCAACTTTGTGTTTTCACCCAGTTGCTTTCATTATATATTGGAATTGTATATGCTAGAGTAGGCTCTAACACTTAACATTTATCATGCTTGTGTGTTTCATCATTGTCGAGGATGAAATGTAGGTATAAGTGTGATTGAAATCTCAATGGGGATCTTCTATGAACGTCCAAAATAAGGTACGCTTCTCATCCCTTAGTGTTAGTCTTGTTTATTTCTTTAGTGTATCGGAAGTGGATTGTATTTTGTGGTCCACCCCAATCCATAGGAAGTTTTCTCCATAACATTTAACTTTGGTTTATTTGACAACAATTACATTGTTTTGATGGTGACATTAAGCTGCTTCCACCACGTCTACAAAGCTCTGTGTAAAGGCATCAACTCGTTCCAACCACTAGTATAGTGGGAACGCATGTTTAACTTGCATGTTGGGATTTCAGGATGGACTATGTATTTAATTCTTGGTACTTTCTCATTAATGCGACAGGTTTTCCCCCCTTTTCACCTACTAGTGGTTTTCAAAGCTCATTATCGAGCTGGGGTTTTGGCTTTGCTAGGCTAGAGATCGGATCTTATAGCTTTTGGTCTATATTAAATCCTTGTCAATCTCCTGTTAATATATTCAATTTTGTGATGTAATCAGCGAGGCATTAGATTCACTCTATCAGATCTCCACTTGTATTTTCTCTCTCTATTCAAGTGTTTTTCATGTTGGTGTTTCCAGTTTAAACTTTAAAGTTGGTTTCTTCTCCTTTGCATGGATTTGAATCCGTTGGTTGGAAGGATTAACTCTCTTAGGGGATCTATTCAGCAATGCTAAGGTAAGAATTGTTTTTTTTCATTGTTAGCTTTGTTATGTGGAATTTGGTTATCTCTTATATATTTTAACTATATTCATTTGCAAAGTTTGCAAGTTAAAACCTTCCTAGCTCAGAGTATGGACCAGTTTATTGGTGGGATCATTTTTCGCGTTCAACTCTCTCAGGTAAGCCACCAAACCTGGGTCTCATCCAAAGGAATTGCGAGGGTTTAAAGGTAAAAATATTGTGGGAGATCAAGCATGCAAGGTTCGAATTTCCTTAAGTTAATTTTGTCTCTGCTACGAGTTTGAGTTCTCTTCCTATGATGTTCATATGGTGTTATTGTTTAATGTTTTTATTTCCTTTCATTTCCTTATAGACTCTATGTTATAGCTGATTTTACCACACATGGTTAATCACACTTTTATGGCCTTTCATGTCCCTCTACAGAATCTTTGGACCCCATGGACTATTTTTGTACATTTGATGTTTCCAAGATCATCCCTAAAAACACTCATTATTTGTTGTGCGTGAATTTTAAACCCTTTCTCGCTTATATACGCAGATATTACCCCTAAACCATCATACATCGGTATGTGTGCAAAAGGACAAATGTTTTTCGAGTTTTCCTTGATGTGGATCCAAATCACTTGTCTCTTGGCCTTCCATATGCCTCGAGATCTCTTAGATTTGACCTTCCATTACCCCATTGAAGCACTATATAATGAACCCTTTGGATACGTTGAAGGAGAGGAATAAAAGAGCAAGAAAACTATATTCCATTGTTGTCGTAGCTTGCTTATACTTGAGTCTGCATCCCTTTGTCCCTTGGAGCACTTGGTGTTCTTCCCAAGCTTGCCTTTGCTTATGAGCTTCCTATCGAGAGATGGAGGATTGAGGTGGTGGAGGCCCAGGTGGAGGAATCAGTTTCTCTGGTTCGCAGACGTGCCAACAGAGGTTGTCATTCATGTAATCTCTGATTTATATTAATAGAAATATCTTTTCTTATCCAATGATGTGCATTTAAATGAATATTGAATCCATGGATGCTTTTAATTGCTTATACATTATTGATTATATATGCTAGAGTAGTTCTAACACCATTATATAGAATGCTTGTCTTTTTTGTTGTTGTTGAGAGAGACAATTGTTAACACAAGTGGGATTGGAAAAATCTCAACGGGGATCTACATCAACCGTCTGGAATAAGGTATGTTTCGAGATCCTTTAGTGTTAGATGTTTTATTTATCTTGCATATTGGGAAGGGATTGATTTCTGCGGTTTCTCTGTCTATTGTGGTACACCCCAAGCCATAGGAATTTTTCTCCATAACAGAATTGGCGACTCCACTGGGGACGTTCCTTGTTTTTCTTTGGGGTTTGGGGGCACAATGTGCTTAATCTTATTGACTTGCTCTTTGTTTCTCCTTGTTTCTGTGTTCCATTTAGTAGTATGTTCATCCATTGACACTCCCCTTTATTGGTTTGACCCTTGGCATGCTTTTTACCACTGTCTTCTCTGTATACACAGGTTTTTGGCCAAAAGTCATGTATACATGCATTTTTTTGGCCAAAATCTATGTATACATGCAGTTTTTTAGTTAAAATTCGCGTACATATGTAGCTGTTCTTTAAACAGTCGCGTACATCCTCCCTTTTGGTTGATTTTGATGTTGTGGGAAGTTATTGGGTGGGTTTTGAGTGTGGTTGGGTCTTCCTAGGTTCTGATGTTGTCTGTTGGATGCTTCTTTTGTGACCAGAGACCACTTTTTCATTGATTTTTCTTTGAAAGTAGTTTTATTCATTTATCATTTTTGTTTTGACATTAGTGCATTACTTTATTTGTCTCAGTGTCTTGCTGGGCTTGTGTTTTATACTTGCTGCAGAGACTGAGAATTTTAAATGACTTTTATTGCATTTTTCATTCTTTTATATCGAAAAATACAATATAGTTGCATTCTTAGTTGCATCTTAGATATGGATTTGAGGAGGTACTTGCATTGGATTGCATGGATGAGAATTGTGCTTAGGTTTTCATATAGGAATGATTGCATTTACATTTGAAGGAAAAAAATTTCACTTCACATAGTAGCATACCCCGTTTTTCATTCTACACAATGCATTTGCATTGATTGTTAGGTGTGCATTTTACTTCTTGTTGCATCATAACTTCATTAGTTGCACGACCATTACCCTTTGAGTAATTACAGCCAATTAAAATCAACACATAATAAAATGAATTACACTCTTTTCTTTTCTAGGGTGCATCAACAAGAATAGGTTTTAGGGTCTTGGAATAGTTCATTGTGAGTTAATTCTCCAAGACCACTAAACAAAACAATTAGGTGTATGTCCAAGTGAAAGAGTGAAACCCTTGGTATAATTAGTGTTTCTCATGACTTTCCTCTTACATAGCAGTTAAGCATGAGGCAGTGCCCACAATCATGATTGGGATGACCCCTAGTCACTTTCTTTGAGCACCAGAGATATTTCCAGGATTGTATTCGTATCTGGGGGCTCTTTCGAAAGTTTCGGGCTTTGCTACCCTGCCCATACAGTCGATCCCACCTGCAATTGTCCACTTGAGAATTGGTTATATTTGGGTGACCTTAGTTTTCTTACCTAGGTATCACAGGGGGTACTTGTAGAGATTATTTTGTAGGTGTCCCGGCCAGGTATAGGTCAAACAGCACAATCGCTATATGCGTTGAAGCTAAGGGCCACTATAATTGGTTACATACCTCTGCTTATAGTGTATGGGAGTTTCAAGCCTCTCCTAGGAGAGACATACCTACTGCATTCGAGAGCTCACATATCCTCCCCTTGGTTTGCTTGTATTTTGGTGGTAGATTCTCTTAGGAGTGTGCTCTTTGTGCACTAGTTGGCCTTTGGGATTGTGGTTATTTGAGTATATTTATGCTCTCTTGAGTTTGGGTCCTTTTATTTTCGACATGCTTGGTATCCTGTCACTCGTCCTTGGTCCTAGTACGGACCCTGGTGTCGGACTCGGGGGAATCACAGCCCCTTACCGTGCTCATAGATTTGGGAATCGTCATATTCCGCTCTCTACTCCATTTTTGAAAGATGTTGACTCCCTTCTCTCGGTCTTTACACTGGTGGTCACCCTCATGGGGGTGGTAGTGGATACGTTAACGTTGGGTCTACACCTTACTTTCCTTTTTATGTCCCATCGTTCACCGCATTGTTTCCTTTGGGTGCATTTGTCATGATAATTCCTCCCTATATCCTATAGTTTGGATTCTTTATTGACTATTTTGGGTTCTTTTGGACTAATGATGTCATCAGGTAGGGTCCAGTTTTTGTACACTCTCTCCGAGGTTTCGACCTGTTCATGCCTATCATAGGTATTATGTCTGAACTAGCATATAGGTTAGGATATCACATCCTCTTGCACTTATGCATTTCCTTATGACCGTTCCATTTTAACCTTAGGTACGAACCCATTCCATGGTATCACAGAACCTTCATGTTGTTGTTAGAAGTGGTACTATGTGAATGGTAGAGCTTTCCTATACATGGGTGTCCTAGTTAGCTCCCTTTTGCATTTGGTACTCATGGTGTGAGTCCTCTCTTAGGTCCAGGAGTCCATTTTAGTCCCGCCATTTCCTTGAGCAAGAGCTTCATACTCCTCTTGAACTTTATGCTGGCCATTTCCCTGAGACTTCCTTATATATGTCAAGTTGTAATTACATTATCATGATTTTTTCTTGCCTTGTTGAGCCTTATTCCGGATTCCCTGACTTTCATTATCAGCCATATAGCCCGAGCTTGTCTCATGTATAGCCAAGTAGAGCCATTTTATATATCTTTTGTAGCTTGATTCCCCAATTTTTTACCAGGAGGGGACTTTCCCCCGAGTGTTGTTATCCTGCACATGTTTCCTTGCATTGAGCATAGGTATGTTCCACTGCTTGGAACTAGTTTTTTTTCCTATTGACACTCATCTCCTCCTAGATTTGTAACTATAAAGAACTTTTATTCTTTTTCAATCTTTTCAAAATATCTGAAAAAGTCCAAAAAAAATCAAAAAACCAAAAATCCGGACAGGGAAAGATGTTATCTTTGGAAACAGTTGAGTCATGTCTCCTTCGAACAGAGCACTGTATATCACATCCATTGGTTGGGTTAGTAGTTTGACTTTAGGAGCTATACTCGTATCTCTGAGTTTACCTCCACCGACTGGTTAAGCTTCCAGTCCCTATGGAGCCTCTGTCAATGGCTCATATGTCGCAGAGATGTCCCAATCTTGTATATCAATTCGATGATACCTACATTCAGTCACTATTCACCTTTATGCTCTTGTTCGAAGGAAGTTGAATCCTGAGTCGGCCATTCCTCGGTTGTCTTGACTTTGCATGTCAGTCATTCCTGGTACTATTACTGGTTCGTGCACATCTTGTTTGAGTCCTTCCACATTATACAGTGTTGCTAAGTACCTCGTGCTGGTTGATGGGGGATGCCTTAATGCCCTACTTCCAGCGGATTCCATCCCATCGACTTCAGATCATTTATTCTGGGATAGAAGTCTAGAGTCGTTTGAGTGCCTTGAGACTTATAGTGATCAGTGGTAGGTTCTCTCACCATTGTCAGTTTTTGGAATACATCAATGTCCCCTAATCGATGGATTCTTTCAAGTGTTTGACCTCAACACATTTATTCGCACTTGTTAGATTGCACTCTAGTACCTTGATTCCCATTTTCATTATCGATGGGTGATCTCAAGTCTGTTAACGGTATACATCAATGACCGGTAATCAGACGATGGACTACTATGTTCGACCTCTACACCTCTATTCACATAGTAGGACATGTACTTGTAGCGGGTTGTGTAGAAGAATTTCTAGATTGGTGGCATTTCTGATATGATACCTCCTTGATCATGCTAGTGTTCATGAGATTTCAGCTCTCGTGACTTGATTCCAGTGTATGTCATATGTCTTCAGCCATTATGGAGATCTTAATCCATGGTATATCTTCATCTTTCATGGAGATATTGGTCCTTTTCATATCTTCATCATGAATATTCTGATCTATTGTATATTGTATGTGGTGATGACCACACATGTCACAGTTCGTATATCATGCCTATTCATGGCCATTGTACTCTATGTGTCCGAGACTGCTATATGTATTTGCAGTCATGTGCAGAGTTTCATTATTGTATTATAATGTTGGATGGTTGGTTATTCCACCTGGTTCTTCATCACTCCACCTCTGGGATGGATTTATAATGTATTTCGACCATCATGTTACCCCTCTGACCTCACACATTAGGGGGCATCTTTTATAGCTGATTTTACCACACATGGTTGATCACACTTTTATGGCCTTACCTGTCCCTCTACAGACTCTTTGGACCCCATGGACTACTTTTGTACCTTTGATGTTTCCAAGATCATCCCTAAAAACACTCATTATTTGTTTTACATGACTTTTAAACCCTTTCTCGCGTATATACGCGGATATTACCTTTAAACCTGTGTACATTGGGATGTGTGCAAAAGGCCAAATGTTTTTGGAGTGTTCCTTGATGTGGATTTGAATCACTTGTCTCTTGGCCTTCCATATGCCTCGAGATCGCTTATATTTGACCTTCCATTACCCCATTAAAGCACTATATAAGGAACCCTTTGGATACATTGAAGGAGAGAGGAATAAAAGAGCAAGATACCTATAGTCCATTGTTGACGTAGCTTGGTTATACTTGAGTTTGCATCCCTTTGTCCCTTGGAGCACTTGGTGTTCTTCCCAAGATTGTCTTTGCTTGTGAGCTTGCTATCGAGATATGGAGGATTGAGGTGGTGGAGGCCCAGGTGGAGGACTCATTTTATCCGGTTTGCAGACGTGCCAACAGAGGTTGTCATTCATGTAATCTTTGATTTATATTAATAGAAATATCTTTTCCTGTCCAATGATGTGCATTTAAATGAATATTGAATTGATGGATGCTTTTAATTGCTTATACATTATTGATTATATATGCTATAGTAGGTCTAACACCATTATATAGCATGCTTTTCTTGTTTGTTGTTGTTGAGAGAGAAAATTGTTAACACAAGCGGGATTGGGAAAAGCTCAACGAGGATCTACATCAACCGTCTGGAATAAGGTATGTTTCGAGATCCTTTAGTGTTAGATTTTTTATTTCTCTTGAATATTGGGGAGGGATTGATTTTTGTGGTTTCTTTGTCTGTTGTGGTACACCCCAATCCATAGGAAGTTTTCTCCGTAACACTCTGGATGGTTAAGGGTTTTTTATGTGTATTTGTATGAGTCTTATGAACACTAGGGTTTAATCCCTTAGGGTTCAAATGTATTTATCTGTGTTATGTATGACCGGCAGAGGGTTTTGAAGCCCTTTCTCCTTGTTTATGTAGATTTGGAAGTTGTTGAATTTCAAGGTTTATAAATGCGAATTCTAGGTTTTAAATGCCCTTTTGATTACAGAGTTTATATTGATGTTTCTAATGCATTATGAATAGAATTATTCCATATGTATGGATTTTGTGTATTATATGGATTAAATTATTACTCTATGCTCGACATGGTTGACAATTCTAAATGTTTGTGTATTGTGATATTTAAGGAGTTTAATTGTTGGAGCAGAGTCTCGCAGCTACAGGAAAAGCTGCCATTTTGGCGGATAGACAGTTTGGCAAAGACGAAGAGATAAGGTAAAGCTACGAAGTCATAGCATGTTTCTAGCTGCATAGCAGAGCCGGAAACCATGACTGTTGGGACAGAGAATTTAAGGAAGACGATAGTACCTGAGCGGCCGAGAAAAGAGAGCTCAACCACTGCATTGAAGGCAGCCACGAAGACAGGAGGGCTCAGCTACCCTCATAAAGGAAAAGGAGCGACGAGGCCGAGGTATTGAAGATGAAGGACAGAAGAAGGGAAGTGGTGCATAGTACCCATGGTCAGTGCTAGGAAGCATGGAAGACTGTAGAGAGCAGTGGTGTGACGGAAAGCGGCTACCCCAAGTACAGATATGCCAACTGTCACTAGTTAGGGTTTTGGGTTACTGTTGGGACAGGCCCACAGTGTTGTAATGGTGAGACCTTCGGGCCGCCTATAAAGGGATTTATTTTGTATTGTAAAAGGTTGGCATTTTGGGCATTTTAAGCCATCCAGCTAGTCAGTTCTTCTGGAGCTAGACATCAAAGAGTCTGAGAGTCCAGTAGTCTGTTAGCTCACTATATTTTGTATTGTAACAATCCGCAGGGATTGACAGAGAGAGAGAGAGAGAGAGAGAGAGAGAGTATTGTAAGAAGGCAATATAGAGAAGAGATCTAAGAGAGAAGGGCTCCAGGATGTGTGCGGAGTTACCCAAAAGATCTCTAGCTGCATATGCGGTGCAGCAGAACTGTGTACCTCTCTCAATTTATAATATAGAAACACAGTTCTGTGGATGTAGCTTCTACCCTGGAAGTGAACCACGTAAAATCAGAGTGTTATGTGATTGATTCATGTGATTGTATTCGCTTGTTATATCTGTCATTCATTACATGAACTTTGCTTATAGTAAATGTATGTATGTGTTATTCAATTCACAGCATATTAACAGGATTAATGCAAGTTGAAGTATTTAAGTATTCTGTATAAGAGTTTGTATAAGTTTCACTCAAGACAGTTAAGAGTCGCAGTGTAAAATACCCTTGTTTATTGAGTCCTGTAAGTCGAACACACGTAACACTAAGTACACTGAGCCGCGGCGGCAGGATATCGCAGGGAGGCGATATCGCACCAACAGAGGAGCTGTGGTGCGCGGTACCGCAGGTTGAGGATTGAGCGTAGGAGAGAGTTACGTGTTGCCCAGGACACGGCGATGCGGTAAGTATTAGAGTCATCGCAAGTAAGAGGAAACTGTGCATCACAGAGAGGAAAGAAACATCTCGTGGATAACAAGAGTTGTGAGACGCATACAGGATGCCATACAGAACCTGGTCGAGACACTTGAGTCTTTGGCCAACCCATTAGGATCACTTCGGGTGAGACTTCAGGCCACTCCACGGTCTGTTTTCGAAAGGGCCAGTGAGCTAGGGGTGTTGTTGGTACATTATAGTAAACCTGGGTCTGCACGAGCAAACCAACAAATGGTTCTGTTGCCGGTTTTGAACAAACTGAGAACTAATGTTCTGGTGGTGCCCTACAAGAGATGAACTCAATGAGTGGGTTTGGTCTAAGGAGAAAGAGTTTTCTGAACAGGAGAACAAGAGTCCTAGACTGAGTACAGAGGAATGGTTACAAAAACATATCGTTACAGACCTGCATGCGATATTTTTTGCGACCTTTGGAAACGAGATTTATGATTGGTTATCAAAGTTAACTGATACGAGCATATTCAAGAAGAAAAGAAACATTGTCTGGACACCAGAGCTGATTCAGACTGTGAAGAACCTTGATAATCCCATTATGAGGACAGTAGACTTCTGGCTTGCGAGTGTGCTAGAAGGCTTCGTCACAGAGTTTGCAATTGAACAGAGAAAAAGCTTCAGCGAGGCTAAGCAGTACTTCTTCAAAGGATATCGCGGTAAGTACCTAAAATATTTAAACTTGTCCATTAAGATGTTATTACGTGAAAAAGGAACAATGGATCTAGTTTCAGATGAATAAGTAAAGATAGTAATGTCACAAGAGTTTGAAAGTGATTTTGATGACATTGGACGTACACGTAGTGGAAATAAATACAAAGTAGATTTCAGCTCTCCCATATTTGAAGACAGTTCAGATAATACTAGACAACAAAGTCACAGTACCACAGAAAGAACAGAAGGGGGTATCCCTTACCACCCTTATACCCCACAGAAACAGATTGGGACTCAGAATAATCCCGTAGGAACTCCATCTAGTAGTTCCCATACATTACATACTACCGCTACATCACCTCCACCTACACCACCGAGTGGTAGTAACACAGCAAATCAACATCCACCACATAGAAATAGAATGGGGGATGATATGAAGCTACCTATCTTTAAGGGTACAGGGGCAGAGGACCCATAGCAGCATTGGTTTCTATGTGAAGCCGTGTGGACCATTAAAGCAATCAATGATGATAATAGTAAACTTGTACAGTTGGTCACCACACTGAGAGAACGAGCCTTAACATGGTATATGAAGTATACCTCAGCGGTACCCAGAACACTTGTCTTGGTCAGGAACACCATGATTAAATAGTTTAAGAAACCTAAGTTTGAGTCACAGTTCATTACAGAGCTCAAAGACATCAAACAGTTACCTACAGAGTCGGTGTGGGACTTTGATCAAAAATTTAAAGCCCTTATAGACCAAGTTAGCTTTGAGTTTGCACCGGAGCAGCATAAGGAATGGTTTATTGAAGCACTGCTCCCTCACATCAGACTACCATTAATGTAGCAAAAACTCTAGATGCAGGGCGACGCATTGGAGATGGTGATGAAACTAGAGGCTTCACCTCTAGCTGAAACCAGCACAGGTATGACAAATTTGCAAAACCAGTTGGATAATCTCACGATACAGATGCATGAGCTTAAGAAAGGGAAAGAGGTTGTGCAAGACATATGGTGCGTAAAGTGTAAAGAGAAAGGCCATACTAAAGATAATTGTCCAGTCTTTGTATAATATATAGCAACTGGGGCTCCTAACCCCTTACCACAGACCCACGGGCCATGGTGTGAAATATGCAAAACAAGAGGACATCTACCTCACGAATGCCCTCTACTTCAGAAGTACGTGCAGACACCTAAGAACTTATACTGCATCTTCTGCAAGTCCGTAGGCCATGATGAACACGATTTCCGAGCCTATGATCTCATGGTCGGGAGCAAGCAAGACTTGTACAGAGTCCAATCAGAAACACAGGGTCCAGCAGCAGGACCACAGTATGATCAGGCTCATGTTGGCCATGGAGGAGGATGAGGAGGATGAGGAGGATTCAGAGGCTTTGGAAGGGGAGAAGGCTTTGGCCGTGGTCGCGGACCAATCACTTGTTACAACTGTGGATTTCTAGGACATTATGCCAGGGACTGTCAGAGCCCTACCACCACATGTAACTATTGCAAATCTTACGATCACGCTATAGAAGACTGTCCTACCTTGATAGCTAAGATCAAAGAACCTAAGCCAGCAGTACACCAGAACATCCAGCCATTAGAGGAAATTTCAACTCAAAATGGACCTCCTAAAATGAACTAATAAAATAATAGTTAAAATAATAAAATAATATTTATTAATTTTGGAGGAAGAAAAGAAAAAAACTACTTTTTTGTTTGTATTTTTGACATATCTCCTTGTGTTTTTTCTCAAATTTCAATCGAGAGAGCTCATTGGATGCAGAATTAAATTCCTCATCCAACAAGTACCCACTCGGCATACTTTTGATAGACCCTGCTACCCCAAAAACAAGAAATACCTGAAAAAATGGAATGATGATGTCATCATTCCATTTTTTCAGGTATTTCTTATTTTTGGGGTAGAAGGGTCCATCAAAAGTATGAAGAGTGGGTACTCGTTGGATGTGTAATTTAATTCCGCATCCAACGAGCTCTCTCGTTCAAAATTTGAGTAAAAACACGGGGAGATATGTCAAAAATACAAACAAAAAAAGTAGTTTTTTTTATGATACCTATCCCTAAATTTATATTAAAAAAGTGTTGAAGACCTATACGGTATTTCAAATTTAAAGCAATTTCATTGGCTAACACATGATGACATGGAATTTGAATAAAATTTAAAAGGCCCATTTTGAGTTGAAATTTCCTCTAATGTTATTGCTGCTGAGCAGGAAGAACCAGAACCAAGAGTCAACATTGTGACTCGCAACGGTGCTTCCACCAATGAGACATCGCAGGTTACTGAAAAGACCACAGGTCAGGAGTGGGTGTGCAAAGCTCCTAATAAAGCAACACCACTTGACCTACAGAAGAATAAACAGACATTTCAGGAAGCTAATACTTTCTTTGATGACCCTATGCAATCAGGATCGCAGGTACCGCCGTCTAGGGGCGTACCGCAGCAAGCACCTTGTGGCGTTAGTCCTATACAGATATCGCAGGCTACCACATCGGGCACATGCGACGAGGATGAGTTGACAGGAAGTGTACAATCCTTCCTACTGAGCTGTTTAAAACTCGTGAGAAATGAGCAAGCTATCGGAGAACTTCAGCGCATCATAGATCAGTGTCAACCATCTCCTTCCGTGAGCAGTGCACAGCGTGCTATTCATAGTATTATGGGACATACAAGAACAGGAAGAGAGATGTGACTCACAGCACAGGTTGGATAATTTGAAATGGACGAGGTGATCCTAGATCTAGGATCAGAGGTAAATGTTCTGACTAAGCAGACATGGGAATAGATGGGTAGCCCTAAGTTAGTCAGATCACCTATCCATCTACGATTAGCTAATCAACAACGGGTATCACCCCTGGGTCGATTATCGCAGGTACCAGTTGACATTGACGAATTTTGCAGCTCTACGGACTTTGAAGTTATAGAAATCATTGGCGATAGTAGACCATATCCAGCACTGCTAGGCATTGATTGGGAAATCGTTAACATGGCCATTATTGACTTAAAGAGAAGACAAATGACCTTTGAGGATGCGCAAATCTGGGTCATCGCACCGTTAGATCCTCTTCAGGGTCCTAGATACATTGAACCTATCCGAGCAGAGGAAGAGGCATGTAACATGGACAATCTCTATCAGATGACTGTGAACCAGAGCGACTACATCAATCCAACTGCAAAAGGGAACATTAGTTGGTGATGCGATAGCTCATGCGCATCGGATTCAGATGTTGGTCTAGAGAACTGGCAGAACAGAATTTACGAAGTCTCAGCGCGCAGATGTGCGTATATGACTAAGTCACTGCGATGGATTGGCGCAGAGATCAACAAGATTCCATCATTTCATGGTCTAACAGATATCCAGGACTTTCTCACGCAGATTGAACAACAAATTCCTCACGAGCAGAGGATCACAGCTATGGACCTTGCAGTACGAGCCACACCTGCAAGATGGTGGTATGCACATAAAGAGAATATTGCATCATGGGATGATCTTTAGAGATTGATGGCAATCAGATTCTCTACCAACAAAGAGTATGTCCAGCAGAGATACACAGGAGAAAGTGACCCCAGGTCACATATTCAGACATGTGAACAGAATTGGTCGGACATTCCCGAGGATGAATGGGTTCACCGATTCATTCACACTTTGGACACAGTTCCATGGAACTGGTACACAGAGACTGAATTGCACAAGGGAACGACTACATGGCCACTTCTAATAGACAGCTTTCTACTTACCTTTGCTTTTGAATCTGAGTATACAAATGTTGATCAGGCCCTAGATGTAATAAAGATTAAGATATTTGAGGATTGCACCCTATCAGTACATACTCAACCTGAGTGGGCCATCCAGTTAGAAGATGCGCTCGAGTGCTATAACTTCGAAGCAGAACCAGAGGATGAGGATGAGGATCCTCACAACATCAACATTCCGGAGTCAGAAGGGACCCGCGATGTTGATGGACCGAAGCTACAGATTCCAACAATCACAGAGCCGATCAAGATTAAAAAGATCAATATTGGCATAGACACAGAACCAAATTTTGCCTCTATTGGAGACTATTGGACCGATGAAACAGTCGGACAGATTGTAGACTTGCTACATGACTATCAAGACCTATTTCCCACCAAGTTCACAGAGATGAAGGGAATAGTTGGAGACCTGGGAGTAATGAGGATACCATTGAAAGAGGATGCTAGACCAGTCAAGCAACGTCCATATAGATTAAATCCACTCTACAAAGAAAAAGTTAAGGATGAGATCGATAAGATGCTAGCAGCAGGCATCATCGAGCCAGTGGAAGAAAGCGAATGGGTTAGTCCCATGGTCATGCAAGAGAAGAAAACTAAAGGAGACATCAGGATCTATGTTGACTTGTGTAAACTCAATGACGCATCGCTTCATGATCCATTTTCGACACCTTTCACTGATGAAGTACTAGACAATGTGGGAGGACAAGAGGTCTACTCCTTCACTGATGGCTTTTCCGGCTATCACCAGATCAGAATCCACCCAGAAGATCGACATAAGACCACTTTTGCAACAGAATGGGGCTCATTCCAGTATACGCTAGAGTAGAGGCCTTTCGACTCACTTCCGTGGAGATGAAATCTCGCATAGACGATGCACTGTCGGTGCTAGCCGATGCGACGAACACATGGTCGGAATTAGATGAGCCTCCCGAGAAAGTAGAAATCCAGCAAAGTATTCAGCAGATAGAGAAGACCACAACAGCAATGAAGGAAGAAATCAAGAGCTTAGCAGCTCTTCAGAAGATGAGAAAGACGACGGAGATGAACCGCTTGCATCAGGAAGCGCACCGGTTGAGAGCAAAGGAGATACACATCAATGACCTGCTTCAACCATATCAGGAACAAATCACAGAGCTAGTTGATGCGGTTGAGCAAAAAGTTGGGGAGTTCACTGCCACCAGAAATGAAATTGATGCAGCAGAAGACTCCAGTATTAGTCAAGCTATGCTTGACTTGGCACAAGAGCATGTCGCAGCTATGCAGAATGAAGTCGCAGGACTTCGGGATAAGCTTCAGTGCACTTCGCAGGAATCCAAGGAGAAGCTACAGCAGGAGAAGACCGTTGATAGTGGCTCGGGGATGAGCCACAAGTAAGTGTTAGGGGACTGTTGGAGCAGAGTCCCGCAGCTACAGGAAAAGCTGCCATTTTGGCGGATAGACAGTTTGGCGAAGACAAAGAGATAAGGTAAATCTACGACGCCGTAGCATGTTTCTAGCTGCAGAGCAGAGCTAAAAACCGTGACTGTTGGGACAAAGAATTCAAGGAAGACGACAGTACCTGAGCGGCCGAGAAGAGAGAGCTCAACCACTGCATTGAAGGCAGCGGTGAAGACAGGAGGGCTCAGCTACCCTCATAAAGGAAAAGGAGTGACGAGGCTGAGGTATTGAAGACGAAGGACAGAAGAAGGGAAGCGGTGCATAGTACCCATGGTCAGTGCCGGGAAGCATGGAAGACTGCAGAGAGTAGTGGTGTGACAGAAAGCGGCTACCCCAAGTACAGATATGCTGACTGTCACTAGTTAGGGTTTTGGGTTACTGTTGGGACAAGCCCACAGTGTTGTAATGGCGAGACCTTCGGGCCACCTATAAAGGGATGTATTTTGTATTGTAAAAGGTTGGCATTTTGGGCATTTTAAGCCATCCAGCTAGTCGGTCCTTCTGGAGCTAGACATCAGAGAGTCTGAGAGTCCAGTAGTCTGTTAGCTCACTGTATTTTGTATTGTAACAATCCGCAGGGATTGACAGAGAGAGAGAGAGAGTATATTGTAAGAAGGCAATATAGAGAAGAGATCTAAGAGAGAAGGGCTCCAGGCTGTGTACGAAGTTACCCAGAAGATCTCTAGTTGCATATGCAGTGCGGCAGAACTATGTACCTCTCTCAAGTTATAATATAGAAACACAGTTCTGTGGATGTAGCTTCTACCCTGGAAGTGAACCACGTAAAATCAGAGTGTTATGTGATTGATTCATGTGATTGTATTCGCTTGTTATATCTGTCATTCATTACATGAAATTTGCTTACAGTAAATGTATGTATGTGTTATTCAGTTCACAGCATATTAACAGGATTAATGCAAGTTGAAGTATTTAAGTATTCTGTATAAGAGTTTGTATAAGTTTCACTCAAGACAGTTAAGAGTCGCAATGTAAAACAACCTTGTGTATTGAGTCCTGTAAGTTGAACAAACGTAACACTAAGTATGCTGAGCCGCGGTGCCAGGATATCGCAGGGAGGCGATATCGCACCAACAGAGGAGTTGTGGTGCGCGGTACCACAGGTTGAGGATTGAGCGTAGGAGAGAGTTACGTGTTGCCCAGGATGCAGCGATGTGGTAAGGATTAGAGTCATCGCGAGTAAGAGGAAAATACGCATCGTAGAGAGGAAAGAAACATCTCGCGGGCTAAGAAGAGCTGCGAGATGCATACAAGACGCCATACAGAACCTGGTCGAGACACTTGAGTCTTTGGCCAACCCATTAGGATCACTTTGGGTGAGACTTCAGGCTGCTCCACGTTCTGTTGCCGAAAGGGCCAGTGAGCTAGGGGTGTTGTTACTACATTATAGTAAACCCGGGTCTGCACGAGCAAACCAACATTAATAGAAATATAAAGATGCATTTTTATTTATTTATAAATTGCAGACCGTGGTTCCCATAGCCTTACAGGAAGCTTGTTTTGGGAAGATATTATTAAATGTATTTTTTGGTTTATATATATATATATATATATAATGGTTTTCATCCTAATTAGTATTTGTTTAATTGTGATCACTCTGTTGATAACATATTCTTTCACTTGTTTAGATTTTGCGAATATTCTGTTATTTGATAATTCTTGGTGGAAAATGACCCGAGGGTTTTTATAGAGAAAGAGTGAATAATATGGAATGAATGTACACACTTTGCATTGATTAATCTCGTATTACTCTATGTATTATAGATATAGTTTTGGCTTAGAATCCGCAGTGATTGCTAATTTCATCTTCTAGAGAATCTGCGGTCAGTAATGGTTCATTGTCGATGTTTCGAGCCATCCTTTGCTCATCATCGGGACATTATCGATACCTGAGATGATCCTTGAATCTCTATTCCATATAAATATAGATATAGACCTCTCATATGAAACCAACATTTTGGGTTTTTTAGGTTTAATTTTGAATTAATTAATTTTTACAAAGGTTTCAAAACTTAATATTTTTAATGCTAATATAAAGTTATTATTTATCTTAAAATTATTATTTTATTCCATTTATAATTGTATTTTAAATTTTAATTTATGTTATAGTAATTTTATGTTATAAATGTTTAATAATGTTAAAAGTTTTAACAAAATGTTATTTACAATCCTAGGTTTTCTAAATTAAACATTTTATTTGAGTTTTTGATAAAGGTATAACCTAAAAGAAAAACCTAAGTTTGGTTTTTAATTTTTATCGAATCAAGTTTTTAATTAATGTTATTAAAAATTTTATTTTAATGTTTTAGTATTTATATTAACTTTTGTGTTTTAATAAAGGTTTTTAATTTAAATGTTTTATTGAAATTTTTATTAATTAAAGGTTTTAATCTATATGTTTTATTTTAAAGTTTAAAGGTTTTAAACTAAATGTTTTAATTGAATTTTTTAAATTAACTTCTTAGGAATTGTTAATTTTAAGATAATTAGTTTGGTATTTGTTGGCTCAATTTAGTTAGGTTAGGGAGCCATGACTTGTTGTTGGTGAGGCCATCATCCCTATTTAAATAATTGGGGTGTTTTATGATTTCTATAGCTTCCCTGATCCTTCTCAAGGACCAATTATCCACCTGAGCTAGAACTTTCATGTCTTCTATCCTGATTGGGTGTCTTTTACCATGGGAGTGTTGGGCTAAAGCATATTTCTGCGTTCTATCTAGCTGGATGTCAGCACAGTGTTCTTTAACCCTGGTTCTAATGGATCTCCCTATTTCACTGATGTAGGCCTTCCCGCATTCACACAGAATCATGTAAACACCCTTTTTTAGGGAAGGGTCAATGGGGTCTTTGACTTTTTCAGGATATTTTTGATGTTGTTCAGGGGGGAGAACACAGAGTCGATACTTTTTTTCTTCAAGTGTTTTGCAATCTTGTATGTCACACCTTGAATGTATGGAAGAAAATCCTTTTGTTCGCCCACCTTCTTTTCTTTGAGGCGCCTGAGTTTTTTCAGTTTTGACAAAATCCCTCTTGATTTGATCTGAATCATACCCATTACTTAAGAACACATTATGTAAGTGTTCTTTTTCAGCTTCTAGGTGCTCCTTATCCTATATCCTAATGGCCATGGCGATCAAGGTGTTCATGACTCCAGTTTTTTGTTGTGGATGATGGTGAGAAAGAGCATGAAGGTATTTCTCAATGTGGGTTTTCTTTCTGTACACCACATGAGATAAGCCCCCATATTGCTTTCTGATAATTAGTGTATCAAGAAAAGGTAGGCAATTACTCTCCTTGAACTCCATTGTAAATTTAATGGAGTCGGATTGTCCGTTAAGGTGATCCACAAATTTAACCAGCTCATCTCTACCATGTGCCCAAATTAAGAATGTGTCATCCACATACATTGACCACCACTCAGGTTTTGAATGTGTCATGGATAGATATTTTTGTTCAAATTTTTCCATAAAGAGGTTGTCTATAATCGGTGAGAGGGGAGATCCCATGTCTACCCCACACGTTTGTTCATAAATCTCTCCTTGAAAGCTGAAAAAGGTGGATCTAAGACAAAAGCCTACTAGCTCAGTTGTTTCATGGTCAGTAAGGTTCTCAATGATTTTTATTTCCTTGTCTGTTGGCAAGGGGTTGGGGTAAGTTGTGCAGCATCACTGATGTTGTGAAAGCTTAGAAGACACCGCGCAAGATGAAGATAGCACGATAGGCAGAAAATAGTCCACTTTTTTATATTTCCATGTCACTTTTTGTACTTGTTGACCATTTCTTAGGAATATTGGTCCTTAGTGGTTAAGTCAGTTAGAAGTTAGTTAGAAGTGGACCTTGAATGTAAAGGCACAAGTCTATAAATAGAAGAATTATGCATGTAAAAAGGGGGAGTCGTGATCGTAATTGATGATCGTGGTTAAGGATATTTTTTTGATGCTATACAATGTGATATGATACTAGATCCTTTACTATTTTTTGATCTGCAGTCTGTTCTGCAGAAATAATATGATGTGATGTGGATTGACCTGAACTCCTGTTGTCTTTTTATCTTTTCCTACTTTACATTGTTACGATTCGGATGATGAATGATGAATGGATTTGCATATGAATGGTTAATGTGATGCTTTCTGCTTATGGATACTATCATCTTTCATATCTGTTTTTCCCACCGGTAGATCTGCTATAATGATGAATGCATGATGCAACGAAATGAAGGGTTCTAGTTTTGATCAAGCAAGTAGATTAGATCTAGAATTTAATCTTATGAACCTCTGATGCCCCTATCCTCCTCTATACTGCAAAAACTTGGTTCTGAGAGCTCTCCCTCAAACATCTTGGGTGAGACCTCATCCACTCTACGAGTGTTGCTAGACAGGGTAAGACCTGTCTGGGTCGATTCTCAGGGATATTGTGGCATGTTGAGTGTCGACAGAGTGTAACCCCTGTCGATTGGTTTTTTTTTGTCGAGATTGCGCCAACATGTCTCACCTCATCCACTCTACGAGTGTTGCTAGATAGGGTAAGACCTGTCTGGGTCGATTCTCAGGGAGATTGTGGCATGTTGAGTGTCGACAGAGTGTAACCCCTGTCGATTGGTTTTTTTTGGTCGAGATTGCACCAACATCGTCTATGGGAATCATCGTGAAGAGGGATACGACGTCTAGGCTCAGGAGTAGCTCATTCTCATCCAATTGTTGGTTTTTAATTTTCTCAATGAAGAAAGAGGAATCTTTGATAAAGGAGCTTGTGTTCCCTATTAGAGCTATCCTGTAAGGAATTAGGTTTAAGTCTTCAATCTGTAAAATTGTTTTTAACATGTTATAAATAGTAAATCCTTTACTAAACACATAAGATTAAATAATTAGATTAGGGTTTATATTTGTTATACTAAATGAGAATTGTTACAAAGGATTTCTCCTTGTTACTCCATACATGTATATATATTATTAGATATTCTTACAAAATATAGTAAATTGAACAAGTGTATATATAAAAATAAAAAGACTTCTAATGCTAGGTTTTTAACAACAATACAGGCCTCATTATATGTGTAACAAATTTAAATAATAACAACAAATAATAATAATAATAATAAACATCAACATATATATAAAATAAATAATAATAATTAAAAATGTCGTTATGAAAAGACACGACTCTTAATGAAAGGGTATTTCGCCAAAATATAAATAATGCGCCCTCAATTCTAATTTGGACGTATCTATCAATTTATTCATATTTTATTATCTACGGATATGTGGATTATTTCATAAATTGCTTAATTGAGAATATCCAACTATGGATGTTACAGTGGTATCAGAGCTATACAGACCTTGGACAACATTATTTACACCTTGTGTAGATTTGGGTTTCCCAAAAAAATAGGACTTTGTCCTTAAAAAATAAAAAAATAAAAAAATAAAAAAGGTAAAAGTAACCCCTCCAAAAAAAGAGGTAAAAAAAAAGAAAAGTTAAAAAGAAAAGATAAAAGTTAAAAAAAGAAGAAGGTAAGAGTGAAACCACATGTGGTTTCTTAAAGTGGGTTTGGGTTTGAATATAAAAAGTGCATAATAATAACTACAAAAAAGCAAGTGAGATTTGAACCTAGGTGGGGAAGGTAACACTTATTCCTCCCAACCACCCAATCTACTCACATTTTACAAAACTATTGGAAAAAAAAAAGAGAAGAAGAAGGAAGATTGCCATAAAAAAAGGAAGGTCAAAAAAAAGAGAAAAAAGAAAAGAAGACAAAAGTGAAGTAAAAACAAAGTCACAAACACTGGCACCTATATATTCAGAAATGAATTCACAGCTACAAACAATAGTGGACAAGTTAGAGCAGTATAAGGCGATCAATAAAAGTATACAAGTTGACGTTGAGATGCAGAAGCGGTTGAAAGAGTGGAGAGACAATGAGAATCGTCGCTTATGGAATCAAAATCGACAGCTAGAACGAACCATAAGTGATAACAAGAAAATGTTATCTGATCAAGATAAATAAATATCATGTTTAAAAATTCATAATCAAAACTTAGAAGGCGAGATCAGAAAGTCAAAAAATGACAATAAATCCCCATATGGACGCGATAATGAATTAGAAGAAGAAATAAAGCATCTAAACAAACTCATGATGGAAAAAGATGCTGAATTGGCGCAAGTCCGGATGAAGTTAGAAAATCAAGAAACAGAGTTACATCATCATAAATAGCAAAAAGAAAAACTCCAGCAGTAGTATGACGATAGTAAGAAGACACATAAGATAGAACTGACAAAAGTCAACAAGGTGTTATCAAGCAATTCCGAAGAAAATTTCAGATTAAGAAATCATAACAAAACACTAGTCACAAAAATTAAGAAGTTGAAAAGTAGTCGGAAGACAGAACAATCTACGGAAGACATTGAAAGAAAACTTCTAGATAAATAGGAAGAAAATTGTTGTATCAGAAGGGATAACGAAGATCTTAAGTAACAACTTAAGAAGTCTGAAGATGACAGAAAATCACATGTAGAAGTGATTAAGAAGTTTCAAAATGATAACATGCAATTAGAAAACAAGTTGGAAAAGATACAGAACGAAACCTTAAAACCTCAAGAGATGAAAATACAACTTTCTGCTCAGACCAATGCTAAAAAAATGACACTCGTAAAAGAAAATGACATTGTGAAAATTCCATATCGACACCCCAACCATAAAAACAGATATTCTAAAAAGTGGGAAATGTCGAAAGATAGCAATACCAATGTGATCAAATATCCTAACGATAAATCAATATGGAATGCCAACAGTCCACAACAAATCAATTTGGGATGGATTTATTCGTCCACATATTGAAAGTTGTGCTCAACTCTTAGTAGTTCGTATTGACATGTTTCATCAGCTGCGACACCACAAAAAATGACGCAGAAACATTATAAGGCTTTGAGGACAAAGCCTTTCTAAGGGAGTGGCAATGTAACAAATTTAAATAATAACAACAAATAATAATAATAATAATAAACATCAACATATATATAAAATAATTAATAATAATTAATAATTAATAATTAATAATAATAATTAATAATGTCTTTATGAAAAGACATGACTCTTAATGAAAGGGTATTCTACCAAAACATAAATAACGGGCCCTCAATTGTAATTTGGACTTATCTATCAATTTATTCATATTTTATTATCTACGGATATGTGGGTTATTTCATAAATTACTTAATTGAGAATATCCAACTATGGATGTTACAATATGATGAATATAACTAGTACATGAATCTCAATCAGAGTGTCAAGCATAGAAGCATTTTATATATCAATGAGATTATTGAAGTAAAAACTGTCAAAAACCCTATCTATATTATAACATAAAGGAATTAAATCTTTTCTTTGCAATCTAAGCAAGATGCTTAATAACAAGATTTAATATACCATAAATAAATAATAATAATAATAATTCTTTTCCTCAAAACTAGTTAACTCATTCTGAATGTTAAGAATGGTACATTAAAACAAACTTATGAACAAAGGAAAAACTAGAACTTAAATAGACTTATCGGAAACCTTCAGGAAACCTGATACGGTACTTCCTAGTTCCACCCTAACATAGATATACGAAACTATTCATAATATTTCAACCCTTGCAGACATCACCCCCAAGTTGAACCAAGTGTACTAGTAATATAGAATTAGGGTTGTTTGACGTGAATTTCTTGTCCTTAGGTAGATGTTTCCATCAAGTTCCCTTTACTCAGCATTCCAGATTTCCTTGTTTGCAAAAGCTTCCTCTTTCAGGAATTTCACCTTCCAGGCCACACAACTAGAATTAAAATCACTCTAAGTACTTAGATAGAAATCCAGGCCAGGAATTTTGAGACAAGTAGGTAGCTCTGCCTCTGCATGCTTCTTCATCTACCATTCATTCTTATCTTCTTCATGAAATTTTTAAAGGAGGGATTTCTCTCTCTTTTCTGGTTCAGAAATTATGATCAAAGAATAAATTCGAAGGAGAGGAAAAAAGATTTATTTTTATATCATAAAAATGATCATAGCCATCTCTAATGAAGAGCCAGTCCAAGGAATAAAAATAATTTCTTGGATTGTAAACATTTGGGAATAGGTAGACCCATACTTGGGGAATAAATCCACCCCAAATCAAAATTAAAAATAACTATGCACAAATACCTTAACAAGTGGAGTGTTTGGCGCGTTGGTGAAAGTGTTGGAACTTTGGGAGGAGGCAACAGGTTCAAACCCACGGGCCTCTTCTCCTGTTGCGATTTTGGTTGGCATATGTTGCGATGTTGGAGCCTTGTCTCTGGTTCTATGAGTTCATTGTACATTTCAGCATGGGTTCGAGGGCTAAGCCCTGCCCTCGACCCAATCTTTTTTCCTGAAATATAAACCAATTTAACTTTAAATATAACTTCTAATATATATGATTAAGAAACATTGACGGGAATCCTGGACAAGCGGATAGTGTGGAGACTTTGGCAGAGGATAGTTCAGGGGTTCAATTTCCCTTGACCACCATAATTTTGGTAAACAGAATACCTAGATGGCCAAGTAGATTGCCACATGATAGCATTCGATTGGCCCATTTGGCTTCCACCTATGTAATCAACCCACCACTTGTCATCCTATAATAGGTCCATGTAACCTACCAACTTAGCACCTCCAACTAGACTGCAACCTTCCAAGTGGCACTCTGAGAGTGTGCCACATCAACTTTGTATAGGACATGTGTCACCCTTATAATGGTGCCATGTGACACCCCCTTTTTCCAAATTTTACCTATTTTGTTAAAAGTTCAGAACGTGATAACTTTCACGTCTGGAGTTTGTTTGAGGTGAAACAAACGTTGTTGAAAATATCTCATTGATCTCTACAAAATTGTAAGATTCTGTTCGCAATTTAAAGACTTTACTTTCGATCTATCTTGGATATCCTCCTAGATCAACCATGGTTTACCTAAGTAAATCATAGTCAACCAGACTAACACATGATCAACCATGGTTGTCTATAGACAAGAAAACTCATGGTCAACCATACCTAACCGAACTCAACCATAGACAAACATAATCAAACATGATTAGCCATAGTTAAGCATAGTCAATAATAGAAAACCATGGTGAAATGGTGAACCAAAGACAACTATATAGAACCATGGTTAAACATCCTCAACCATAGTCAAACATCAAGAACCATGGTCAAACATGGACAACCATGGTAAAAAATGGCCAAACCATGATTAACCAAAGTCAACCATAGTCAACATGGTATCCATATTTAAACATGGCCAAACATATTTGACCATAGTCAACCAAAAACAAACATAGTTAATCATAAACAAACATGGTCAACCACGATCATCCAAGTTTATTGAATGTCCACCATGCAAAACACGATCAACTATGGTCAAATATGTTGAATCATAATAAAACAGTTTCAACACTATCAAGTGTAGTCAATAATGGTCAATTAAATTTCAACTATAGTTAACCATTTTTAACCTTAAGCAACTGTACTCAACCATGGTTAACTACAATTAACCTTGGTCAACTAAATCAACCATAATCAAATATAGCTAACCAAATTCAAACATATTCAAGCAAGGACCAAAATTAAATATGCTTAGCCATTGTTAATATTATTCAAATATTTTCAACCACAGTCAACCTTGATTGACCTAATTTTATCATAGTCAACCATAGTTGGTATAATTTAATCATAGTCAACCTTAGTAACACATGATCAACCATGCTCAACCATACCCTATTAAACTCAACAATGGACAAACAAAATCGAACATGATTATTCATAGTCAAGCATGATCAATAATAGTAAACCATTCTTGCTATGCTCAACCATAGTTCCATGGAGTAGTATAATTAGTCGACAATTTCACCCGGATTTTTTGTTCTCTGGTGATCCTCTGTTAAACCACTCCATTTCCTGACACTGCCCAATTTATTGTTTCCAGTGGCTATATTCTTGGACAACAACACCATAGACATTAGCATTAACATTGGGTCTCTCTCAATTGGCACCCTTTCCAAAAAACAAGTCTAAATTTTGAAATTTCAAATTTCAAATTCCTGCTCTAGCCTCTCCATGAATACATGTGGCTTCTTCCTTCATAGGTGATAGAATCGTAACCATTACAATAAAACAAAAAATAGTAGCTGGTGAAGTCATGGTGATTCGATCTCGAGGCGTCCAGGTAGAAGGGTTCTTGCTCTGCTTTATTCTAAATAGGTGGAGTTGGAAACGGTTCTTAGATGAGGATATTTTCTCTGCTATAAATTGAACACTTGGCACTGAATCTTGGATGAGAACCTATGCCCTGCAATAAATAGGGGAGTTAGCACCACTTCTGGGGTTTGTTGAATATTGCTTGTTGAATATCCAGTTGTGACATGCAGGAGTTGTTGGTGTAACATTTGTTTTGTCAAATTATCATTTTTAATTTGTTGAACGTTGTTTAAATTTCGATAAGCTCATCTTAACTCAAATCCGGTGAGGTCCTCATACAATTACAAGAACGCTTATAATACTTTCTGCAATTTAGCATTACGCTTGGCAGATTCAAAAAATTATATGCAATGCTTAGCTTAATTGGATTGTTTAAATAGGTTTAATATGATTGTATTAACTTGTTATGCATTTTTATGCATATTTATGAATTAGAAAGAGTTTATGCTCATATTGGATTTGAATTCTCCATATTATATATATATATATATATTAAATATCAATTTTATAAACCAAATTTTTTTTCCACATTGAATAAAATAAAAAATAAAATAAAAACATAAATATAATCCAAATTAAAAAAACACATCATATTTTAATGAGTAAAAATTAAATTATATGTAAATATTATTTTTTAATTAGATAAATAAAATATACATTAAATCTAGACATCATACACATCATATTTTAATAAATAAAAATTAAATTCAATGCATTATTACTTTGTATGTATATGTAAATATTATTTTTTAATTAAATAAATAAAATTTATATTAAATCATAAAATGTCATGTTTAGTTAACTTTACCTTTCTTAGTAGAAATGGTGTAAATGGCAATGAAGGATAATAATTATGGATAAAAAAAGAATTAAATGTTAATAATGTGGAGAGATTAATAAGTAATTATGGATGAAAAAGAATTAAATGTTCATAATGTAGAGAGATTAATGAGTAAAGGTGACAATTTCTAAAACTTTTATTTTATTTTTTGTTTGAAGATATCCATGATTGTACTAGGATATATAAAAGAAAATAGTGGAGGTTAAGTTTCTTACAAGCTTTTTGAGCATAGGAACAAGAATTTAAAGTAAACCAAGTATTATCTTTTTTAAGGCCAGATAGACTAAAGGTGGTCTCAATATACATTAATCATCATCATCATCATCGTTGTAAGAAATTATGTGTGATTTTTGTTTTTTAATATATATATATATGGTGGTGGTGGTGGTGGTCACTATAGACCAACTTTATTACGATATAAAGATCATAAATTGTAATATTATTTGTCAAATATTCTATAAACTTGTCATATTTCAAAGCTATAACCATTAAATCACTTATTTAACATGATGGTTAATTATGTTAATTATTTGATTAAATATTTTTAAAATTTATGAATTTATTTAAATTTTATTAATTTTTTAAATATAAAAATAGTTGCAATGTTTATCCTTATGATATAATAAATATTCTTAGAATTTATAAATATTTTTAAATTATATTAATTTTTACAAATATAAAATATTTGTTATGGTGGGATTCAATAATGTTTGGGTTTGGGATGAAAGGATTATTGGATACAAATAGTATGTAAAGATAAGATAAAAGAAGCTAATACATTGATTTTTGAGATAATATAGAATATATTTCAAAAAAATAAGTTTGTGTTTGGTTTAACTAAAGTATATACAATGTATAGAATATCTTCAAGGGAAGAATAAGATTTTTTTTAAATTTAGTAAAAACATTTAAGTAAAAATATTCATAGTTTTTGAATTTGAGTTCGCATAAGAATATAATGTTTAAATATAATAATAATAAAAGTAAAAAATTGTTCATACAAAAACTAATAATACTAAAAAAAGTCATAAAATATAAATATTATAACACTCTCGTAAATCTATTTTAAATTTGAATTTATAAACGGTTAAGGAATTTTTGTAATGGAAGAATATTTTTTTCTATCATTTAAAATGAGAAATTAAGTTTGTTATATTCTCATTATATATATACTCGGAATATATTTATATTTACATTATAACTATAATTTTATACAAATATTATAATTATATTGCTTTTGGAAAAAAAAATTATTTCTCTATAATATTTTTATGGTCTATATTGATATATTTATATTTAGCATTATAGTATTGTAATTATTATTTATGTTTTTGCATTTTATTATTTTCTTATTATTTATTTTCTTCATCATAATATAATATACTGTTATTTTATAAATTTTCATACCTTCCTAATATATTGTTATTTTATAAATTTTCATATCTTCATAATATATTGTTATTTTATAAATTTCCATACCTTATTCTGCATTATATAAAGAATGGTATTGTTTTTTATTTATAGTTATGAGTTCAAGTTTATGAAGTTGAATGACATTATAGGTCACCTAAATCCATTTTAAATAATATTTAAAATTCAGGTTAAAATTCTTTTTTACATGTATGCATGTTCATTTAATTCATCGTATTTGATTTGAAAAACACACCTAAAATTGTATTTCTACAAATCTATATATGGGTAAGTTGTGATTTCTAGTTTTATGAAGCTTAATAAAACAATAACCGCACCTAAAATTGTATTTGTACATATCATATATATTACATGTAAGCTCCTGCATCCGCATCCCGTTTCAGCGGGCCAACTGTTCATCTTCTTCATCCATTCAGCTGTCGACGGTTCATTTGGTTTGGCAACCATTTTCTTGTTGGGAGCTTTTGGAGTGGTCCATCACCTAGATTTGTGGAACTTTTGACACATAGCCATCAAAAGCTTGATGGAAGCTTGGGTATTTAAAACCCCTGTTGGTCCCCAAGCTCACGACCTCAATCCCCTTCAGTTTTACACCATCTAGAAAGAGGAAGCAGAGCTTGGAAGAACCGTACAGGATGCTAAAGGTTTGTGGAACAGGGAAATCTTCTACAGCAAGATAAGTAGCATCAATGGCTGGAGGTATGATCTATTGGTATTTCTATTTCAATTCTGTTTAGGAGTTTTATTCTGCATTTGTTCAGAATCATAATTTTAAGCTAACAGTTGGTATCAGAGTAGTTATCTCTGCCTTGGTGTTCTGTATGTAGTTGCCACTGTAGGGTTTTCTCTGTTTGTCTGCATTGGATATGAATGGTTGAAATCCTGATACTTCAACTTATCGTTTTCCTTTGCGATTGGGATTGCTTTTCCTGCCATTGCATGTTCCAACATTTTTGTATGCATTCCATATTATATGTGTTTGATGTTCTTCACAGATCCAATAATTGGGTATGTATATATGGTCATTGTGTGTATTTTTATAATCATTTCAGATCTGCGATAAGCGTGAATGAATTTTCCAATCGTTGTATTTGAATCATTCCATATATGAATTAGGCATGAGTGTAATTCCAGTCGTTGTATGCATTTGATGAATCACTTTAGATCTGCATGGGGTGTGTATATATTTCCACCATGTGACTACGTTTTTTATTTGTAGACTACATGTGATCTATTGCCTACATTTTGATTGTAAAACTTCAGATTCAAATGTTCTGTGTTTTTACACTGCGTTGTTTTATTATAAGATACATATCTCTAACATCTTCCATGATTTCCTTTAGTTTGCATTCAAAATGCATGGTTTTTATTATGATGTACAGATCTAAAATAAATAGATTGGAAACATCCATATTTTAAGAATTTAAATATTGTAATTTGAATTTTTAAAATTCCATCAAAATCGCATTTGAAAACCATAAAAACCATTTGGAACTCCACGACATGGTCTTAACAGCTATGCGGAAGAATGGATATTTCAAGAGCCTGTTTGTATGTATTTTTTTTTGTATCTGCTGGTTGAATTCTAAGGAGGCTGGGCGGCTTCAATCAATGGAGTCGATCCCATGCCAAACATTCCAGTTTTTTATTTTAGGCAAACCCAAGCGGCCTATTTTGGTGATTGACATGACAGTTTCACTTACATTTTTTTGCCAGGATTACTTAGACCAAACATGTCTATAATACCCTGCTATTTTTCTCATCATTGTTTTTGAAAAGCTTGCCATTGATCTGGGATTTTTGTGATTGTGGTCAAGTGCTGCAAATAACTGCTCAAATATCCCTTATTTTGTACTAAGTTCCTGGTGTTTTTTCAGTAAATTATGTATCAAAGACTTATTGGGAAAAGGGCTTCATTGAGTCACTGGTTGATTATTTATTTTATATGAAAGTAATGGATTTTATATTCCAAAATTTCTTAGCTTGCCCACATTTAGTTCTGTTCATCTGAAGCTTGCTTTGTTACACTAAACAGCAATAATGTCTAGTGATCTATATGATATTTAATTAGAGAATAGCCATAGCATCTCTAATTAATTAATATTATATTTTTTTGTTTAGGATCACATAAATAAAGTTTAGACGTTAATTGTAATTAATTATACTAAATATAATAAATTTTATCCCACAGGAATTTTTATTATATTTATGTAATTAATTAGGATAAAATATTGAATTATTCATAACTTACCCACAGGAATTATGAATTAATAGTTTTATCATGAAGCATATTTGAATCTGCTTGAATTAAAAATTTAGCCCACCGGCAATTTTTATGTCATTAGATTCAATCTTAGAGCATGAAATTACATTGGTAAAACATGAAATTTTATTTGGTCTCAATTTTAACGTAAGCATGTGATCTTTATTTTTATGCAGTTGTACAACCTGCAAATTTCTCTGAAATTCGTTGTGATATCCCTGAACTTAAGGGAGATAACTATAAGGTCTGGAAGGAGAGAATTCTCCTTCATTTGGGATGGATGGACATAGATTATGCTATTAGGAAAGATGAACCACCAGCACTCACCAATACCAGCACTGCAACGGACATCACGCTTTATGAGCGATGGGAGCAATCTAATCGTTTGAGCATGATGTTCATTAAGACTAAAATTTCAGCCGGTATTCGTGGTTCAGTTGATCAGTATGAAAGGGTCTGAGATTTGCTGAAAGACATTGATGATCAATTCGTCACTTCAGACAAGGCACTAGCAAGCACCCTAATCATGAATTTCTCATCCCTAAGGCTCACCAGTGTGAAAGGTGTGCGCGAGCACATCATGCAAATGAGGGACACTGTAGCTCAATTGAAGAAACTCGAGGTTGAAATATCCGAGTCTTTCCTGGTGCACTACATCCTGAACACCCTTCCGCACCAATATGGACCTTTCAAAATCTCATACAACACACATAAGGATAAATGGTCCATAAATGAACTCATGACCATGTGTGTTCAAGAGGAAGAAAGACTGGTGATGGGACTGGGAGAAAGTGCAATGATGGCAACGCACAGGAAGGGCAAATCTCAAGCCAATAAGAAAGGGAAAGGTAAAGTACCTCCCCAAACTGATATTAAGAAGGTTTCCAAGTGTTTCTTCTGTAAACAGAAGGGACACGTGAAGAAGGAATGCGAAAAATTTCAGAAATGGCTTGCGGACAAAGGTAATGCAATCTCGTTTGTTTGTTATGAATCTAATATGGTTAATGTCGATATTAACACTTGGTGGATTGATTCTGGATCAACAAATCACATTTTGAATTCCTCACAGGGTTTGCAAAACCTAAGGAAGCCAGTGGGAAGTGAGCAAAGCATCTTATCAGGAAACAAGATGGGCTCGCATGTGGAAGCTATATGAACATGCTATTTAACTTTAGGTAGTGGATTTGTTTTAGAATTAGAAAAGGTCTTTTATGTTCCGAGTTTTTCTAGAAACTTGATTTCAGTTTCAAGACTTGTACCTTTTGGATATTCCTTTAATTTTTCAGAAACATCTGTCAGTTTATTTTATAAATCTGATTATGTTGGGAATGGTATTTTTTCTAATGATCTTTACTGCATTAATTTACAAAACAATGTCACTTATGATTCAATGCATGTTCACACTGGCACTAAAAGATGTGTTATTAATGAAGATTCCTCTAAATTATGGCACCAGAGGTTAGGTCATATCTCCATAGAAAGAATTAAAAGATTGGTAAATGAAGGAGTACTTAATACTCTGGATTTCACTGATTTTGAGACTTGTGTGGATTGCATAAAAGGAAAGCAGACCAACAAGTCAAAGAAAGGTGCCAATAGGAGTTCGGACATATTAGAGATCATACATACTGATATATGTAGTCCAGAGATGGACTCACATGGTCAGAGATACTTCATCTCTTTTATAGATGATTACTCATGATATATGTATCTCTGCATGCTTCATAATAAGAACAAATCATTAGATGCCTTTAAGATATTTAAGGCTGAAGTAGAGAAACAATGCGGCAAGCAAATTAAGATCGTGAGATCAGATAGAGGTGGAGAATATTATGGTAGATACACAGAAGATGGACAAGCACCTGGGCCATTCGCTAAATTTCTTCAAGAGCTTGGGATTGTTGCCCAATACACCATGCCTAATTCACCCGACCAGAATGGTGTAGCAGAAAGAAGAAACCGAACTTTATTGGACATGGTGCGGAGTATGCTTAGCAGCTCCAATATTCCTAAATCCTTCTGGACTGAAGCACTTAATATGGCAATGTATATATTAAACTGAGTTCCAACCAAGGCCGTTCCTAAAATGCCATTTGAATTATTGAAAGGTTGGAAACCGAGTTTGTGACATATGCGTGTTTGGGGATGCCCGTCTGAGGTGAGAATATATAATCCACAAGAAAAGAAGCTGGACCCAAGGACCATTAGTGGGTATTTCATTAGATATGCTGAAAGGTATAAAGGTTACAAATTTTACTGTCCATCTCACAGCACTAGGATTGTGGAATCAAGAAATGCAAAATTTCTTGAAAATGACTTGATCAGTGGGAGCGATCTAACCAGGAACATAGTTTTCGAGAAGGATCATTCAGAATCTCAACCTTCCACCTCAAGTGATAGATTGGTTATTGTTCACAGCACCCCTCAAGTACAAACTGGTGTTGAACAACCAATTGTTGAAGTTCCACAAGCTGCTAACGGCATTCTAGTAGATCAAGTAGTTCAAGAGTTTCCAAACACTTTTGAACAACGAGTTGAACCACATCTTTCTCAAGAAGATAGTGATACAATATTGAGAAGATCTACTAGACCAAGGAGGTCAGCAATTCCTGATGATTATGTTGTGTATCTGTAAGAATCTGACTTTAACGTTGGAGCCGAAAATGATCCCAAGTCCTTTTCACAAGCCATGAATTGCAAAGAATCAGAATTATGGTACGATGCCATGAAGGAAGAGATGAATTCTATAAAGAGTAACGAAGTCTGGGATCTTGTTGAGTTGCCTAATGGTGCAAAATCCATTGGATGTAAATGGGTCTTTAAGACAAAGAAAGACTCATTGGGAAACATTGAGAGATACAAGGCTAGACTTGTTTCTAAAGGATTCACTCATAAAGAAGGAATCGACTACACGGAGACTTTCTCTCCTGTATCTAAGAAAGATTCCTTGCTCATTATTATGGCATTAGTAGCCCATTTCGACTTGGAGTTGCATCAAATGGATGTGAAAACGGCTTTTCTAAATGGAGATCTAGAGGAGGAGGTTTACATGAAACAACCTGAAGGATTCCCCTCTAGTGATGGTGAGAAATTGGTTTGCAAGCTCAAGAAATCCTTATACGGTTTAAAACAAGCATCCCGCCAATGGTATTTGAAATTCCACAATGTAATTTCTTCTTTTGGTTTTGCAGAAAACATTATGGATCAATGTATATACCTGAAAGTTAGTGGGAGTAAAATTTGTTTTCTTGTTTTATATGTGGATGGCATTTTGCTAGCAACCAATGATAAGGGTATGTTGCATGAAGTGAAACAATTCCTCTCCAAAAATTTTGATATGAAGGATATGGGTGAGGCATCTTATGTCATTGGCACTAAGATCCATAGAGATAGATTTCGACGCCTCTTAGGTCTGTCTCAGGAAACCTATATTAATAAAATTTTAGAGAGATTTCGGATGAAGGATTGTTCACCTAGTATAGCTCCCATTGTGAAGGGTGATAGGTTCAATTTGAACCAATGCCCGAAGAACAACCTTGAAAGGGAAAAAATGAAGAGCATTCCATATGCTTCTGCTGTCGGAAGCCTAATGTATGCTCAGGTCTGCACAAGACCTGACATTGCATTTGTTGTGGGAATGTTGGGACGATATCAGAGTAATCCGGGTATAGACCACTGGAGAGCTGCAAAGAAAGTAATGAGGTATCTTCAAGGAACTAAAGACTACATGCTTATGTATAGACGGACGGACAATTTGGAAGTAATTGGCTACTCAGATTCTGACTTTGCTAGATGTGTTGATTCACGCAAATCAACATCAGGATACATTTTTATGATGGCCGGTGGAGCTGTATCATGGAGGAGTGCCAAGCAGACCTTGATTGCCACTTCCACTATGGAAGCCCAGTTTGTCTCCTGTTTTGAGGCTACTTTACATGGTGTATGGCTTAAGAGTTTCATTTCTGGGCTTAGAATTATGGATTCTATCTCTAAGCCATTGAGAATGTATTGCGACAATTCAGCTGTTGTTTTTATGGCTAAAAACAACAAAAGTGGGAGTCGAAATAAACACATCGACATTAAGTATTTAGCCATCAGGGAACGTGTTAAAGCAAAGAAAGTGGTAATTGAGCACGTCAACACTGAGTTGATGATTGCTGATCCTTTGACTAAGGGCATGCCACCATTTAAATTCAAGGATCATGTACTGAATATGGGACTTGGTTCCATTATGTAGTTTCTCATTGTATGGACAATGTTATTTTTAATGAAATTCTTAATTGCTGTTTTTTCTCATACATATGTGCACCTTAATTTAATTTGAGAAAATTCATCTATGAGGACCAAGAATGAACATAAGGTTTATTCATTAAAAAAAATTTGCCACATGAATTAAAATAGCAATAAATACATAGTAATACATGGAAGGTAATAATTGTCATAAGAGGACTTATCGCCATGATTCTTGTATCTATTACTTAATACAGATTGTCAATAGGTTTTAAGATGAGACATTAAGTTTGGAAGTATGGACCAAGTGGGAGAATGTAATCTCCCACATCCGCATCCATTCAGCGGGCCGACTGTTCATCTTCTCCATCCATCTAGCTGCCGACGGTTCATTTGGTTTGGCAACCGTTTTCTTGTTGGGAGCTTTTGGAGTGGTCCATCACCTAGATTTGTGGAACTTTTGACACATAGCCATCAGAATCTTGATGGAATCTTGTCTATTTAAAACCCCTGTTGGTCCCCAAGCTCACGACCTCAATCCCCTTCAGTTTTACACCATCTAGAAAGAGGAAGCAGAGCTTGGAAGAACCGTACAAAAAGCTAAAGGTTTGTGGAACAAGGAAATCTTCTACAGCAAGACAAGTAGCATCAATGGCTGGAGGTATGATCTATTAGTATTGCTATTTCGATTTTGTTTAAGAGTTTTATTCCGCATTTGTTCAGAATCAGAATTTTAAGCTAACATTACAATTTCTAATTTTATGAAATTCAACAAAAATAAAAGCAACCAAATTTAATTTTAATAATGATTTTTTCATATTATAATGATCTAAATTAAAAACATTATTTATTTTCAATGTTAAAAATTAAATAATAATTTCATACTTCCAAATATAGATGGTGGTTAACGTCCACTGAGACCAAATTTTGGTCTATCGGACCTAGAGAAACCAATTAATTAGTTTGTTTTAAAATTGTATTCCTATGCTCAAAGAGCTTCATGAGAAGCATCCCAAGCTCACTATAATTTTGACAAGCCTAAAAGGATATGAAGGTCGGTGTTGCAACAAAGATTAGGAAACTAAGACCTAATGTGGGTGTGCGTAGAGCACTCTAAGAGGAAGTGATTTTCATCTTCGATCTCGCAGTGGTTTAACTAGGCCCCGGTATCTTTATACCGACCTCGCTTGAGCCTTAGTTGGTTTTGGCTATAATTAAAAGATAGCTTAGGAATTCTATGGTCTCCCATGTTATTAATTGGGTGCTTGTACAACAGTAGCCTAGTCATAGCTAGGCTCTCGATAGGGGGAAGACCTACTTCAATAAGGAGAATAGGATAAGGAGTATTGGTCTTAATTTTGAGGTTAAACGTTATAAAATTCTTATGGATTTGCTCAATATTTCTCCAGGATTCTCTAGAGATGCTGCAACCCCAAACCTCACATCCCTACAAGATAACGGGAGTGACTAAAGTTTCAAAGAGGAACTTATTTTTATCCCGCATCACAAGTTTTGCTGCTTTACAATTATTTTCGAGACCAAAGTAAGCTTTCCACCCTCCATTAATCCTTTTCTCAATGCTATAGTTCCAGTTGAGCTTGTGATGAATATGAATTCCTAGGTATTTGTAAGAAGACACTTCCTCCAGGTTGCTAGTGTCATACACAAAATTAGCATAAGTGTCTTTCTTGGATTTGATAATCGTAACTTTTGTTTTGTCAATGTTGACCGTCATACCCATGGTAGAGAATAAATCCTTAAGAAGTCGTAGTTTTTTATCAAGATCAGATGGACACCTTGCCAGAAAAACAATATCATCAGCATAGAGAAGAAGGATGATAACTATTCCAGCTAAGAACGTGCCAGCACAACCTACTTCTTCTAAAAAACCTTCTAGCTTATCGATATAAATTTCAAATAGGGTGGGGGAGAGGGGGAAACCTTGTTTAACTCCGATTTTACACTTAATATCTCTCAACCATCCCTCGTTTCTCTTAAAATTGGCGATCACATTCTCGTATAACCTTATTGTGGCAGCTCTCAACTCAAAAGGAACCTTTAGCTCATTTAATATATTCCATAGGTTATTTCGTAGTCCATAATAACTAACCTTCATTGTCATGATTACATATTTTTACTAAAAAAAATATTTTTACTAAAAATGGTAAACTAACTTGTTACAACATTTTATGATTTTTTTTTAAATCATGTATAAAATATAATTTTTATTTATGATAAAAAATAATATTTACATATATTTACATAATAATGATGATGATGATGAATGTCCACTGAGACCAAACTTTGGTCTATCAGACCTAAAGAAATCAATTAATTAGTTTGTTTTAAAATTGTATCTTATGCTCAAAGAGCTTGGTGAGAAGCGTCCCAAGCTCATTATAATTTTGACAAGTTAAAAGGCTAGGAAGGTCGGTGTTACAAAAAAGATGATGAAACTGAGATCTTATGTGGTTGTACGCAGGGAACTATAAGAGGAAGTGATTTTCATCTTCAATATTCCTATTCTCATAGAGATGGCAGATCCTTTCCACCCATGGTGTTTTAGGAACTATCTAATGACATGTTTCACTATGGAGCTCATGGGAGTTCGTTCTTATCTTGGCTATATTTTTTTTTTCTTTGAACCGGTTAAAACAGAGAGATACTTTTGATCTTCTAGAGTAAGGTTGATGGCCTCCTTATAATATATTAATTTTATTTTAGCCTCTAAATCTTTCTCACACCACTATTTCTCTTTAAACTTAGAAGTAACAATATTTTTAATGTTATTAATATTTTGGCAATATTTTCGTCAATCTCCCAGTGGTTTAACCAGGCCCTCGTATCTTTATACCAACATCGCTTGAGCCTAAGGTGGTTTTGGATGGAATTAAAAGCTAGCTTAGGAAGTCTATGGTCTCCCATGTTATTGATTTTGTACTTGTACAACAGGAGCCTAATCATAGCTAGGCTCTCTATAGGGAAAATACCTACTTCTATAATGAGAATAGGATATGGTGTATTTCTTTTAATTTTGAGGTTATATGTTATAAAACACTTTTGGATTTGTTCAATAATTCTCTAAGATTCTCTAGAGATGCTACAACCCCAAACCTCACATCCATATAAGATAACAGGAGTGACTAAAGTTTCAAAGAGGAACTTCTTTTTATCCCACATCACAAGGTTTGCTTCTTTACGATTATTTTCAAGACCAAAGTAAGCTTCCCACCCTCCATTAATCCTTTTCTCAATGCTATAGTTCCAGTTGAGCTTGTGATGAATATCAATTCCTAGGTATTTGTAAGAAGACACTTCCTCCAGGTTGCTATTGTCATACACAAAATTAGTGTAAGTGTCCTTCTTGGATTTGATAATCATAACTTTTGTTTTGTCAGTGTTTACAGTCATACCCATGATAGAGCATAAACCCTTAAGAAGTCATAGTTGTTTATCAAGATCAGATGGACACCTTGCAAGAAGAACAATATCGTCAGCATACAGAAGAAGGATGATGACTATTCCAGCTAAGAACATGCCAGCACAACCTACTTCTTCTAAACAACCTTCTAGCTTATCGATGTAAATGCCAAATAGGGTAGGGGAGATATTGCACTTAATATCTGTTAGAATAGTAGAGTCAATTTAAACTAGTTAACCTATCTAAGAAACCAACAACATATCATAAAAGATAAGAACAAGAAAATAAAAGGACAAGAGAACACCGATATATGTGGTTCACCCTAATGGGTTACATCCACTAGAAGGTAGTCTCCTATTATCTCCAAAATGTCTTCTCTAATATTACAAGAGAGCAAAGCACAAATACCCCAAAGAATATAGATGATGTACAATAGTGTCACAATAGTACCACTACTACATCAAGAATACATTATATGTATAGACTCACTTGACCCTATTATATACTAAGATATGAGGAGGAATTACTCTCACATATTGCATGTGGGATAATATAATTCTCCAAAATAACATCTCTTAATACAATACCATGGAAAAATACTCTACACAAGTAAATACAACACCATATAACTATGGGTTAAATGTATTACTCTTTTACATAAGATTGTAGACAACTTCTGACATAATACAAAGACATTATTACCTTCCAAGGAATATAATATATTCCAACACTCCCCCTTAATAATGGCTGGGAGAAGGGCCCATACTAACACTAAGGAAGGAAGGAGTCATTAGTGCTCCCCCTTGATGACAACTTCCAGAAGAACCAAAGCTGCAAATAAGAAGAACACTTTGACTGATGGAATTTGACGATGAACAACCGCTTCTCACTGAATCATGAAAGTGCACACGAACCAGGATGTACGATGAAATATCCAACAATAAAATGCTGAGAACATGTGACGAAATCCAATCGCAAGATGCCCAGATCACCACAAGAATCATCACAACCATATATGATAGTTGAAGAACTCTAATATAACATCCACACCAGTGTACAGATACCTTCTGATGGCCGATACAATAGAACGTGTGGCTAAGAGCACCACAACAGTGTACAAAAAGAACACAGATGTCCAATACACATGCGGATAGCAGACATTCTTCCAATCAAGGTGCAATATAAATATTTGTAGAAGACCTCAAACATCAAAGAAACAAGAACCCAATGGTCTATACATCGAAAATGATATCATATAGATGAACATCATGACTTTAACAGTAGAAGATGGTGCTTCATTATTCCTGGAATAAGGTGAAATCCTAAACAGAGAACTTATCTACATAAGAACATTCAAGATTAAAGCATATAAAGATCATAAAACAAAATTGCTCATACAGAAATGAAAATGTTTATATGCCAAAGGTTAGCAAACATCATATAAAGAAATGGCAACATAATATGATCAAATAAAAGATTAACTTGCTCATTAAGGAAAATGAAGTTACTTTTACACATTAAGTGTCAGCCACAACATATAAATAGTGAGCCAAAGATTTCACTTAAATATATGAAAAATTAATCATCAAGCAACTAATCTGAAGCATAGGTGCATTTCTTATTAGTATGGTGTTACTATGCAAGAGATGAATGCCCTAAAAATGTCAATGCTTCCATATAGGAATGTTAGAGACAAGTAGGAACAAGATAACCTCTGCAATCATAAGAAATAAATAAAGAAGCATCACCAGTCATATGTTTAGATGCATCAAAATCCATTATCCATTCCACGTTAGAAGAATAATTATTAGGCAAAACAATAGATGCACATAAAGCTACTTGAGAGTCATGAGAAGTTTTCTTTTTAGCTTTAGCCATTAAACGTTTTGTTTTAAAACAAATCTTTTCAGGATGGTTAGTTTTACCACAATGTTTACAAGGATCATACGCTTTCTTCTATTTTCTATTTTCATTAGAAGCATGAGAAGCATGTCCAGAATTAGTATTAGAAGGATTAGAACCTTTAGCATTATTAAAAAATTTCTTATGATTCTTATTAAGTGCAGTTAGAGCTTTATTAGGTGTGACTTGTCCTGAAACAATTAACCGTTCTTGCTCATTGATCAATCCTTTACAAAAATCATCAAAAGTTTGCTTTGTAGTACTTTGAGACAATTCTAGAGCTCTATTTCTAGTTTGGATGAACATATCAAAACAAGATGGCATTTTACGTTCTACAAGAATAATAAGAGCAGTGTCAGTTTTCCTATAATCTTTACCACAACTATTTAATTTCTCATTTAAAGGTTTCAATTCAGCAAGATATAACTCAACTCTTTCAAATTCAGCAGGTTCAAGGTCAAAGATCTTCTTTTCAAGATAATATGCAGAAACATCATCAGATTTATAAAATAAAGAGGAAAGAATTTTCCATACCTGAATCGAGCTATCTTCTGCCTCAATACTTACCTGAAGACTATCTGCAATAGTTTGACTAAGGAGCCCCCTTGCTTGATCACTTTTAGCTTCCCATATAGCCAAATCATCAACAGCAGTAGGTGTCTTGTGTTCATCATTAACTAGCCTCCAAAGATTCTTACTCCTGAGAACATCAATCATCTTTCTCTTCTAGGCAAGATAGTTAGAACCAACTAATTCAGGAACAAAAGCTACTTCAGAAGTCATAATGAGTGAAATTTTGTCAAGAAATAAGAAACCCTAATACTGAAAAATGACAAAAAAACAGTGAAGAACTTGAATACAGTTACACTTTACTGATCTGAATCTGCAAAAGCATAGTTAGAAACACAGTAAAGAAAAGAGGAGAAACTTTCACTTACAACCCTGTGAAAAAAAAGTGCCTAGAAAATCCTAGCCTTCTGTTTTGGTCACGTAGGGGTTATAATAAAAAATCCGGTAAGAAATGACTAAGTTACAACCCTTTTTTATAATTGTCGTTTTTATTACCGAAAGGAAGCCTAGAAATGCCCAGATGTTTGTTCTGGTCACACATGTTGATTCAGAATGGCTGTTCCAATTCCAAAAATAGGTTATAATAAAAAATCCGGTAAGAAATGACCAAGTTACGACCCTTTTGTATAACTGTCGTTTTTATTACTGAAAGGAAGCCCAGAAATACCCAGTTTTTTGTTCTGGTCGCTTGGGGGGATCTAGAATGGCTTTTCCAATTCCAAAAATATGTTCTAATAAAAAAACTGGTAAAAACTAACCAAGTTACGACCCTTTTTATAACTGACGTTTTTATAATCGGAAGAAACATCTCCTTCAGGAGAGCCCCGAAATCATGTAGATATACAGAAAAAACATCAAGAAACCCTTGAAATAATTCTGCAAAAATATTACACAACAAGTTAGGGTTAGGGTAAACAAATGTAAAAATATGCCTAGATCTGAAGAGAAGCCTAATGGCTACCAAATAGAAAGCAAATCTACAACAAAATGGCAATGCCCAAATGATAATCGTTATTGATTGAAAGCTGTAGAAGGTACTAGATCATAGCAACCCACTCTGATACCATGCTAGAATAGTAGAGTCAAGCTAAACTAGTTAACATATCTAAGCAACCAAGAGCATATCATAAAAGATAAGAACATGAAAAGAAAAAGACAAGAAAACACCGATATGCGTGGTTAACCCTAATGGGTTAGAGTCCACGAGAAGGTAGTCTTCTATTATCTCCAGAATGTCTTCTCCAATCTTACAAGAGAGCAAAGCACCAGTACCCCAAAGAATATAGATTATGTACAATAGTGTCACAATAGTACCACTACTACATCAAGAATACATTATATGTATAGACTCACTTGACCCTATTATATACTAAGAGATGAGGAGGAAATACTCTCACATATTGCATGTGGGATAATATAATTCTCCAAAATAACATCTCTTAATACAATACCATGGACAAATACTCTACACAAGTAAATACAACACAATATAACTATGGGTTAAATGTTTACTCTTTTACATAAGATTGTAGACAACTTCCGACGTAATACAAAGACATTTTACCTTCGAAGGAATATAATATATTCCAACAATATCTATCGACCACCCCTAGTTTCTCTTAAACTTGGCAATTACATTCTCGTATAACCTTATTGCAGAAGCTCTCAACTCAAAGGGAACCTTTAGCTCTTCTAATCTATTCCATAGGTTATTTCTAGGTACCATATCGAAAGCCTTTCTAAAGTCCACAAAGAAACAAAAGAGATTGGATTTATCATTACGACACTCCTCCACAATGATCCTAAGTGTAACAAGGTGGTTCGTTGTTGAGTGATGCCTTCTAAAACCTGCTTGGCCTTTAGCCCTCTTACCTTCACTTTCAAGCCATATGTTGTTCTTCTTTTCCAAAATAATACCATATAACTTGGCTAAGAGGGGGCTAATCATAATTTTCTAATAATTAGAGGCGTTATTTGTATCCCCATTTTTAAAAATAGGGATAATGAGGCTCTTAGTCCAAGGTTTAGGGAACCCTTGCTTGACTGCTTGATTGAATAGCTTATGGATGTGAGGGATGGGGATAGGACCTCCAATTTTTAAGATTTTTGTCTGGTAACCTTCAATGTCCTTAGCTTTTCCATTTGCGAGATGCTTCACCCCAACATCTGTCTCCTAATATTATTGAATTTAATTTTTATTCATATTATAATAATCTGATGTGTATTTTATTTTAGATCATAGTATGTTTTTATTCAAAATAATAAAATAATATAAATTTGATTTCTAAAAATGATATTAAAAAATAAAAAATATATGTATAATATGAAGTATTCAAACTAAGAATGAATTAAAACTCTTTCTATTTCACAAATATAAAATAAAGTATAGAACAATTAGACTAAACCCATTTAAACATCCTAAGCACGACAATGGAGAGTCCAACAAATTAAAAATTAATAATTTGATCAAACAAGCTCTGCACCATCAACAACTCCTGGATATCACAACTGAATATTGAACCACCTTGCATGTCACAATTGAAGATTCAACCATCCCGGTGCCAAGTCTCCTATTTATAGCATAGTTGATCTCCTCATCCAAGAACCATGGCCAACTCATGTTTAGAACATAGCATAGCAAGAGCCCGTCCACGTGGACGCATTGAGATCAACTCACCATGGCTTCATCCTGTACTATTTTTTTGTTATTGTAATGGTTGTGATTCTATCTGAAGGCATAAGCCACCGGTATTCATGAAGAGGATAGAGCAAGCATTAAAATTTGAAATTCAAATTTCAAAATTGAGACTTGTTTTTTTTGGGAAACAGTGTTAATGTTAATGTCTCTGGTCTTGTTGTCCAAGACAATGTGGGGAAAGGAAGTGGTCTCTCATTCCATTGTACCATCGCCAATAATATTATTAAAGCTATATATATTCAAGAAAAGTTACCTATAGTCAAACATCACAAGTAATCCATGGTCAAATATCACGAACTTTAGTCAACTATACTACATTGTGAGTGGGCATAATGGTTAAGAGCATGTGTTTTCTCCTAGGAAGTCATAGGTTCAAATCCAAAGGAAGGTAGGGTATGTACACCTCTTGTTGGAGTAGGGTCCCGCAGCTACAGGAGAAGCTGTCATTTTGGCGGATAGATAGTTTTGGCGAAGATATAAGAGATAAGGAAAAGATACGACGCCGTAGCATGTTTCTAGCTGCAGATCAGAGCCGAAAACTGTGACTATCGAGACAGAGAAGTCAAAGAAGACGACAGTACCTAAGCGGCCGAGAGGAGAGAGCTCACCCACTGGATTAAAGGCAGCGGCCGAGAAGAGAGAGCTCACCCACTGCATTCAAGGCAGCGGCGAAAGACAAGAGGGCTCAACTACCCTCATAAAAGAAAAAGGGCAACGAGGCCAAGGTATTGAAGACAAAGGACAGAAAGGGAAGCGACGCCCAGTACCCATGGTCAACGTCGGGAAGCATGGAAGACTGCAGAGAGCTGTGATGTGACGAAAAGCAGCAGTTCGAGTACAGATAGACCGACTGTCACTAGTTAGGGTTTTGGGTTACTGTTGGGACAGGCCCACAGTGTTGTAATGGCGAGACCTTCGGGCCGCCTATAAAGGGATGTATTTTGTATTGTAAAAGGTTAGCTAGTCGGATAACCTGTAGCTATTGAGATAGCCAGTTAGTCATTGGGTCTTTTAGCTAGTCGGATAACCTGTAGCTATTGAGATAGCCAGTTAGTCTGTTAGCTCACAGTATTTTGTATTGTAATAGAGTCGAGCTCTGGTTCTGTATTCAGTCTATAGTATCTTACTGTAACCAGCAGCTGGCTCATAGAAGCATGTATGTAACAATCCACAGGGATTGACAAAGAGAGAGAGAGAGAGAATATTGTAAGAAGGCAATATAGAGAAAGAGAAGAGATCTAGGAGAGAAGGGCTCCAGGCAGTAGTGCGGAGTTACCCAGAAGATCTCTAGTTGCACAACAGGTTGCAGCAGAACTGTGTACTCTCTCAAGATATAATAAACACAGTTCTGTGGACGTAGCTTCTACCCTCGAAGTGAACCACGTAAAACCAGTGTGTTATGTGATTATTTCATGTGATTGTGTTTTACTTAGTTGATATCGGTTATCTGTTACATGAATGTTGTATATCAGTTAGTAAATGTCTGGATGTCTCATTCAGTACAGCATTATTGAAGGTTAAAGGTGGATTTACATGTATCAGGCGTCTGCATATGAGTTTATTAGTGCTTGTTCCACACAGTAATAAGTCAGTCTATTAAAGTGTTTCCAGTATACTTATTCGAATAGTAAGTATAGTTGAGGTAGAGTGTGTTGAACTGTGGAAGTTCACGTCAGAGTGTTTAATATCTTGTTGAAAGTTAGCCAAGTCATTCCACCCAATGCGATAACCTTTGGACCGTGAGGGTTGCAGTGGGCCGAACTATAGTAGATATCGCGTTGATAGTAGGCGATATCGCACCGTCAGAGGAGCTGCTGTGTGAGATAGTGCAGATCGCGGGTTAAGAGGAAGAGAGAGTTGCGCATCGCCAGAGTCGCTGCGATGCGATAAGAGTCCTTCCCCTGTCAGAACCCGCGAGGAAGAGAGACTGTGCGTCGCGGAGAGAGACCTCGTTGGCTAAGAAGAGCTGCGAGACCCCAGGATGCTACAGAACCTGGTCGAAGACACTTGAGTCTTTGGCCAACCCATTAGAATCACTTCGGGTGAGACTTCAGGCCGCTCTGCGGTCTGTCGCCGAAAGGGTCAGTGAGCCAGGGGTGTTGTTGGTACATTACAGTAAACCCGGGTCTGCCCAGAGAACCAACACCTCTATAGAGGGGTCCCTTGTCCCACAAAGAGGTCTCATGTACACCAATTGATGTCTAGCTTGGACGACCTTAAAAATATATTATTATTATTGTTATTATTATTATTATTATTATTCAATAAAAGTTATGGTGTCTAGCTTGGGGTGACCTTAAAAATTTATTATTATTATTATTATTCAATAAAAGTTACTCATAGTAAAACATTACAAGCAATCCATGGTTAAACATAGCAAACTTTAGTCAACTATCTTCAACCATGGTCAAACCAAAGCTAACCATAAACAATATTGGTGAACCTAGTTTAACTAATATCCACCTTGTCAAATGTCATTTTCAAACATGTTAATCATAATTAAACATTGTCAAACCTTCTCAACTATTATCCATAACTTTTAAACAAAGCTAACTATAATCAACCATTATTAACATTGATTAATCATAGTGAACAATGATTAACCACATTTTTCCTTATTTATTTATCTTTTTAATTATTTTTATTTTTTATATAATTATAAAAAAAATTTCACAAATCCTTCCATAGTGGTTGTCAAATAACACAATCACATTTTTAACCCAAATTTAAATTTGACTGAAAGTTACCCTTGAAATGCAATGGATATGGTTCGAAAAACAAGCCTTTGAAATCTAAATTTAACCCATCAGTCGACATTACCATCTTTGAAAAACGGTATCGGATATAGGTGATCAAAACACATTCACCTGGTCTTTATGGGTCTGTAATACGCATGAATCTGCCGCTAATTTGGATTATAATACAAATACGCACAGGCAATTGGGATTTGTTTTCGAAGAATTAAGCGCTATCAACTCTGCCCTGATCACGAGATGACTGTTAGTTCTGCTTAATCCCAAATAGGGCCACAGCGGCTTTGCTCACAATTCAATCAATCAATCCGTTTCTTGTCTAGAGTGTGCTAGACTCGTCCACATGCATGTGCCTTCAAGATACCGGAAATCCAAGTCAATCACAGGCAGTAATCTTGAACCCCACCTGTTTTCTTTTTCTTCTGTTTAAACTATAATTCCATCCCATTGAGAAGAAGCTAGGTTTCCCAGTGGGACATAAAAACCGTACATGTGTCAGCCTATTTTTTATTTGCATGTAATCCCGAATCTTTTTGTGGAAAATTTACACTAAGAAATATCTCTGTACTGCTTAATAGATGATCTGATTAAAATGGATCTTAACTAAAACCATCTCTATCGAATGAACAGATACAGGCAAGAGCTGATCGTTTTCATATATCCGCTTAATTGAAAATTGGATCTCTTTGTCACCAAGGATTCCATTCAAATCTTAGGAACAGTATTAACTATTAACTCAGCAACCATTCATCTTATCAAAACCCATCGACAATATGAAGCAGTAAAAGTGAACTTGCTACTAATGGTAGACTTTGTGCAGTTTTTGAAAAAAACAGCATTGGCTAAGAAGAACCCAATTTTAATCCAAAATAAAAATAAAACAAGATAGCTGATTGTCAGTTGTCGCTACAAAATTCATATTTGATGACGTTGCTTTGACATAATAAAAGCTTGAATGGTTCATTTCATGAACTTGTGAATGGCATCTTCGATATAAATAAATTATTTGAATTTCGTTGTCGGCAGCTTCAAGATCCACTCATTCGTCCATTGAAAATTGCAATATACTGCAACGACGTGATATGCATGTCCAAGAAAAATAATAATAAGAACAGTATTCCGGGATTGATAATCTTCAGAGCTGTTGATTTTATATATATTAACTCCGCACATTGTGCATCGTGCGTCGTGGCCATTCGTGAAGTATGGGGTTATCGGAATGTATCTGCTTAACTTTGATTAGAATGACAGTTACTGGATTCATTAAATTCGATCGAGACAGAGAGCAGACTGCACTTCTTGGCCTCATTTATTTGTCTTCACAAGACAATAAAACATTGAATGCCAGCTACTATATGCACCTTGGGTCAGGGATCACATGTCTCCATACTGTAAGGGATCACATGTCTCCATACAGTTTTCAACTATTTATATCCAGAAGGCCTGCGGTTTTTCATAAATCTTATTTGTGCAATTATCAAGTTCTCTGCTCTGCCAATCCTGCTCTCTAGCTCTATTATTCTCGAAACGGGTAGATTTTACTCTTGATTTTTAGGTCTTTGTCTGTCTCAGCCAAGCCGATAATCTGGTTTCGAATTTTACTGCAATTGAATAGAAAACTAGTTATGATGTCTTGTATAAAGAACGCTTTCATTTCCACATGTGTGCTTCTTGCCATAGTTGTGTTAGAGTGCTCAGGCTCCAAAATAGTCCTTCGTAGGTCTTTGATAGAAGGAATTACTTCGTTCCCAATGTCAGCACAAGACTTGCATGGTCATTCCTACAGCTACAATTATAACGAATTAGTCTTTGATGTGAAATCATTCGGAGCGAAGGGCGATGGAATAACAGACGATAGCAAGGTGAATTCATGTGCCAGCTCTTCAATTCTTTTGGATTTTATCCTCTTTTCTTTTCAATTAATTACTAGTAACAAAATATTGCATCAATTTCGGGTAACTTGCTACTATTGGGTGTATAACAGGCATTCGAGGCGGCCTGGCAAGCGGCCTGCAACAAAGAATCATCTGTACTTCACGTACCATCTCAGTCCCGTTTCCGAATTGATGCCCTCTCTTTCTCAGGACCCTGTCAACCCAATATCGTTTTCAAGGTATTTTTGATGGAGGAATGCCTGTTATACTATCACTTTATACTACATTACCTATACCTTTTGATGGAGGAATGCCTGGTATACTATCACTTTATATTACATTACCTATCGTTTTAAATCTAAATACATTGATTATAGCATAATTGTTGGTTATCCATATGAGTTATTATTGCTCTTAGTGATCCATTCATAGATAGATACTAGTTATTTGTATATTTTTTTATAATTGTTTATTTAGAATTTTGAATAACTGTCATAAAATCAACAGAAACCTCTTTAATCTTCTTTCTTAAATGAAAAAGCATAGAACCTAATCAGCTCCACATGTCAAATAAAAACTTCTATCAACTTAAATATATATATTAAGGTTTTGTTTTTGAAAGGTTGATGGAACTCTGATTGCACCAACGAATCCTAGGAGTTGGGATTCTTCCAATCTATTGCAATGGATATTAATTACCAAAGTTCGTGACATAACTGTAACCGGGAACGGCCTGATTGATGCACAAGGAGAGCAGTGGTGGCAGCCCAATGAGGTGAACATTTGACATGTTTGTTGTAGCTAAAACAACCTAATTTTTATTGATTAAGAAATTCATGGCACAAACTGGAATTTACTCCGCGCAGGAAAGCTATGGCAGCAGTTTGCCAGGAGTTCAACCCACGGTGAGATTCACATCCTCAAACCCTGTTTTAATTCCCTTAGAATGACTGACATGAATTATAGGCAAAACTTTTAATCTCTGGAATGTATGGTGATTAATGGCAGTCTTTGAGATTCTACGGAAGCTACAACGTTACAGTACACGGCATAACGATCATAAACAGCCCACGATGTCATCTCAAGTTTGACAGTTGCACTTCCGTTAGTGTTAGCAACGTAACGATCTCCTCTCCGGCAAATAGCCCAAACACAGATGGAATACATCTCCAAAATTCTCAACACGTCGAAATACAACATTCCTCCATTGGATGCGGTATGCAGAGCATGCTAATTAATTAATTAAATTCCTTTTGATCATGTACTCAACCTTAAATTATAAATAGATAACTGTCTTTGGGACGTGATGATTAACCTGTTTTACTCATTGCTTAAATTATAAATAGATAGCTGTCTTTTGATTAACCTGTTTTACTCATTGCTGGGATGTAAAGGTGATGACTGCATATCGATTCAAACAGGCTGTTCAAACGTCCGTGTGCACAATATCAACTGCGGTCCTGGTCACGGTATAAGGTACCTAATTATTTCAATTTCTACAAACGTTTATGGACTCTAGTAATCTCATCTCTGTTCAAATTCAAAATCACTAATGAATTGAAATTGCAAACTTTAATTATACAAGTAGATTGAGATGCCTCGGAAACTTTTCATAATACAATCTATTAAAAAAAATCTAAAATGTGGAACCCTAAGATCCTACTCCATTCCTGTAACTTTCCATGGCATTTTTAATCATTGATCTATGTTCTCTTCCGGTGTTAGAGAACACCCAGAATAAAATTTTGTTTCTTACAATGTTTTTTCATTAACAACGTCAGTATCGGAGCGCTTGGAGTGGACAGAACAAAAGCTTGTGTCTCAAACGTTACTGTTTATGACAGCACCGTCCATGACTCATTGAATGGCGTTCGGATCAAAACATGGCAGGTTTGGAGAGTTTAAAAATAAAGCACTTCGTTGAATGTTAGACAGATTCTTGTCCAAATAGATATAAATATTCCATTAGATTACAGTTTCATCATACAGTTTCATCATAGTAATAATATTTATGTTGATATATATTTAGATATTATGTTAAATTTTGAATTTGTTTGAAGTTGATTAACAAGATTAATCTTATTGTATAAAAGAGATTCATTTCATAGTGGTTTGTGTCTTGTTATGTTTAAATATATATACATATTGAATAAGATTCAAGTAACGTTATTGTATAAAAAGAGATTCATTTCATAGTGGTTTGTGTCTTGTTATGTTTAAATACATATACATATTGAATAAGATTCAAATACGCTTGATTGTATCAATCTTCCTTCACAGACCGACCACTTTACTTGTGCTAAATAGTATGATAAAATAAAATTAATCTGATCTTAACCAACATTTTTTTTTATTGTGTGCAGGGAGGAATGGGGTCTGTGAGAGGAGTGTCCTTCTCTAACATCCAAGTATCTAACGTAAAAATGCCCATAAATATCGACCAATATTACTGTGAAAGCAGGACGTGCATGAATCGAACATCGGCAGTGGCCATATCAGATGTAACTTACGAGAAAATCAGAGGGACTTACATAGACACAGCGCTACATTTGGCATGTAGCGACACTGTGCCATGCACGGAATTGAAACTGATTGACATCGAGCTCCGACCTGTATATGCCTCTGCTCGTCCGTTTTGCTGGAACGGTTATGGACAATCACAAGCTCCTCTTCAACCGGATACCACTGTTGCTTGCCTACGAACCGGAAAGCCCCTCAATAACCCTGGCCATGCACACTCAAACACAGACAACTGTTGAACTTCATTTTTGCATAAGAGAACTATATTGATCTAATACACATACATATAGTGTACAGTCAATACCTGCTCTGGGTATCATTATTGTAATTAGAATACAATGACTTTACGTATATTTTATTTGGCATATTAGGAATTCATATTTTTCAATTTGCATTATGCTCTGAAAACACCGACTGCAAAAACTATCTGTTTTCTGGTGAAAACTTGCCAATTTTGTAATATGAACTTGCATACAACTGCCACATGCGAACATCCCACAACCATTTCAAAGCTATAAACATTTACAAATAAACTAAATCTCTGAGTATCCATCGTATAAAAAAAGAGCCCAACTCTAAAATTGGTGTACAACGATCGAAGTGAAAAGTTTGATTCGGGAAAGTCAAAACGGTTTTACGAATTTGAAAACACTTGCCAACAACAAAAAGATTTGATCAAGGAATTGGCCAAATGTGGAAAGAGAGTTTGTGGTGACACTAAATCATTTTGGTAATTAGAGAAATGATTCTTATGCTCCTGTATGGGTAGGATAGTCCTTGGCATGGGGACTAGAGGGTGATGGTCATTGGAATGGTTGTAAGCTTAAGGTATGATTAGTCACTAAATGTGTTTTTTTTTTATACATTGGTTATACACATCAAAGGAGTGCTTATTTTTCTTTAGACATTGGTTATACACATTAAAGGAGTATAGTAACCTATTCTTCTATACATATGGGTTAATCTATTCTTCTATACACATGGGTTATATATAAGAGGAGGAGCACTCATCTCTTCTTTGGCTTTCTTATTAAATCATCTTTGTATATTTATTTTTGTTTTTAAAGTATAGAGCTAGAGTTTGATCCTTAAGGAGGTATTGGGTATAGGGTTTGTTGAAACCCTAAATTGTACTTGTTGAAAAGAAAGATAATAAAAGAAGCCTTCATGAAAACTAATAAGAGAACCTTGATGATGTCAAGGACTTGCTAATGTTGATTCTAGCTTTCTCTAGTGTCTTTGGTGGGTTAGGTTTTTCTTGCTTTTCCTTAGTTAGGGTTTTAAGAGCTCTCATGGTTGTATTAGTCTATGATATATATATAAAAAGTTTTAAAGTGTCCATGTATTTCATTAATTTAATATATATGTTAGGAACTTAATCTTTAGGGTTAGGCATATTATTATTATATTATTATTTAGTATTTACATTTATAAGAGAAAATGTGAATAGTAGTTGGGATTCCAAGAGATAACTTGGAATTTGGAAACCAAGGGTCATTCTCATATGTATTTATATGTAAATATCTTAGTGAGCAATGTTCAGTATATAGGTGTCATTGATGTCAAAGGTGTTCATGAATGACAAAGGAATAAACAGTGGATATGATGACAGGACAAACTCAGTGAAAGACTAAGGTAGTGATGGCATGGCATGGCATAGTTGAGGATGTGGCATGACACGTATGGTGACATGGAATATGATGGTGTCCTAATGATGATGTCATAAAATAGTGATGGCATGGCATGGCATAGTTGAGGATGTGGCATGACACATATGGTGACATGGAATATGATGGTGTCCTAATGGTGATGCCATAAAAGTTCATTTATAACAAATGCAATGGATGAGATGGACATGGATGATAAGACATCATGAATGACTAATCTGAAGACTTCCAAGACAGTGTCGAAAGTATGATGTAAACAATGGTTAATGAAACAAAGAATAGAGGTCGAGTGAAAGTAGAGATGCAATATGAATGACAAAGCTGGTTAGACAAATGAAGAGTGAAATGAATGGAAGATAGAGTATATGTAACAATCGAATAACAAAGAAACTATAACTATGAGAGCATTTATAAATTCATTATAATCAACAGCATGATGAAATTCTCTATGAATATAAATCTTCAAAACTGTTAGAAATGGTCGCAGAGGATTTTCGCAAAGAAATCGTGGAGATCTGCAAAGTTATGGTGATATCCACAATTGATCTAAAATCGACCATCACGAAGTGTTCCGCACAAGATCCAACGACTGAGGATCAGTTCCACAAAATATAGGCGGGAGGATGAAGTTCTGCAAAAGATCAAGATTGGATGGCTTATATTAGTCCCGCACTAGATCCGACAGTTAAGGATTAATTCTGATAGTTAGGCGAAAAATCCAAAGTTCCACAAAGATCAAGATCGCACGGATGAGATTAGTTCCGCCAAAAGAGATCAACAGTGTGGAATAAAAAATGTGGAAAAGGAATTACGGAAATAACGTTTAAAGATTCTATGAACCCGCAATATACATCTCGCAATCCAGAAATCGACAGTCAAGAAAACACCCGCAAAAGGTCAATGGTTCAGAATTATTGTTGCAGCTAGAAGCTTACGAAAAATTGAGATACGATTTGAGGAAATGTTATACCCCGCATCCCGCAACCTGGAGAGACTGGACAACTAAAGTTAGTTTCGCTAAACAGATCAACGGTTTAGAAAAAGAAGCGCGGAAAGTAGTTTGCAGAAAGTCGAGATACAATTTTGGAAAATGTTACATCTCGCGTCCCGCATCCTGCAATCTAAAGATCAACGCTCATGGAGAATCCCGATGGAGATCAACAGTGGGGAATCATTGAAACATAAACCTGGTGCAGAAATACAATTTCAAGAGGAAATTTGTAGAGTAGATCAATGGTTCAGAGAGATTCAAACATAAGATCAATGGCCTAGATTGATTCTGGAGAAGGAGATTGCGGAAGCACTAGAAAACGTTAAGTTGAGCTGTGGAAATGAATTCTAAGGTGCGTCCATATATGGTAAAGAAGAATGTCCAACATGAAACTCCTAGATGGAAGGTGAAGCCCATGTTTTGTGAGAGAAACGTGTACAAATGAGACTGCGATGAGGATATCCCAGAGAGAGCTCATAGAGGAGGAAAAGAAGCCCACAGGCATGAGAAAAAGAGAAGCGCGAAGGTCTGAAGATAGAGTATTCCCACTGATAGAGGAGAGGAAGTCCATAAGCATTGATTTGACGAGTCCTACAATTAGAGAAGAAGGGATCTCGTAGATTAGAAGCGATCAAGAAGTTTTTAATTAATTATTTAATTAAAAATCGTTAATCACAGATTATTCAAAAGGTGTCACTATCATATTTCAAAGGGCATTATTTTGAAAGGCCCATGTTTCCAGAATAAAGAGATGCGTCCGTAGGAAACATGAAGATACTTATACACAGAAGTATGAGTGAGAGAAAGGGTCTCGGGGTCTGTTTATGTATTTGTAACTTCAAAATGTATTCACTTGTATATCTTATGTATTGTACCCCGATGTTTATTCCGGGAAGTATCTATAATGTAATTGAGTCATGTCATGCCCCAATGTTTCGATCGGGAGATTCAATAATGTAAACAATTCATGTAAATTCATTGAGGTTAACCCTCCATTGTAAGTCGGGGCAACAGTCCCCACAATTGTGTCAAGGTTAACCCTTCTCGTTGATCGGAGGGAAAAGTACCCACAGTTGCAGGGCACTAGGGTTATTAGTCTCTCCTAGAGATGTCGGCCCTAGTAAGTAATTGTTAAGTGGGGCCAACATGTTGAAGTGGACATTAAGTGAATGAATGAATATAAATAGAGAGTGAGCATCTCTATTTATCACACACACACTCACTCACTGGGGCGCATGAGTGAGAGAGGAGAAGCTCTCTTGGGTGAGAGAGAGAGAACAAGTTGTTGGAGATCATCTTTATGTTTTCAGGTTTTAATGCTGCCATTGGTGCTCATTCTATCTCTAAGGAAGTTGTGGGGTTTTCTCCTTTATGGTTTCCCCGAGGAAAATTCTTTGTGTCTCTTGTCTCTTGTGTTTATTGTTGTGCATGTTATTCTCTGAGATAAGATCCTAAGATCATATTGCTTAAATGATAAAAATCTAACATGGTATCAGAGCTAACCTAAGAAAAAGACATTGTGCAGCTGCAGAAGATAGGGCTTCTTAATTTTTGGGTCTCTCTCCACAATCCATCAGTAAAAGTATGCTAGGATGACTCTCCATTGAAGGGTGCATATTTTTGTCGAAGCAGAATTCGATTCTGGGCATTTTCAATTTTTGGCGCAGGAAATTAAGGCTTTTTATAGAAGAAGAATTTTTGAGTGAGCTCGGCATAGGATTTCTATCCTCATCAAAATCGAATTTTAGAGACCTGGGTTGTTATAGCGGATTTCACCACACTAGGTGAATCACACATTGTATGGCCTTCCCCTGTCCCGCTGCAGACTCATTAGCCCCTATGGACCACTTTTTGCCTTTCGATGTATCCTTGACCATCCCTAAAAACATAAGAAAAGTGATATACATGGATTTTTCCCCGATAACCACGTACATACGCGGATATTCCCTCTATAGTCGCGTACATCGGGATGTGTACATAATCCAAAACCTTTTGGAGTGTTCCTTGACTTGGATCCGACTCATATGACTCTTGGCCTTCCATATGCCTTGAGATCGCACGGATTCGACCTTTCAGTATCCCTTTGAAAAGCTATATAAGGAACCCATTGAGACATTGAAAGCATAAGAGAGAATTGAGAGTAACGAAACTATAGTCCATTGTTGCCAGAACTTATGCTTGAATCTGCATCCCTTTGTCCCTTGGAGCACTGTTGTGTTCTTCCCAAGCTTTCCTTTTGCTAGTAAGCTTGCTATCGAAGTGATGGAGGATTGAGGTGGTGGAGGCCCAAGTGGGGGATTCAGTTTCTCTGTTCGCAGACGTGCCATCAGAGGTTGTCACTTGTAATCTCTGATTCATATTAATAGAAATATCTTTTCCTGTCCAGTAATGTGTATTTGAATGAGCATTGTATCCATTGGAATATGTCAAATGCTTTTACATTATTGATTATATATGCTAGAATAGATCTAACACCATGAAATATAGTATGCTTGTATTGTTTACTTGTTGTTGAGGACGTGCTATAACAATTCAAGCTGAAGATTGGAAAGCTCAACGGGGATCTACTTCAACCATCCGGAATAAGGTACGAGGTTCGATCCTTTAGTGTTAGACATTTTATTTCTATTGCATATTGGGGAAAGATTGATTTCTGGAGTCTAGCTGTCTGTTGTGGTACCCCAAGCCATAGGAATTTCTATACATAACATGGGTCGAGATTTTTGGTTGGGAGTAACTCTGGGAAAGTCAAACCCTAGTTTGACCCCAGGCTAGAAAAACCCTAAATACTAAAACTGATAAGTTTTGGTAAATTCGCTATATCTCAAGATTACAGAAGTATCAGGGGCCAAAACTTTCATAGGTCAGAGATAAAATCTTTATGTACACTGTGCCCAAGTTTCAACCTCATATTCGCTATATTCTAGGCGATATGATTCCTCCATGTTAGGGTTCCAGACTCTTCCAGGATTCATCCCTAAACAGGACACCTGGGGAGAATTGATATATCTCGGGCTATAGAGGTCCAAATCAAATTTCTCAAGATTTCCCAGAAAGTTCACGGCTTGTAATTTTTGTGGTAGAATTTTTAGACTCCAAAGATGAAACAGTGACACGGGGTAGTTCGTACAACTTCACCATTCTAAACAGTCCTGAAACAGGTCACCTTGGGAAACCGCTCATAAATCCCAATTGATGAAACCAATTCTGATGAAACCTGTGGTGTTGGAAGAGACAGGCAAGGATAGCTCAGTACGAAATTTTAGACATAGAGGATCATTAATTTTGGATATATCACAGAAACAATATCAGGAATTTCTGCAGAGGAAATAGGTAAACTAGGGCTTCCTGTTCCTGGAGCTTCCCTCCACTGTTTTCTGAAAAGGAGTACATTGGACATCTCACCTTGAGGAGGTATATATTTCTATCCAATTATATCTGAAATATTCTAAGTTTTCAAAATTAGGGTTTCTCTGACAAACCCTAGATCAGCTAGCTCCAGAATCGGAATGAACACCTCAAATCGGTAAGATCTAATCTTTTGCTATTTTCATTTGAGGTTCTCATTTCAAAGTGATCTATCACATCAGCTTGATGATAAGCTTGGTGAAGTTGACAACTTCCAAGCATGGAGAGGTTCCAGTTCCAGAGGGAGATGAGGCTAAAATCCTTACACCAGAAGAACTTGGTTAAGGCCAAGAAGATCATTGTTGATTCAATCACAGATCACCTTATACCACAAGTGTATTCCCTAAAGACACAGAAATAGATGTTTGATTCTTTGATCAAGCTATTTGAAGGAAAGAACATAAATCGGAAGATGAGTTCGAGAAACTAGTTGAAGAATGTGAAGATCACGAGGCTTCAATTGTTGGCCAATATCCTATCATGTTAGTTCATATTGTAGGTTTTAAAATTATCAAAAATCAAACCAATATATTGCAGGTATTGGGGGTAGAGACCATACAGTGATACTTTACAAGGGTCTCTCAAATAAAATAACAAATTGAAGCAGTAGAAGAAGAAGTGGAGAATACAGAAGTTGTGATAACCATCTTGAATGGCCTCCTAGGATCATGGGATTCATTCATTCAAGGAATATGTGCCAGAAGGAAGTGATTACTTTCAGTAGACTCTGGGAAGAGCACACATAAGAAGAAGCTCGACTCATAATAAGAGAAGAGAAGATGGGAGAAACTAAAGATCAAGATTTCACGATTCAAAGAAGATACCTCAAGCAATGAAGAATATGAAGAACTCAATTCTTGAAGATCCTCTTATCCATCTTGAGCATTTGGATAAGAAATGATGTTGTTATGAATGAAGAAGATGATGAAGCTGAAAGAAGGAGTCTTCCCATGAAACAAATAAAGATAAGAATTCAATTGTCATTTCATGATATTATTTTTCTATGCATTTGTTTATATTCAGTTGACGTATTATGCATGATAGAATGTTTTCATTAATAACAATATACTACTAATATGCATGTGATGGGTAAGTAGCTCATGGTGCTATACAACTCTCCATTGCTACTTATCTAGAATGAAACCTCTTTACTGACATATTGGATTAGTGCACAATCTCAATGTTGTCCTGGTAGAGATGGAAGGCATCTGGAAACGTTTCTGTGAGATATGGATGAATGTTGTATTGGCTAAAATAGTTTCATGATCATATATTTATGCATAAGAATTTTCCATTATGAATATGCCCTAGGAAATGTTTCTAACCATAAAATTAAAGCATTTGACTTGTAGGAAATATCTCATACAATCACCTATAAGCAAAGAAGGATGAGACTTGTTCCGAAGAACAAGTGACGACAGTTCAAGAAAGAATCCAAGATGAAGAATAATATGATGATACTTTCAAAGAAGAGATCTCAAACAGAGTGAAGTTATGTAACACTATTGTGCGACATCATTGATGAAGAACCTTCCAAGAAGTAGGTAATAAGAAAGGGAAGGAGTGTACCAGTTCAAGAAGAATGATGTCTAGGATGCAGTATCAAGACCTGAAGAGAAGTTCCTAGTTCCATCATGCAGTAGATGGAAACATCGTGGGATACAAGGAAATATTCGTAGCATGAGGAATAGACTACAAAGAGACATTTGTAGCCACTAGAAATACACATGACAGGAAGAATCATGTGTGCAAATGAAAGAAGGCCTTGTACAAGCTTAGAAGACACCCATGGGATATAACATACATGAGGAGCTTGATGAAGACATGAACCTTTGCTACAAGGTTGAAGATGAAAGTCTATAGAGGATGACAAGCTCATAGATGGGTGCGAGAAAAACTTTTGAAAAATTTCAAGATAGAGGATCTTGGTATCCAATGATCCTAGATGGATACATAGAATATTAGTAGTAGAGGAAGCTACTTGTCACTTCGGTACATAATGTTTCAGTGCATAGATTACAAAAGACAGAGGGAGAATGATGCTCCGCTTCAGAGGGAGTGATTATAGAATATCCTAAGGTTTGACATGGTACAACAAGATTGACAGCTTACTGAGGCTTTACTGAGAGTAAGGTGGATTCCAACCTTTCCTTCAAGGTTGAAGGTGGAAGACCTGTGATGCTCCTCTTATATGTCGATGACTTGTTCTTGAAATAAAAGAGGAACTCATTAAGGTTGCAAAGCATGCAGTGAGGTACTTGAAGGGTACAGTTGAGTATGGGCTCAAGTATGATACGAATCTAGAGATTAACCTGGAGGGTTATGTGGATTCGGATTGGACAGGAAGTGCCATTAATAGGAAGAGCACTTTAGGGTGCTGCTCTAGTATGGGATCAGATGTGATCTCTTGCTTTAGTAGGATGGAGTCCTACATGGCACTAAGTACAACCGAGGCAAAAGATGTTTCCACTTGTTATTTGGGACGTAGTATGTTTCTTTTGAAAACTACTACTTGATTTGGTTGATCTAACTTGCATTTTTGTATGATGCAGAGAGGAGCAGTGATCTAGATCGAGATCTCTTGAAAGAGGGATTTCTAGCATAGCTGATGAGACAGGTTGTCTGAGCATAAATCCTAGAAAATATCATAGGTTGCTCAGACATAAATGGTCTTGTAGGTTGTCCTCGAATGTAATTGGTCATGGCAAAGCTCGCAGGTTATCCTTAGACATAATCAGCCCTGATGTGATTCTATGCTAGAAATGGCCAGAGTGAAGTTTGAATACTTCAAGGAGAAGCTTTGTGTTCTCTAGATCAAGGTTCCCTCCAAGGGGAAGTGATGACTCTGTGAGCCATTCTGACATGGTGAGAGGATTGGTTCCTTCCATGGTCAGATGTAAGGGCTAAGCCATTCTGTCATGGTGAGATGATTGGTTCCTTCCATGGTCAGATGTGAGTGCTGAGCCATTCTGAGGTGATTATAAGATGTGTTCTCACATGATCAGATATAAGCGTTGAATTTCATTCTCTGAATGGAGGCACCTAGTCAGTTACCAGGAATTTCATTCTAGGACTGAAGCTCAGCTTAAGTGCTGAGATTCCATTCTCTGGGAGAATGGAGGCACCTAGTCAGTTACCAGGAATTTTAGTTTGGGACTGAGAACCTTTTTGACATGATGTGTGAATGAGTTTCCTATCATGGTCAGATGTAAGTGCAGATCCTTTCTGACATGATGTGTGAATGAGTTTCCTATCATGGTCAGATGTAAGTGCAGATCCTTTCTGACATGATGTGTGAATGAGTTTCCTATCATGTTCAGATGTAAGTGCAGAGCCTTCCTGACATGATGTGTGAATGAGTTTCCTATCATGGTCAGATGTAAGTGCAGAGCCTTTCTGACATGATGTGTGAATGAGTTTCCTATCATGGTCAGATGTAAGCGCAGAGCCTTTCTGACATGATGTGTGAATGAGTTTCCTATCAATGTCAGATGTAAGTGCAGAGCCTTTCTGACATGATGTGTGAATGAGTTTCCTATCATGGTCAGATGTAAGTGTAGAGCCTTTCTGACATGATGTGTGAATGAGTTTCCTATCTTGGTCAGATGTAAGTGCAGAGCCTTTCTGACATGATGTGTGAATGAGTTTCCTATCATGGTCAGATATAAGTGCTAAGCCCTTCTGACATGGTTTGCGATGAGTTTCCAACCATGGTTAGATATAAGTGTTGAAGAAGATGAAGACCTACTTGGAGGCTAGGCCTACAACCAGTGTTAGCACCGGAATTGAACCAAAGGTTGCGGAAGGGCTCGGTTTCGGGTAACAGCAGAACCACTTTAGGTTGCACCTCCAGCCCTGCACAGTCAAAGATGGATCTCTCGTTGGTCACTAGAGTACCTCCACATAAGGTTGTCAATATTGTGTGCCACCAGAGTCTACTCCGCAAAGGATTTTCATTCAGCATAATCAGGGGGCTAGGATCATGAATGGGCAAAGTATGTTGAGGAAGGTGAATGGAGGGATTATCGGGGGATAAGGGACCATGGGAAAATGGAGTCAAAACCTACACAAGAAATGATTACAGATGGAAAGAATGATGAAAGGTAGCAAACGAAGGCAAGATAGCTGCTGATTTCCCAATCAGGAGATTTTAGTGGGAATTTTTAGAGGACAAGGAGGGATAGTCCATCGCATGGAGAATCGGTGAGATGAATTCCATGTAAATTTAGAAGAACCATTGTTAATTCCTGGAATAGCAGTCAGAGCATAACATGTATGAATTCTGAACCACTATACCCTATGTCGCAGGCATGAAAAGCAATAAACAAAATGGAGTGGAAAAAGGAAACACATTTACACGTAAAAGAAAGTACTTATTGGGAAAAACAACAACACAGGAATCTCTATTGTGAATGACAGTCTTCCACTACAATTTATTCATACACAGGTATCAAGCTTTACAAATGGGAGCCTCAACCCGGTATTGTTTCCCAATCCAATTTACTAACCCCTTTCTCCCTCTATTGGGAGCATTTTTATACAATCCTATTGCTAAGACCACCGAATAAAAAGCTATTATAAGTCACCATAAGGCACTAATAGTGCGAAGAGTGGACTATCGCCACGTTTTACAAATAGAAACAAACATTATGGCGCTAGTGGATTTATTCTGCCCGACTAATAGTTTGACACGTTCAACCGCAACGACGGATGATGAGTATGATGCCTGCTTCTATATTTTGGGGTGTGTGTTTCCACCGCGTTTCAAATGCAGCTTTCTGCCTGGGCACACACTAGCGAGGTATTCAACATCCTTCTCCAATCTAGTCACATCTGCCACCTCCTTCCCCACTGGGTAACATTGTTATATGTGGGCTCTAAAATAAGTGCCGCATCACTTCTGGCTGATATAGACCTGCGGGGTGGCTCATCATTCTTATACTCCTCACCTCTAGTGAGATGAATTCTCCTATAGGTAATAAGGTGTAGAAGATCTACACCAGCCCCATCACCCTTGGAAAGTGGACTTCACAAATAGGGCTATTTGGGCTTTAAACCCTTGATGCTCTCATTTGGATGAATATTTACACAGGGAATGGCCAATGGCTATTCATTTCTGTAGAGTCTTTGGTGGGCACAATGGTATCAGGGGTTCCTAGAAAAACACCTACGGGGAGTAAGTGTCCAGGTCCCGCATCGTCGGAGACACGGGTATCACATCTAGGCCCCGATGGCTGGTGTCACCATTGGCATGCAAATACCAAGGCGACGAGTGAGCGTGGAACCTACTCACTAACCATCAACACCCCTAGACAGACAAGCTTTTTGAACCAAATCTTCATCGTCAAAATTTATCAGGCCTCTACAACTTTGTGGAAGAGCGGAACTTAGCTTCTTTCAGAGATATGTTGGTTCACTTTGGTTGAACTTAAGGTGGTATTTATAGAGCTTTTTGTGATTGATATTTGTATAGGATGGTCAACATTCTTGCACATTCTGTCATCGAGTGTATCTGATCTCAACCTGTGCAAAAATGTGAGCATGGCGATCCTTTACTTGATGGGGATCTAGTCATTTGGCTTCATCGGTCATGGCGCCCTACTATATACTGTGGGGAGTAGTTGTGGATGCCATCTAGTACAGTAGATCCATGATGCATAATTCATGAAATGGATGATCCCATGTTGTGTAGGCTCTGCCTTGTGTGAGTAGCGGATTTGCCGGCTAGCTTCGTCCCTTCTGTAGGCCACCTCACAGGGATGGCTCCCCTTAAAGTGAACATGCGCCACACCCACGAACTAGAAAAACTGTGCCACTGGACAAGACTTCCACCTTAGGCATATCCCAAATGGCATTAGAGGAATCGACCAATCTGTGACGACGAAGATTACATGTGTGAACGCCCCCTCCACTGTCATTTCCACACTGGGTGGGAGATCTACACCTCGAGAGTCTTTCTTAGCCATCCAATCAAAGGAATATTCCATATCTGTCATCCACGTTTCATTCATCCTGCCACCAACCTTTCTCTTCTGAACACCGTGGGAAGTTTGGATCATGACATGTCTTGAGCCGTTGATCAAGATTGACCCTTTCTGCAGCAGTCGATTAGAGTGGGCCCTGCCATTTTTCGCAATGGGGAACTTAGATATTCGTCTGTGCTATTTCACCTTGCGAAATGAACCATAGCCATAGATCTATCCTCTTCTTCATCGCGATTGTTGATCTTTGCGACCTTTACCCCTTTTCGCGATTTGAGATTGTGGCTTTATCCACATAAGTATGGAGTGCGAAAATGTTGTAGGTCGTAGATCTGCCCCAAGCTTCATCTCAACTGTCGAAAGCCACCAGTATTTAACACGTTTCGCAATCCGGGACAGAAGCTTTGATCGCGCAAGTTTGCTCACATGAAGTGGTTCAGAACCGTTGATCCTCCTTCGATCAATCGCGGCCCCTGAATAGGGATCATGCCCAATGTTTCAATCCACCTGCCACTTTCCTCATTGAAGGATGGTCACATGAGATTCGAGGGGCTGGGACCCTTACCGAAATTTTGTCAAGCCCTCGAATCAATTGTTAAAAATGGAGTGTTAACAACTGGCTCCACGAGGGATGCTATCCTCCCAGCGAGGTAGCAAATAACCCCCGTAGACCAAGTGAGGAATCCATTGGGATGCCTTCATCTTTTCTTGGAAACCTCCATTCTGCTTCATGTTACTGCTCCAGTGAATTCGTGCCACTCTTGCAAATCATGTTGGCGTCTGTAAACCTGTGCTGGTAACTGAAAATGGAAACAAACTGAAAACAGTAATGAAGGAAATGCTCGATAATATATCAGCTTATTTTCTCCTACCTACTCTACCTAACTTTGTACATAAGTACAACTAAGTGAATTCAGACTTCCAGTGAAGCCAATCAAGCAGCTTGCCTAATATTCTTGTTCTTGCATGGTGCTCGATGGAAAAAAATGAAGCAAATAATGGGAGAAGGGAATGATAAACAAACTGGTGTTTAAGCTAGATACATGACCAATCATTTCCTTCACCCAGACCCTCCATGTATTTGGCCATGGGATCATATAAGTGATGGAAACCTCCAGCACGTTCTATCACCTACTCATGGGAAAGCTGTCCAGAGCTTCCCGATTATAGGGAGTCGTCAGGCTGACACTTGGGAGATTACAGACGAGGACCCTCAGAATTTTTCTCTAATGGAATATCCCTCTCTTCATCCAAAATTTCTGCAGCGAAGGTTTGATGTGCTTCAAGAGGGAGGTCCTCAGCTTCTCCATTGGAATCGAGTAGGCATACTTTTTTTGAGTGAGGCAGCATTCCTAAAAACGGAGTATCAGAAAGAGTGTTTATCTGTAAACTGTTGCATCCGCCTCCATTTTTGTACAAGTTTCTGGCCTGCACCACCCCCGTTTCTTTCTAATTTTTCTTGGAGGCCTTGATTATATGCCTTATCAATTCAAAAGAGGCATAGCATAAGCGTAAGCTATCACCTCCAGTGCCCTCATCATCTTTTCTCACTTCGACCTCCTGATTTTGCATTGCACTTTGACTTCTTCCATCAGAAGGTGTCTTTTCAACAGCCGACTCATTCTGCAGGTACTCTTCTTCATCTTCATCATACATAGGTGCATCAAGCTCCTTCTCAAAATCATCTTTAGTTGACTAGGAGCAGGGCATGTCGCCATCTTCAGAGAATAGTCCTGCGGGACCATTTATTTTAGCCTCAGACTGGTCATCTTTCTATATATCATGAGGGGTCTTTGACGGGCTGTAGGATTCCTTCTTTTTCTTGTAGGGCCCAACCAATTTGTATGCATCCGTCATTTCACCACCATTGTATTGATATGACAACTTCCTAGACATCTTAAGGTTTTCCTCAACCTCCAAGAAATCAACGAACATTTGCTGCAGGGTGGCTGATTTTCTCTCCAAAAGAAGCAAGGACAGGTCAGGAGGAAAGGCAGCTGCATAATAGATCTTAGCAGCATTCTCAAGAGGTTGAACTTTCTTAGGCATGTTATAATAAAAGCTTGTGAATCTTCTATTAAAACTGGATATGGCCTCACCTTCATGTCTCCTTAAAGAATAAAAATCTGAAAGCATCTGCTCCAATGGTCAGCTCCTTCCCCAAAACCTCAAGAATGTGCAAGAAAGCTCTTCCCAAGTGTTGATGGAATTAGGCTGCAAGTGTTTAAACTAGAATTTGGCATCCCCTTGCAAGGATAGAGTGAACATCCACATGCAGACATCGTCATGTTCTATCTCAAACAGATCAGAGAAATACTCAAAGGCTTGTACATGTTTCTAAGCAGTCAAGTTTTCAGATTCTCTGTCGAACTTGGGGAGGTACTTGTAATATTTTGCGGGAAAATCATGGAGAACAGGAGGTAATTGCAGCGGTTTATATTGGCTTGGAGAAGTGGGGGAGACAAGGTTAGGTACGATAGCCAAACTATCGCCCGAGGTTTCATGAATTTCACAGGGGTGTCCTCTGATATCGAGAGCCCCTGGATGAAAATCTAGGCTGAAATCAGATGTACAAGATGACACAACGCTTTTGGTTCGCAAAGAAGGAGATATAGGAATATGTCCATGGTTCTGCTCAGGATGAGCTGGGATAGAGAAAGATGTTTTGATAAATTTTAGAAAAGACAAGAGCAAACTTACAAGGTAGGTGTTATGGAGAGAAATTCCTATGGCTTGGGGTACCACATCAGACAGCTTTGACTCCAGAAATCAATCTTTCCCAATATGCAATAGAAATAAAATGTCTAACACTAAAGGATCAGACCTCGTACCTTATTCCGGACGGTTGAAGTAGATCCCTGTTGAGCTTTCCAATCTTCAGCTTGAATTGATATAATACTTCCTCAACAACAAGTAAACAATACAAGCATACTATATATCATGGCATTAGATCTATTCTAGCATATATAATCAATAATGTAAAAGCATTTGACATATTCCAATGGATACAATATTCAATCAAATACACATCATTGGACAGGAAAAGATAGTTCTTATTAATATAAATCAGAGATTACAATATAGACACAACCTCTGACGGCACGTCTGCGAACCGGAGAAACTGAATCCCCCACTTGGGCCTCCACCACCTCAATCCTCCATCTCATGATAGAAATCTCACTAGCAAAAGACAAGCTTGGGAAGAACACAAAAGTGCTCCAAAGGGACAAAGGGATGCAGACTCAAGCATAAATTCTGGCAACAATGGACTATAGTTTCGTTGCTTTCAATCTCTCTATATATGCCTTTAATGTACCAAGGGGTTCCTTATATATCTTCACAAGGGATAATGAAGGGTCAAATCCGAGTGATCTCAAGGCATATGGAAGGCCAGGAGTCGAATGAGTCAGATCCATGTCAAGGAAAACTCCAAAAGGATTTGGATTATGCACACATCCCGATGTACGCGGTTATATGGGTCAAACCCGTGTATGTACGTGGTTATCGGGTAAAAAGCCGCATATATCATTTTTCATATAGTTTTAGGGATGATCAAGGAAACATCAAAGGATAAAATATGGTCCATGGGGTCTAAAGAGTCTGCAGCGGGACAAGGGAAGGCCATACAAAGTGTGATTCACCTGGAGTGGTGAAATCCGCTATTACAGATGCCCCCTAATGTGTGAGGTCAAAGGGGTCATATGATGGCCAAAATACATTATAAGTCCATCCCAGAAGTGGAGTGATGAAGGATCCCAAATGGAAGACCAGCCACCCAATCAGCATAGTACAATGATACAACTCTGCATATAACTGCAAGTAAATATAGCAGTCCCGGATACATAAGAGTACAATGGCCATGAATAGGAATAATACATGATATCACATATGTGGTTATCGCCACGTACAATATACATAGATCAGAATCTCCATGATGAAGATATACAAAGGACCATGATCTCCAAAATGGCTGAAGATATACAATAGATCAAGATCTCCATAGTGGCTGGAAATATCTGACATACACTGGAATCAAGTCACGAGAGCTGAAATCTCATGAACACTGGCACGATCAAGGAGGTAGCATATAAGAGATGCCACCAGTCTGGAAGGTCTTCTACACAAACCGCTACGAGTACATGTCCTACTATTCGAATAGAGGTGTCGAGGTCGAACATAGTAGTCCATCGTCTGATTACCAGTCATTGATGTATACCGTTAACAGACGCGAGATTACCCACCGATAATGAAAATGGGAATCAAGGTACTAGAGTGCAAACTAACAAGTGTGAATAGATGTGTTGAGGTCGAACACTTGAGAGAATCCATCGATCAGGGGACATTGATGTATTCCCAAGAAACTGTCGATGGCGAGAGAACCTGCCACTGATGACTGCAAGTCTCAAGGCACTCAAAAGGACTCTAGATTCCAAACCCATAATAAATGATCTGAAGTCGATGGGATGAAATCCACTGGAAGGAGGGCATTAAGGCATCCCCCATCATCCAACACGAGGTACTCAGCAAAGCTGTATAATGTGGAAGGACTCGATCATAAGGTGCACAAACCAGTAACTGTATCGGGAATGGCCGACATGCAAAGTCAAGATAACTGAGGAATGGCCGACACAGGTTTCAACTTCCTTTGAACAAGAGCATAACGGCATATGGTGACTGAATGAAGGTAGCATAGACTCAATATACAAACTGGGACATCTCGGTGACACAGGAGGCATCAACAGAGGCTCCATAGGGACTGGAAGCTTAACCAGTAGGTGGAGATAAACTCAGATAAACGGGTACAGCTCCTAAGTCAAACTATAACCCAACCAATGGATGTGATATACAGTGCTCTATTCGAAGGCGACACGACTCGATAGCTACCAAAGATAACATCTTTCCTTATCCGGCTTTTTGGTTTTTTGATTTTTTGGACTTTTTCAGTTATTTGAAAAGCTTGAAAAAAGAATAAACTAGCTTTATAGTTACAAACTAGGAGGAGACGAGTGTCATAAGGGAAAACAAACTAGTTCCAAGTAGTGGAACATACCTATGCTCAATGCAAGGATACATGTGTAGGATATCGACACTCGGGGGAAAATCCCCTCCCGGTAAAAAGGGAAATCAAGGTGCGAAGGATATATAAAATGGCTCTGCATGGATAGACATGAGACAAGCTCGGGCTATATGGCTGAAACGCAATGTCAGGGGAGCCGGCATAAATCTCAATAAGGCAGGAAAATCTCATGATAATGCATTCACAACTTGACATAAGGGGAGTCCCGGGGAAATGGCCAGCATAAAGTTCAAGAGGAGTATGAAGCTCTTGCTCAAGGACATGGCGGGACTAAAAGGGACTCACAGCATGGGTACCAAATGCAAAAGGGAGATAACTAGGGCACCCATGTAAAGGAAAGCTCTACCATTCACATAGTACCACTTCTAACAGCAGCATGAAGGTTCCGTGATACCATGGAATAGGTTCGTACCTAAGGTTAAGATGGAACGGTCATAAGGAAGTGCATAAGTGCAAGCGGATGTGATATCCTAACCTATATGCTAGTTCAGACATAATACCTGTGATAGGAACGAATGGGTCAAAACCTCGAAGAGAGTGTACAAAAACTGGATCCTACATGACAACCATATTAGACCAAAACAACCCAAAATAGTCAATAAAGAATCCAAACTATAGGATATAGGGAGGAATGATCATGACAATAGCACCCAAAGGAAACAATGCGGTGAACAACGGGACATAAAAAGGAAAGTAAGGTGTAGACCCAACGTTCACGCATACACTACCACCCCAGTGAGGGAGACCACTAGTGTAAAGACCGAGCGAAGGGAAAAAATCCTCCACAAATGGAGTAGAGGATGGAAGATGACCATTCCCAAATCTATGAGCATGGTAAGGGCCTGTGATGCCCCCAAGTCTGACACCAGGGTCCATACTAGGACCAAGATGGGTGATAGGATACCAAGCATGCCGAAAATAAAAGGACCTGAACTCAAGAGAGCATAAATATACTCAAGTAACCACAATCCCAAAGGCCAACTAGCACACAAAGAGCACACTCCTAAGAAAATCTACAGCCAAAATATAAGCAAACCAAGGGGAGGATATGTGAGCTCCCAAATGCAGGAGGTATGTCTCGCCTAGGAGAAGCTTGAAACTCCCATACACTACAAGCGGAGGTATGTAACCAATTATAGTGGCCCTCAGCTTCAACGCATAAAGAGACTGTGATGTTCGACCCCAACCTGGCCGGGACACCTGCAAAATAACCTCTACAAGTACCCCCTCGATATCCTAGGTAAGGCCACTAAGGTCACCTCAATATAATCAATGCTCAGGTGGACAGTCGCAGGTGGGATTGACTGTATGGGCAGGGTAGCAAAGCCCAAAACTCTCGAAAGAGCCCCCAGATACGAATACAATCCTGGAAATATCTCCGATGCTACTCAGTTATGACTAGGGGCCATCCCAATCAATAACCGCTCACACTGCCTCAT